>NW_026846588.1:116491868-116523272 GCF_025583915.1 Anolis sagrei ordinatus | reverse complement strand
GCTTTCAGTCTGCTGAGGTTAAATAGCTTGCCATCTGTCTGATAGATGATTTCCACTCCAGTGGGAAGCTTCTCCTCAACAAGATGAAGTATCATAGCAATGAAGATGGAGAATAAAGTTGGGGCAATAACACATCCCTGTTTGACACCTGATTCCACCTTTTATGGGTCACTTTGGGAGCCATTGCTATCCAAGACTGTTGCCATCATGTCATTGTGGAGGAGCCGCAGGATGTTCACAAATTTTTCAGAGCACCTGATTTTTTTGGAGAGAACTGTGATTCACTGTGTCGAATGCCTTTGCAAGGTCAATGAATGCCACATATAGAGGTTGATTTTGTTCCCTGCATTTTTCTTGGAGCTGTCGTGCAGTGAAGATCATGTCCACTGTTCCTCTGGAAAGGCGGAACCCATTCTGGGATTCTGGGAGGGTGTCTTCTGAGACAGGTATAAAAAGATTTGCAAAGATTCTTGCAAAGATTTTCCCAGCAGAGGTTAGAAGCGAGATTCCTTGATAGTTTCCACAGTTTATTCTTTCTCCTTTTTTGAAAAGAGTAATGATGGTAGCATCCTTGCAGTCTGCTGGGATTTTCTTAGTCACCCACACTTTTTCCATGAGCTGGTGTAGCTGTTGTGTCAACTCAGGTCCACCCTCTTTAATGGTACATTACAACCCACTGTAATGTACTATTCATCATATTTTAAAAAGTTGACGTGATGGGGAAAAAATGAAGACATATTTAAAATCAGCATAAAATTGATTTAAATTGTGCTACTCTCATTTCTGATGATTACAAAAAGATTGGTTTTGTTGGCTTATGTTATTTAAGAGCTTCCTCTTTTAAAGACCTGTCTGAATCAAAAGGTTTTTGGCTGCCTGGAGGGGGCACTCTGATACACACAGCTCTGTCCACCTACAATTCACCATCACTCACTCCCATCTACCCTCAATTGCCCAAGGCAACCACTCATTTTGAATAGTTAGGTTGATTCTGCAATGTCTTATACTGCTCAGAGAAATGGCTGTGGGTGTCTTTATATAAAACACAACCTGTTCATCTCCCAGCTATGATTCAGCATGTTCTCTGCCTTGTTTATCTGCCATGCTGCAGCAGCAATCGTTGTGAGAGGGCAGTAGTCTGCCACCATCAGATCTGCCTTTGTCCCCACAAGCAAAGAGTTCAAAATGTCAGCAGTCTCCAGTTGGTCTATCTGGCACAAGGTTTCAAGTCTACCTCGGTGATATGTTATAGATGGAGTCCCATTCTTATACAGACAGATGAAGCTCAACAATCTAGACAGAGGATATTTCATGGAGGTTGAGTTATTGGGATGGTCAGACAAGGCACTGCCATGCTATTTGAAGCAGTAAACCACTCAACTGAGGGAATGGCTTTCTTCAGAGGTGCAAATCATGAACCACACAAGGTCTCCAAAACTGTTGGTCTCTCTCAAGAGTCTATGTGTTTTCTTCTTTAGTAGACTACTCCCTGCCCAATTGTCATGAATGACTTTTAAATGACTTTAAAGCATAGGTTGTTTTTATTGCAATTTCCAGTGTGAGAGGGTATATCAGATTACAGAAAAACATTTAGACAAATAATGACATTGGACGTACAGACATACAGATTCTATGCAACTACATTGGATTCAAAAACAACTTACAGTTATTGTCGAAGACTTTCATGGCCGGAATCACTGGGTTGTTGTAGGTTTTTTCGGGCTATATGGCCATGGTCTAGAGACATTCTCTCCATAGATGCAGGCGAAACGTCAGGAGAGAATGCCTCTAGACCATGGCCATATAGCCTGAAAAAACCTACAACAACCCAACTTACAGTTACATGGCTAACAAACAAATAAAGGGGGATTACACTTTCACTCAACTTTCACACACGTGTACATGCATTTATCCTCATGCACCCAAATATTCTCCCTCCTTGGAGAAACATCTGTTAGGCCAGACCCTGCTTCCCTGCAGCCTGTCAATGCATAGTTCCATAACGCCAAAACTTCAACACGCCAAATGCCAAAACTTTTTTCCCTAAGAACAATGCCAAGGACCAGATCTCTGTTTTCCATACAGCAGTACCTGACTCTCTGCACAAAATCTAAGACTCAAGAAGCACTTCTTTCTCTTCCCTTGAGAAAGAAGCCCCAAAGTGACCAGACTGCTCCCTTGCAAATCTGCCACTCCATAGTACACTATTTCTCTCTTTTCCATGGAGCAGAGCATAGCAGGTGGGACAGACTCCTCGGGTCAGCCACACTTTGAGCATTATTAGACTGAGCCTTTTATAGGAATATTCTATAAATATTCTTATCAGAATTGGGAAAAAGAAATGTTTACTTTTCACTTCTTATTAGCAACTTTTAATTACAGTCCAGCAAGCAGGTAGTTAGTCATTGCAATCCTGGGTCTTTTACTGGTGTTTCCAAAATTATTAGCTCCATACATCCTTCCATTTTTCCATTCATTCCCACACATCATATTACATCCACATTTATAAAATCTGCACATTAATGTTTTTGTGATACAATTGGCTAACAGTATCTATCCCTTTTGCATTTTTTTTGCTCTTCCTCACCTTTGTAAGTCGTGTACAGTCCCACAAGAAAACAAATCATTTTTAGTTACATAGTAAAATGTCAATCACAAGGTTTGGGATATAATATGGAGCACATGTAGGCAAAAAAATAAATGAGTGAGAGAGTACTGCATATTCTAATGTAAGTTGACCTCATGTATGTCAAGGGCAGGTTTGGGGGCCAAAATTATAAATTTTGAGATGGCCCATAGACAAGTGGAGGGTCATTCTGTGTTGAGGGAAAAGCAGTAATGCCACCTCAAAGATCAAGCTGTCTCACAGCAGACAGAGTGGAAGGAGTTGCAGCTTCTTCTAAGTTCTCTGTGGACAAATTAAGTTCTTTCCTTTTACCACTTTATTCAGAGAAGCGGACAGTTCCTTTAAAAAAAAATAAGAATTATGGTACATTGACCCATGTGTAAATTGACCAATATTTTTGAGGTTGATATTTTCACTAAAATTTCTAGATTTCTATATGATTGCGGTGGCGGAGTGGGTTAAACCACTGAGCTGCTGAACTTGCGGTCAGCAGTTCCAATCCAGGGAGCGAGCGAGCTCCTGCTGTTAGCCCCAGCTTCTCTCAACCTAGCAGTTCAAAAACATGCAAATGTGATTAGATCAATAGGTACTGCTCTGGCAGGAAGGTAATGGCACTCCATGCAGTCATGCCGGCCACATGACTGGAGGCATCTATGGACAACGCTCACTCTTCGGCCAAGAAATGGAGATGAGCATCACTCCCCAGCGTCAGACATGACTAGACTTGATGTCAAGGGGAAACCTTTACAATTGGGCTTCCAAATTTGAAGGTGCAGGCACAAGGGGTAACAGTGGCTTAGAGCAGTGTTTCTCAAACTGTGCTCTTCCAGGTGTTTTGGACTTCAGCTCCCAGAAATCTCAGCTAACTTACCAGCTGTGAAGAATTGTAGGAGCTGAAGTTCAAAGCATTTGGAGAAGCACAGTTTGAAAAATTCTGGCTTAGATAATGATAATTGCTTCTTAAACTGTGTGTCTTGATCCCAAATGTTGGCTCAGTGTTGTGGTAAAAAAATGTCGTGTCAGGAGCGACCTGAGAAACTGCAAGTCACTTCTGGTGTGAAAGAATTGGCCGTCTGCAAGGACGTTGCCCAGGGGAGTCCCTGAAACTTAGGACTACAGAGTCCCTGAAACTTAGGACTACACAACAAACATTCAATGCAAAGCAAACAAAGTTGGAGCTCCTGGTGCAGTTGTACCAGCACACCAACAGCTGGTAAACTGGGTGGGATTTCTGGGAGTTGTAGGCCGAAACAGCTGGGGACCCACAGGTTGAGAACCACTGGCTTAAATTAATCACTTTTTAAAGACCAAGGACCTCATCACATGGACAGTGGGGAAATTCATAGGACAGCAGGGCAAATAGTGGGGCAGTTGGGCGAATCCATTGCCCAGGACCTCACAACGCCCACTTGCCCATCATGTGCCAGAAAGCATACCTTTCCAATTTGCTCCTGCACTGGCCCTAGCATTTCCAATATTAACACGGGAAGATCCCCCATGTTCAGATTTCCCTGTTTTAGAACATTTCACTGACGCAGCTGGCATGGAGTCCCAGCCAGAAGTAGATATCATATGATGACATCCAGCGGGCTCCATGCTGGTTATGTTGACGATTCAAAGAGTGTAACATCTGCTTGAGACACAGTAGAATCCATGCATATTGTGTAATTCTTTGTTGCCGGTATATTTTAAATTGCTGCTTAGAATGTAATTATTACCTTATTTGGTTTTAATTAAATGTGAAGCCATGCATATTAGAAACTCAATTTGAAGATTACTTTTCTGTCTGCAATGGCTATTAGATGACAAGATTGGGTGTTCCCATTTTGGTTTATACATAGGGGCGAGACTCGCTGCTGTTTTTGTTTTTGGCATTGAGCTCTGCTAGAGAGTAATATTCTTTTATCCTGCACCCCTTTCCCATTCCCTCTCTCCTTCTCTCTAACTTCCCACACAGTCGGATTTGTGAGTTTATAACCAGATTGAATTGTCAGGCTTGGCTACTCTGAAACAGTGCCAGGCTCAATTCTATAATCCCAGGAGATTTAGGGGGAAGGGGGATGGACCATGTCACATTCACTCACATCATCTAAGCTTGTCATCAGGTCACAGGCTAAAGAGAACAATTACATAACTGCTCAGGCATAGAGGCATGGTCCACATTAAGGAACTCTGAGTCAAACAGACTGTTCTGCTTTGTAGATTCACTGCCCTGGGTCTACTGCTGGCCTGAAGGAAAGTCATTTGTACATGTCAGCAGTAGATCTGTTGTTTTCCCAGCTCCTGTGGTGCCTCTGCCATGATCCCAAACCTTATTTTTGTGAGCAACAATTTAATATACTGTACTGGTTTATGTCAAAGCAACAACATAGCTTGGATTAAGAAGTAATGTAGAAAAGCAAATAAAGAGACCCACTTGATAAGGAGATTAATGGACTTACTTCCTCACCTTATTACTTATTTGTCCTGGGTTTTTTCCCCCAACTTGTTTGTGAAAACTCAAAGAAAGGTTGGAGGCTTTCTGAATATTCTTCAGAATGCCATAATCTTGGACACCATCTACACTGTCCTTCCTTACTTAGGTGATCCTTCTTTGGCCGAGTAGGATAGTCTTCCAGAATCAGCGCTCTGGTGGGTCCGTTGGTGACTGTGGAGCCCTATTCTTGATCTGCATCTTCTCCCGCAGTGAGGGCATTGGTTTCCAGGTGGAAGGCGGTCTCGGTCAGGGTCAGCTTGACACGCCTTCCTCTTGGTACGCTTCTCCGTTTCACCCTCCATTTGTGCCTCTTCAATTTCTGCAGCACTGCTGGTCACAGCTGACTTCAGCTGGAGTACTCAAGGGCCAGGGCTTCCCAGTTCTCAGTGCCTATGCCAGTGGTTCTCAACCTTCCTAATACCACAACCCCTTTATACAGTTCCTCATGTTGTGGTGACACCCAATAATAAAATTATTTTTGTTGCTACATCATAACTGTAATTTTGCTACAGTTATGAATCGTAATGTTAATATCCGATATGCAGAATGTATTTTCATTCCCAGGTCCAAATTTGACACAATACCCTATATGCCCAAATTTGAATATTGGGGGGTAGGTGGGTAGATGGGTGGGTTATTTTGTCATTTGGGAGTTGTAGTTGCTGGGATTTATAGTTCACCTAAAATCAAAGAGCATGCTGAACTCTGCAAACGATAGAGTTGAACCAAACTTGGCACACAGGGCTCCCATGACCAAGAGAAAATACTGGAAGGGTTTGGTTGCCATTGACTGGAAGGGTTTGGTTGCCATTGATCTTGAGAACACTGTGGACTCAAGCAATGATGGATCTGGATTAAAATTGGCATGAATGCTCAATAATGTGAACACTAATGGAGTTTGGGGGAAAGAGACTTGACATTTGGGAGTTGTAATTCCTGGGATTTATAGTTCGCCTCCAATCAAAGAGCATTCTGAACTCCACCAATGATAAAATTGGGCCAAACTTCCCACACAGAACCCCCATGACCAACAAAAATACTGTGTTTTCTGATGGCTCTTTGGCGACCCCTCTGACACCCCCTCACGACCCCCAGGTTGAGAAACACTGGCCTATGCCATAGTTTTTAAGGTTGGCTTTGAGCCCATCTTTAAATCTCTTTTCCTGTCCACCAACATTCTGTTTTCCGTTCTTGAGTTCGGAGTAGAGCAACTGCTTTGGGAGACGGTGGTCGGGCATCCGGACAACGTGGTCGGTCCAGCAGAGTTAATGGCGGAGGACCATCGCTTCAATGCTGGTGGTCTTTGCTTCTTCCAGCACGCTGACATTTGTCCACCTGTCTTCCCAAGAGATTTGCAGGATTTTCCAGAGGCAGCTCTGATGAAATCATCAGTTGCATGTGACGCCTGTAGACAGTCCACGTTTTGCAGGCATATAGCAGGGTTGGGAGGACAATAGCTTTATAAACAACCACTTTCATATCCCTACGGATGTCCTGGTCCTCAAACACTCTTTGCTTCATTCGGAAAAATGCTGCACTCGCAGAGCTCAGACGATGTTGTATTTCGGTGTCGGTGTTGACTTTGGTGGAGAGGTGGCTGCCAAGGTAGCGGAAATGGTCAACATTTTTTAAAGTTACACCATTAAGCTGTATCTCTGGCATTGGAAAGGGATTGGCTGGTGACTGCTGGAACAGCACTTTGGTTTTCTCGATGTTCAATGACAGGCCAAGCTTCTCGTATGCTTCTGCGAAGGTGTTTCAAACTGTATTATATGGTCAATGTAAGCAGATACGATGCAGTTTAACTGCATTGAACTGCATTGTGTGAGTCTACACTGACCATACAATGAAGCTTCAAACTGCATTTTATGGCAGTGTAGATGGTATCGTTGAATTCTCCACTAACGATTTCCTGTCAGACCCAATTCTATGAAACCTAGCATTGTAGGCCAGTAATGGAAGACTATTAGTGGACACTGTTGAGTTGAAGGTGTTGTCCAAGTCTATGTATAAGGCCTGGACACTCCAATTGAGCATCTATTACTGCTGAGTCACATGGGAAATGTAGTTTCCCATGTTATCATCACAAAGAATTGGGCTAAGAGACCCTGGAAGCTGCATTTCATAATTTGGTTTTTCTACTTTTGTTCAAATATCCTCATGATGATACATCATATCTCTAATGTAGCTCACAAAAGCAGTTTAATATTATGTTAAATATATATATTCATTGCAGTTTATTTTCTTTAAAGCCATAAAATAGCATGAGTAACGGCAACAGTCAGTAAAACAAAGCAATAAAACAGCAGTCAAATAAAACAAATGGAACAGCAGGTACAATTTGTATTTAAAAATCTTAGAGAAACACACACACACATATATATGTCAGAAGAGATTGAAATGGGAAGGAAGGGAAGAGAAACAGTCCCCAGAAGTATTTGGGGGAAGACACCTATTTGCCTTTGCACCTTTTCTAGGTGCAAAGATTACTGCAGATGCAGACTATGGCCAGGAAATCAGAAGACACTTACTTCTTGGGAGGAGAGCAATGTCCAATCTCAATAAAATAGTAAAGAGTAGAGACATCACACTGGCAACAAAGATCCGCCTAGTCAAAGCCATGGTATTCCCTGTAGTAACCTACGGATGTGAGAGCTGGACCTTAGGGAAGGCTGAGCGAAGGAAGATAGATGCTTTTGCGCTGTGGTGTTGGAGGAAAGTTCTGAGAGTGCCTTGGACTGCGAGAAGATCCAACCAGTCCATCCTCCAGGAAATAAAGCCCGACTGCTCACTGGAGGGAAGGATACTAGAGACAAAGTTGAAGTACTTTGGCCACATCATGAGGAGACAGGAAAGCCTAGAGAAGACAATTATGCTGGGGAAAGTAGAAGGTAAAAGGAAGAGGGGCCGACCAAGGGCAAGATGGATGGATGGCATCCTTGAAGTGACTGGACTGACCTTGAAGGAGCTGGGGGTGGTGATGGCCGACAGGGAGCTCTGGCGTGGGCTGGTCCATGAGGTCACGAAGAGTCGGAGACGACTGAACGAATGAACAACAACAACACCTATTTGGGAAGGAGACACCAACAGTGGATCAGATGTTACAAGAACCTGCTTTAAGTTATGCTTGAATGTCAGGTTCAGTGTCAGTTGATGAGCTAAAAGTTTCCAATCTAGTTATCCTGGGTAGTAGGCAATGATGTATCTATTCTCGATGGATTTATTTAATCCACTTTTAATGTCAGCCAGAGTGATATCCATTGTAATATCCTGGGTACTATGAGTTACACTATGCACTGTATGAAAAATGTGTTATCAACTGTGAATTTTCCGTTGGTTATTTCCATGTATGACCCTGAATTCTAGTATAATGAAAGAAGAAGGAAACTTTGCATGATATAATAAAGAATGTAGAGCACGTCAAAACTTGTTCAAATGGTACAACTGTTTAACACCTCTGTCATGTTCCTCAACTAGCCTTTTTTTCTCAGCTGAATTGCCTAAAAGTTGTAACCCACCAAAATAAAAATGATAGAAAACACATAGGCTGTTGAAAGAAAATAATAATCCCAGGATGCATTTTGGGAAAAAGCTTTTAAGTAGTCTCTAGAAAATTCAAAATGCTTTTGTTTATTTATGCAAGGCTTACCTGACCCGGTTGTGCATGTTAGGTTTGAATAAAAAGCTTTCTGAAATATTTTTAAACTGCTGCTTTTTTGGGGTGGTGTAGGAAGCTTTCCTTATTCTTACCATGTTATTTATATCTCTGTTACCAAAGTTAAAGAGGTAAAGCCCAGGGACATATCCACTTTGTTAACTGAAATAAACCTGTATTTAGAAGTAGAATATATTTTCACGCATAGTATGATAAGCAAGGTTCAAAAAGCTCCTACAAGTCTTTGTTTTTAAGTATTAAAAGGCATTCTGAGATGAAGCAGGTAAATGTACCCCAATTTTCTTTCTTAGACATATGCCCTTCTCCTTTCACTGTCATGCGACCTTCACCCAAGTATGCAGTTGTTCTACTACCAGGATGTCACAAGTTACTGTCATAGAATATTTGAATCATAGAATCAAAGAGTTGGAAGAGATTTCATGGGCCTTCCAGTCCAAACTCCTGCCAAGAAGCAGGAATATTGCATTCAAATCACCCCTAACAGATAGCCATCCAGCCTCTGTTTAAAAGCTTCCAAAGAAGGAGCCTCCACCACACTTGGGGCAGAGAGTTCCACTGCTGAACGGCTCTCACAGTCAGGAAGTTCTTCCTCATGTTCAGATGGAATCTCCTTTCTTGTAGTTTGAAGCCATTGTTCGCGTCCTATCTCCAGGGAAGCAGAAAACAAGCTTGCTCCCTCCTCCCTGTGGCTTCTCTCACATATTTATACATGGCTATCATATCTCCTCTCAGCCTTCTCTTCTTCAGGCTAAACATGCCCAGCTCCTTAAGCCGCTCCTCATAGGGCTTGTTCTCCAGACGCTTGATCATTTTAGTCGCCCTCCTCTGGACACATTCCAGCTTGTCAATATCTCTCTTGAATTGTGGTGCCCAGAATTGGACACAATATTCCAGGTGTGGTCTAACCAAAGCAGAATAGAGGGGTAGCATGACTTCCCTAGATCTAGACACTATGCTCCTCTTGATGCAGGCCAAAATCCCATTGGCTTTTTTTGCCGCCACATCACATTGTTGGCTCATGTTTAACTTGTTGTCCACGAGGACTCCAAGATCTTTTTCACACGTACTGCTCTCGAGCCAGGCCTCCCCCATTCTGTATCTTTGCATTTCGTTTTTCCTGCCAAAGTGGAGTATCTTGCATTTGTCACTGTTGAACTTCATTTTGTTAGTTTTGGCCCATCTCTCTAATCTGTCAAGACCGTTTTGAATTCTGCTCCTGTCCTCTGGAGTATTGGCTATCCCTCCCAATTTGGTGTCATCTGCAAACTTGATGATCATGCCTTCTAGCCCTTCATCTAAGTCATAAGGCACAAGATGTTGCCACCATGCTAAAACCAAGAAGACAAGGATCTGGTCACTGCCTCGATCACTTGTTCACCTTATGTGCACCATCTGGCATTATGTGATAGAAAAAAAGGCAATGTATGATGTGACTGATAAGTGTATGTCTATCACATACATGATTGAGAAAAGTACCTGTAATCAAAAGCTGAAACTGGTAGGACAAGTAGATAGTCAAGAGGTAGAGCCACAAATTCATGTCTTAAAACGGTATCAATATCAGACAGTAATAAAGAGGTAGTCATCTAGAGCACTGCTCCTTAAACTGTGCATCCCATCCCCAAATGAAGTCCCCTTAGCTCGGTGCTCAGGTCACAAAAATTTTGACAGCAGTGAAGCGTTTCAATGCCACCCATTTCCACAAATCTGTTAGGATCAACGTGCAGTGTTTGCAATGGACTCTGCAGAAATTGCCTTAGCTGTACTCCGCAAAAAAGAAAATCATTATATTTAGCAAGCTTTGCGAAAGCCGATTTATTATCAGTAAATGTTTGGTTTTAATACCTATTTTATATACCGATATACCCGAGGTCACAAACATTTCTCAAGGAGAAAGGGGTTGCAAGTGGAAAAAGTTTAAGAAGCCCTGGTCTAGAGGAAGAGGTGAAATGTTTCTTGTCCCTGGCTTTTTCTCTTTCAGTGTTCAAGTTCAAGTCCACTTTATTATGGTTAACTAGCTGTCCCCTGCATGCGTTGCTGTGGCCCAGTCTGTTGATCTGGAAAATAAAGTAATGAGAAAGTGTTGATTTATAATATATGTAATTTCTTTATGCTAGTGGGTAAACAGTATTTCTTGCTGTTTTTTTGTCAGTGTTGACATGCCAGTTTTAATCAGGATGGCATGCAGCTGACTCTCACCCGAAAAAAAACCCTTGGTTTTGTGTAGGGAGTGGACAGAAATCCCCTCTGAACTATCACAGGCGGCCCTAGGTAATTTTCAACGGTAAGCAAACAGTATTTTGCCCCCCCCCCCCCCCGCAACCAATCACTGATATATATTTTCTGTTCGTCGTGGGAGTTCTGTGTGCCATATTTGGTTCAATTCCATCATTGGTGGAGTTCAGAATGCTCTTTGATTGTAGGTGAACTATACATTCCAGTAACTACAACTCGCATATGTCAAAGTCTATTTTCCCCCAAGAGTGTCTCAAGAGCACCCCTGGGCAAAATCAACTATACTGCAAATGCTTACTTTGCGTAATGGGTTGAGCCGCCCCTGGAAGTGGGTTATTCAAACCTGCATTGGAGCAGATTTTGGTGCTGTGTGGAAGTGCTTGTAGACAGCAAGTAGATGCAACATTTAATCTAGCACCACAATTTGGCAGTGATGTCACATTTCTCCTCATGGCAATGAAAAAAAATACTTCTCAAGATTACCAGAAAGTCCAAGATGCTGAAAAATACTTCTCAAGATTACCAGAAAGTCCAAGATGCTGCTCCCCTCCCAACAATTAAACCATCCCTGTAAGGAAAGCAATGCAAGGAAGAGGGAAATAGTGCCCTCTTGACACTCTTTAAGCAGAAATATTAAATGCCATCCAAGGGGTGTGCCAGACTATAGGAAATAACCGGGGGATATATTAGCCTTGAAGGGACACCTGTTCACATTATTTTATAGCCTCAATTATGTGGCACTTAGCCAGCTTTCACTGCCATGGGCTTATATTTTTCCAAGGTAGAGCCAGCTCTCTCAATAAAAGACTGAAGGAACTGCAGTCATATAAATTTGCACTGCTGGAAAGAGAATTAATCTCAGAGCGGGCACATCATTTTTTTTTTTGAAAAAAAAAGAGATTACATTCATATACATGTTTGTGTGTGTTGTGTTTTCTTTATAGTACTTTATAACATCATTCCATGATCAGACTCAGATTTTATCTTCCCTCCAGGCACCTGATGAGCTCCATGACCAAGTATAGATTTGATTTGATCTCATGTGGAACCACTTAACCTATGTAATGGGCAGATGGCATATTTTGCATTATCAGCAGTCCAGTGCTTAGTTGTATCATTTTACTTTTCTACTTATGAATATTAATTTGTATAAGGAGAAAGTTCCCAATCACCTAGCATTTATTTATAGGAGATACTAAGGTGTGATTTTGGGGGGTGAGGGCGGGGAGGGCGGAATTGAACACACATAGGCCTCTTCCACACAGCTGTATAAATCCTGTTATCTGATTTGAATTATATGGCACTGGATTATAGAATGATAGAATCATAGAATCAAAGAGTTGGAAGAGACCTCATGGGCCATCCAGTCCAACCCCCTGCCAAGAAGCAGGAATATTGCATTCAAATCACCCCTGACAGATGGCCATCCAGCCTCTGTTTAAAAGCTTCCAAAGAAGGAGCCTCCACCACACTCCGGGGCTGAGAGTTCCACTGCTGAACGGCTCTCACAGTCAGGAAGTCCTTCCTCATGTTCAGGTGGAATCTCCTCTCTTGTAGTTTGAAGCCATTGTTCCGCGTCCTAGTCTCCAGGGAAGCAGAAAACAAGCTTGCTCCCTCCTCCCTGTGGCTTCCTCTCACATATTTATACATGGCTATCATATCTCCTCTCAGTCTTTTCTTCAGGCTAAACATGCCCAGCTCTTTAAGCCACTCCTCATAAGGCTTGTTCTCCAGACCCTTGAGCATTTTTGCCGCCCTCCTCTGGACACATTCCAGCTTGTCAATATCTCTCTTGAATTGTGGTGCCCAGAATTGGACACAATATTCCAGCTGTGGTCTAACCAAAGCGGAATAGAGGGATAGCATGACTTCCCTAGATCTAGCCACTATGCTCCTATTAGATGGCAGTGTAGACTCAGATAATCTAGTTCAAAGTAAATAATGTAAATAATCTGGTTAGATATTCTGGATTACCGTATATGGCAGTGTAGAAGGGCCCATACTCTTGCTCTCTTGCCTGTATACACACACAAATGCACACTTTCCCAAAAGAGAAATACGCGCCTTTTGTTTTAAACCAAAATATTTAGGGTTGATAAGATTCTGACCACAGATTGGTTCAGAAAACCTTATAAAGTCACAAATTGACAGGAGACCCAAAGGCACATAAAGATACCCACAAACACACATATAAGCTCATTGATCTGTGTTTCATGGAAGAATATCTTTCTTCTTAGTAGATATCTAACACTTCCAGAAGATGGCAGAATTGAGAAAACAGCAGCATCAGTGAATAATAGCAGTAAAAACACCAGGCTCGTAGCCAGGATTTTGTTTCGGAGGGAGCTGAATTTGAGTTGGGGGCTGAGTCTGAGTGAAAGAGGGTCTACCCTAGCAAACCTTTTGTATCGTTACCCCAATACCCCCATGCATATGGGATATATTGAGCATGGTGATCAGATCATGATATGAATAAACATAACAGTTTAAATAATGTACCAGTAAGGCCTTTTCGCAGACCACCATGAGAATTTTGGGGGGGCTGAAGCCCCCAAGCCCCCCCCCCCGGTTACATGCCTGCACAGCACCCACCATTGTTTTATATGAGAGAGAGGGTATTGAAACCTGTGACCAGCAGTAACTTATAGTAGCTAGAGTTAAATTATAAATATGCACACAGAGAGTGTAAGAAAATAAATAAATGGTTCTTGATGCCTTGAGTAAGTGTTACTGAAGATCTTGAACTTGAACTTCTTTTAAAAAATAACCAGACAACATTTCTGTTGTTTAGAGTCTTCAGTAATGATTCCCAGTCCCAGCAGTAACATTTTATTCTCATCCAAAAGGAGATTTTATTTTGTTTTTAAAAATTCAGGGGTTGGTTGGATCGATAGAAAAATCTCAAGAACTTGTAAAGTTCAATGCTTGCAGTTCATACTGTATTCCTTGGACATTCTTCCTCCTTCTTGCTGTGGGGCTGGGAGAGTATAGGCATTCTCTTACACTTTACATAAAGGATTTAAAAATTGTTCCTATGAAAAAGAAAACATACTCATAATGGGTCTGAAAGCCAAACCAAGAATGAATAAAGGGATCTGAATGACAACATAGCCAAGTTGCCTGCAATGCCATACAGCTTCCTTGATCCTCCCCCTTACTGTTGTCTTCTGCTGGAGAAGTTCTAAGTTGATATAGAAATGGGATAGAAATAAAATTTTATTATGACCAGGCCTGTAGGGGGGGGGGGGGGTTAGGGGTTCACCCCCCCCCCAAATTTTTTCAGGTTAAAAAACAAAACCTGGTTTACTCATGAATTTTAACTGGTTAACCAAATCCCCATGCTGTCTATGAGAGACAAATAATTAAGAACTGCAAGCACTTTTTCAAGCAAATATTGACAATTTATTCACACTGTCATTACTTGCAGCAATAGCCGATGTAGTGAAGCAACCAAGTTGGGGGGGGGTGTTGAATGCTCTCATTAAAGAGGCCAGACTTGGTGGAGGTGGTTGACAGGGGCGGAGCTGCAGGCTATTGAAGGCTGCTCTGCCCCCTGCTGTGCTCTTTGCTTCAGCGTGAGCTAGGAGGCAGGTTTCAACCCCCCCCCAAATTTTCAACCCTCCCCCATTTTCAAAACTCCCCTCCCCCCCGAAATTTTCAACCCTCCCCAAAAAAATTTTCTGGCTACTGCCCTGATTATTACTAAGACTTTACGAGGGCTCTGGTTTCTTTGTCCTAGTCTCAATAAACCCATTGTTAGGATTGTTTTAACTGAATAATAATAATAATAATAATAATAATCATTTATTTGTACCCCGCTACCATCTCCCGAAGGACTCGGTGCAGCTTACAAGAGGCCGAGCCCAAATACAACAATAAAAACAGCAATTATTATTATTTATTTATTTCGGTTACTTCTACCCCGCCCTTCTTACCCCGAAGGGGACTCAGGGCGGCTTACAAAGGCACAATTCGATGCCAGAATCACATCACAGTAATAAAACAAATAGCATCAATTAACAGTTAAACAACCATTCCTGCATTACAACAATAAAACCAATAAAACCAATACAAACCCAATTACTCCGCATTGATGGTCAGTGTTCACTATCTCATAGTCACCCAAGGAATGCTTTCATTTGGGAGCCATTTCATCCTAGATGTTCTGTTTTTTTCTCCAGAATGGACATCCCAGGGTTCCTTTCTCTCTCCAAATTTGCATGACCCGCCCACTGCCTCTCCCTTAACCCTTTCCTTCCCATTCCTATGGCACACAACAAATAGGAATTGATCAGCAACTGAACAAGATTTAGAGAAGTTGTAGTTCACCTACATCCGGAGAGCCAATCAACGATGCCACAGATGCCCATGATTTTGGGAATTGCAGTTCACCCACATCCTTATGCATTTTCTAATGGGAACATTCATAAAAACAATAGGAAGGACTGGCTACAAATTACCAAACTGATATTACCTAACAGCCCAAAACAAACTGTCTTTTTCAAATAACCTGGGCCAACATAACATACTGGAGGGGTTTGAGGGGGGTGGGGATTGTAGTTCACCCTGCATCCAGAGATACTACCAAACTTCCCAAAACAAACAATGCCTTTCTCAAGTAACCTGAGCATCGCCGGGTTTCCAAGCTAATCTATACATAAAATTACCTTATCCATGAATATACAGTAGACTTTCAGTTAATCAGATTTTTTTTAAAAAAAATCTCTCAAGCAACTGGTAAGAAAAAAAGACCCAAGAAATAATACTTTAAATAAAAAATAAAACAAAATCAATTTTAGCTGAAATGAAAGTTTAAGTTTGTTTTTATTTGTCTAAATTTGCTTTTAATTACTCTATTTTGATATTACTATTACGTCAATACAGAGTTCATGGTATATTTAACTGAGAATCTACTCCATAATGTAGTCTGCCCTATCTTTTGAGTGACATCCCATCGAAAACAGCTGTTTTGACTCCCATTTCATCTCATATCCAGCTCTTTCAACCATTCCTTTCCAGATGTGTTCCCTTTCCACTGCATATATTCCACTTTGCCATTGTCCTAAATTGTGATTCCCAGAGCTAGACAAAGTATGCAACATGTAACCCAATTATTTCAGAACTTAAATTATTACTTTCAAGCACTTCCCAAATTTTAGCTCTCTCTGGAAGTTGTTATGGCAGCATCTGCATTTTGAAAAACATTTCATTACAGGCTGTCACTTAATGCTGCCCTTTTTGTACTAGGTAAACAGCTTTGAATGACTCCTCTTATCTCTCTTCCCAAACAAAGATCTTTGTATAAAAAGAAGAAAGAAAGAGATGAAAACACAACAGTATATGTGAGCAATTCTAATGATGCCAAGGACGACTTGTATAATCAAAATTAGAAGTACATTCCATTGTTATCCTGAAACAATTTATTTCTATTTGTCCTGTGTCAGTCTTTGAGATAAGTCTGTCAATTGCTGTATTCTAAAGTGAGTAATTTCTAACTCTTTGACTGATTCATTTCCACTAGCAATTGAATAGCATGTTAATATTGAGCTCCGCTATCTCCAGGTTTGGCTAAGCCACCAGTGAGCAAATTATGTCCCACAAGACAATCTTGGATTGCAACTCTCATCAGTGTTAGCCTGCTTAGTTAACAATGAAGAATGCCAAAAATTACATACTGATGACAACTAGAAGGTTGTACTTTTCCTTTATTGATAATGAACATTTGCTATGAGATTGGACTCAGAGGATAACCGTATAGTTGTGAAAAAGATAACTATTTTACTCAAACAATTCTGGTTGGTTTGGCCCGTGGAGGCAAGCCTGCCACTATATTCCTGAAAAGAAAGTATTATAATAAAGCACTTCCCCGGTGACGCAGTGGGTTAAATCACTGAGCTGCTAAACTTGTTGACTCAAAGGTTGCAGGTTCAAATCCAGGGAGCAGCATGAGCTCCCACTGTGACCCCCAGCTTCTGCCAACCTAGCAGTTTGAAAACATGCAAATGTGAGTAGATCAATAGGTACTGCTCTGGCAGGAAGGTAACGGTGCTCCATGCAGTCATACTGGCCATTAGGCCTGGGTAACAACGGAAAAATTTGTTTCTAAAATCGATTTGTATTTGGGGTTTTTTTTTTGTTTCGATATTTAAAATAATTACAAAATTTTCCTTTTAAAAAGTTCGATATTTACGAAATTTCGTAAATGGTAAAAAAATTAACGAATCGATTTCCGAAACAATAACAAATCGATTCGTTAATGGCGGACGCGACCGCGAAATACGCTAAAAAACCTCCAAAACCTTCTGAAGCTTCCCTCTCCCTCTGTTGTTGACTGTTGGTGTGATATTATATATTTTTTTCACTAATTAAACCATAAAACTGGCCCAGACATGCGGAAATAATAACGAAACGACCTCAAAACAATAACGAAACGAATACAATATCGAAATACGAAGCATTTACAAAACGTTTTTGAAAATTCGTTTTTTTTAATAATTGCTCCAGAATGGTTCGTTATCGTTTTGTAATTGAAAAAATTAACGAATTATTAACGAATTACGAATTAACGAAACGAAACCGCCCAGCCCTACTGGCCATATGACTTTGGAGGTGATTACGGACACCGCTGCCGGCTCTTCGGCTTAGAAATGGAGATGAGCACCAAACCCCAAAGTCAGACATGACTGGACTTAATGTCAGGGGAAAACCTTTACCTAATAGAACAAAAAACAAGGTTAAGAAGAGTTATTATTGTTATTTATTTATTTAAAAGTTTTGTATACCGACCTTCTCACCTCTCTTGAGGGACTGAGACCGGTTTCCTTTCAAGGACTATGAGTCTGACAGTGCCCTGAGCCTGTAACCATGCCAAATGGTGAGATTCTGAGTTATTGTTTTAAAAAGTCATCTTTTTCAACATCTGCAAAAAGTCACATGGCACAGGCATGTAGCCGGGGGGGGGGGCTTGGGGGCTTCAGCCCCCTCCCCGAAATTCTCATGGTGGTCTGCGAAAAGGCCTTACTGGTACATTATTTAGACTGTCATGTTTATTCATATCATGATCTGATCACCATGATCAATATATCTCATATGCATGGGGGTATTGGGGTAACGATACAAAAGGTTTGCTAGGGTAGACCCTCTTTCACTCAGACTCACCCCCTTCCCCCGAATCAAACTCACTCCCCCCTCCCCCGAATCAAAATCCTGGCTACAGGCCTGACATGGCACTTTAAATACCAACACTTTAAAAATTAGAATCACTAGAACTTTTTTCTTTCTGAAGTGGACAAGGTACCTCTTCACACAGGCTTTTTGGGATGCACCATTGTGCCTGCAATTGCTGATGAAAAGGAAGGTGCTCAGGGCTGCTTGTGGCTACCCGTTTACCCTCCCTCCTCCCTGCATCATATGGAGGGGATGGGAGAGGGTGCTTTAGTACCCTTTGCCTCACCTCATCAGATAGCAGAAAGGGTGGCAATGTGTGTTGCCCTGCTTTCCTTTCTGTCTTGGCACAGGAAAATTAAAGGAAAAGTATGGATAGCTTCATTGGAGCTACCCAAATTATACTTTTTGCCCTGTAGTGTATGGGAAAGCGCCTTTCGGCACGATTCCTCCACTTTGGGAGGAAAATGAGCAGGGCCTACAGCATGCTGTGTGATGGTGCACAGCAAGCTCCATCCTTGCCAGAATTAAAAATGGCAAAATGGGGCAAAAATGCCCCATGTGAAGAGGAGATATGATAGCCATGTATAAAAATGTGAGAGGAAGCCACAGGGAGGAGGGAGCAAGCTTGTTTTCTGCTTCCTTGGAGACTAGGAAACAATGGCTTCAAACTACAAGAGAGGAGATTCCATCTGAACATGAGGAAGAACTTCCTGTGAGAGCCGTTCAGCAGTGGAACTCTCTGCCCCAGAGTGTGGTGGAGGCTCCTTCTTTGGAAGCTTTTAAACAGAGGCTGGATGGCCATCTGTTAGGGGTGATTTGAATGCAATTTTCCTGCTTCTTGGCAGGGGGTTGGACTGGATGGCCCATGAGGTCTCTTCCAACTCTGTGATTCTATGATTCTGGGTCCTAGGATATCTACCCCTTTTGGCTTTTGAATAGCCTGTTCCTTATATTTCCACCCTGTTAATATTGACATATACCAGACCATGTGTAGCCACATTGATTTTTCTTTATTTCGCTTCTTATACAGTGAAACATAGTTCAAAATATCATGCAGAACCTTATATGATGAGCATTATTTAGCTAGCCTGACTAACCTGGAATTTTCTTCGTTATTCTGGGCAATGGTTCTCTTTGCTTTTGTACTGGAGTCTCTATAGGAGATTGAAGCAAAGGCTTTTGACAGACAAACATGCTTTCACATTGAGCTATGGGCCTTTTGAGCAAGACTAACCAGAAAGTCAGTGAAGAGGAATAATGGGAGCTAAAATCCCACAAAACCTGGAAAGTCACTTAAGTCTAACCCTGGATGAAATGGTCCTTCTGAACTATTGCAGTGCTTTCAGATCCTGCCAGCTGTTTTGTATTTTACCAGTCACCTGAGGAAAATGTGAGAGTGTGGGTTGGATGCCTCTACCTCATATGCATACTAATGTGAAGCATAATTTTGCAACATGACCTTGAAAAGATTAAATCTCACTCTCTGTGTGAATGTTGCACCAAAGACTTCTAACATGTATTTTAGGTGAAATTGTGGCTTGCATTTGATATGTCTGAAATAGCTCTCGATTGACTTGACTGATTTCTTACTTTCTGAATTAACTTTTGAAAATAATATCTTAAAAATTGACTTATAGCTGTGCAATGGTATCTTATACACTTAGAGGAACTCTATAAAGCTGCCTTAGATAGTATGGACAAGTTTCATAGAACTTGGAAACACTTTCTTTAAAAGATTCAATTTATGTTTTGTTACCAGCACCTAGCTCAAGTTCAGTTGGTGTTTGTTGTCTTTATCGATCCAAGGACCTCATCAGATGGAGCTTGGGAAGTGTCCAAGGATGCTTCCCCATCAGTCTAGCATTGGATGGCCAGGCTGCCCACCCCACAATGTTGCTGGACCTCTTCCAAAGGCCCTGCTCACAGTTGGAGTGGAAATATCACACAACTCTTCCCACCCAACATGTTGTGCTGGCTCCAATGGAGCCAACATGGATCTTGATTGCTTGGGCGACCCTTCCGACATGTAACGGGGGAAGTGTTGCCACAAAAGAGTGGTGCATGGGGTGATGGATTCACCCCACTGCTCCTCTGTTTCTTTGGTGAAGCCAGGAGAAGTGGGATGCTTCACCTGGCTCATGTGATAAGGTCAGATATATTCTTTCTGCTAAAGGCAGGACATTGTTTTGCTAAATTTGTCATGGACCTAAACCAGGCATTCAGTAGTTTGGTAAGACAGTTGACTACTTTAAACTAGGAAAGACTCAGGTATATTGATACAGGGAAAGATTCAAATATATCCAGGGCTTCCAACTACAGATGATGCTGATGACAGTGACAATGATATTCTTTTCTGAAATCTAGGATATAAGGCATTTTACAGTAATAAAACTAGACATAGCTTTAATAATAATAATAATAATAATAATAATAATAATAATAATAATAGCAAACTATTTATATTCTCCCCTATCTCCCCAAGGGGACTCAGGGCGGATTACAGTACACATACACGGCAAACATTCAGTGCCATTTTTGTATAGATAATACAGAGACAGACAGAACAGAAGGAGGTGTGTTGTCTTGACTCAAAAACAAACAACTAAATACAAAAGTCAAAAAGCTATTAAACTATTCATAAAGTTTTAACTAATTGAAAATAATTAAAAAACAAAATACTAATAGACAAGTGTACTGCAATTATGAATTGAGCATTAAATGGGAATTGCAGCCATCAGTGCCAAAGCATCAATGTATATGCCACCTCCATTATGAGACTGTATTCTCCTGTATATCAGTTGTTGGAGGACTGGAGGTAGGAGATGCCATTGAACTCAAGTCTTACTGGTGAGCCTCCCATGTGTAAGAGATTATTCATTCTGTGGACAGAAATCTGGAATTAACCAACAGTCTTAAGCTCAATTATCCTTGAACTGTGTAACTGTTAGTGTTGACCTTGTCCCTTGGCTAATGACCATATGATTTATTTTGTTAACCCTTGACTTTGGCCTATTCTTGGTTTTACTTTACTGCCTATTCCAAGTACCCCTTCATCTCAAGGGAACTAACCCTGATACTAACAGTTAAAAGACTACCCTTCACAGCTGGACTCAGGCCTGTAGCGAGGGGGTGGTTTTAGGGGTTCAACCCCCCCCCCCGAAATGTTTCAGATTTTTTTAAAAACCTGGTTTACTCATGAATTTTAACTGGTTAACCAAATCCCCATGCTAAGTCTATGAGATGCAAAAAATTAAGAGTCCCTCCAGAACTGCAAGCACTATCTCAAGCAAATATTGACAATTTATTCACACTGTCATTACTTGCAGCAATAGCCGATGTAGCGAAGCAACCAAGTTGGGCGGGGGGTGTTGAATGCTCTCATTAAGGAGGCCAGACTTGGTGGAGGTGGTTGACAGGGACGGAGCTGCAGGCTATTGAAGGCTGCTCGGCCCCTGCTGTGCTCTTTGCTTCAGCGTGAGCTAGGAGGCAGGTTTCAACCCCCCCCCTGAAATTTTCAACCCCCCCCCAAAAAAAATTCACACACCCCCCGCCAAAATTGTCAACCCTCCCCGAATTTTTTTTCTGGTTACGGCCCTGGCTGGACTTGCAAGAATGTGACTTCTGAACTTCCTACTACCTGTGATAGTGAACATGAATCAGATGCCATAGGTTGTCAAAGAGCCATGCCTAGCAACTTTGCTAGAGTGACTTAGACTTTACAAAGTTTCTTTCTGTGGTGTCTGAGAAACACCAAGGACATCTCTCTGGTACAGATTAAAGGATATTTTAAATGCATGTTCCATCCCAAATGGCCTCCTTGCTATCTCTTTGGACTGTCCTTAAATTGGGGCAATAGCACAATGAAACTGTATAAATATTTTTTTGAAATCTATGAGGCTGCTCAAAGCATGTACAGTTATTTACTTAATAGGCACATGCCGCAATCACTTTATATTTTATTCTTCCACTGTACATTTCAATTAACTTGATTGTGGCATTTCAAATTGTTTAGGAATGACATATGTGTGCGACGTAGTGTCTGCACTTATCAATACCCATTAGTTTCACTGTGTCCCTTTTGCACAGGGACCCTCTTCCTTGTCATTGCCTGGCAACTGGACTGCCAGACTTGATTGGATTGTTATTGTTGCTGCTTCTACATAAATAATACATTCAGTCCTCTGCTGCATTATCTACTTAGGTTAAATTTAACCTACAGGGGAAATTTGAATTGTTTGAGAGGTGAAAGCATTTGGAGTCAAGCCTATATTAAGTTAGACTGTTTCTCATCCAACAGAAGTGGGAGAAATTGAGTAAATGGAATTAACAGAATGATTTATATATTAGAATTAAATTTGTTCACCAAAACTAATAGATGCTTGGAAACTAACTGCAACGGGATGATCTGGGTTGCTCAAGAAGACGAAATGAATCAAACAGCTATGCTTGACTTTTCCAGTTGTCTTTTTGTTTTAAGGATTATGACCATTTTTCATTTGAGTATAAAGGGAGAATCCACAAGAAATAATTAGTGTTCTGAACTATGCTCTCCTATTGGGAAGAATCTTTATCCTAATTTTAAGCAAAGCAACTCAATTTGGTTGAATGAGGAGAGAAGTTAGACCTGACCTTTCTTACCTTTTCTATATTTTTTTTTCATTTTTACCCCTAGAGGAAGAAGTTAAAATGTTGCTGGGATTTGCATATGATGAAAATGTAAAAGTGATTAAAATGCTTGCAAGCAGATGAGGGAAATGTGAATATATTTTCCAAAGATTCTGTTCTAATTCACACTTTCAAAATTATTTCATCCAGTTATTGGTTTGGACTCCATCCTCTATGCTCATAGAAGCAGTTCTTAATGTTGGTTGGTTGATCTTTATATAAAGAACTAGCGGTCCCCTGCCACGCGTTGCTGTGGCCTAGTCTGGTGATATGGAAAATAAAGTAATTAGAAAGTGCTGGTTTCTGATATATGTAATGTCTTTCTGCTTGTGGGTAAACAGTATTTCTTGCTGTTTCTTTGTCAGTGTTGATGTGGAGAGTGTCTGGTTTGCCTACTCTGGAACATGCAACTTATAATTGTCCATCTTTAGGAGTCCCTTTCAAATCCATAATACTTTATCTCTGTGTGTGAATCATATATATCTATCTATATCTATGGCTGGATGGCTCTCTTGCCAGGAGGGCTTTGATTACTTTTTTTTTGCCCTGGTGAAGGGAGTTGGACTGGATAGCCTTAAGTATTTTCTGTTGCTCATAGGGGTTCTGTGTGGGAAGTTTGCCCCAATTCCATCATTGGTGGAGTTCAGAATGGTCTTTGATTGTAGGTGAACTATAAATCCCAGTAACTACAAATCCCAAATGTCAAGGTCTATTTCCCCCCAACTCCATCTGTGTTCATATTTGGGCATATGGAATATTTGTGCCAAGTTTGGTCCAGATCCATCATTGTTTGAGTCCACAGTGCTCTCTGGATGTAGGAACTACAACTCCCAAACTCAAGGTCAATGCCCACCAAACGCTTTTGTCTGTTGGTCATGGGAGTTCTATGTGCCAAGTTTGGTTGAATTCCATAGTTGATGGAGTTCAGAATGCTCTTTGATTGTAGGTGAACTATAAATCCCAGCAACTACAACTCCCAAATGACGAAGTCATAATTTTTTGAGTGATGGTCACTCCTTGTGTTGTGAGACGTTTTGTTGCCAAATTTGGTGTGATTTTGTTCATTGGTTCTTTTGTTTTTAAGGTACTCATTATACACAGAGCATTGATAGATAGATAGATAGATAGATAGATAGATAGATAGATAGATAGATAGATAGATAGATAGATAGATAGGGGATGTTGTTGGTCAGCAACTACCATGATTTCTGGGCAGCTTAGTTACTAATGGGTCAGTGAAAATGTAGTTCAATAACATCTGGAGAGTATGGTTATTATTTTCTAACTCTGGTATATTGAGAAGGATACCAGAAGGTTTGTGTGTTATATCCAGTTTGTTATGAGTGAGTTGAAGGAGGGGATCAAAAGAAAAAATCTCAGTATATGGAATCACAACAAATAACATTTCCCACCACAACACAGATGTGATGGGAGAGAAGTTTGCCTCCTCTCACAAAGGAGAGCAATGAGTTCCATTTGAAGGGAGTGGAGCCAGGCCCTCCGCACTGGCCTGCCCCCTTCTACAGTCTGGAGCTGAGCGTCGACTCACCACTCCTGCCCATTAAACAGTATATTAAGGTTGCCGTTAAGGGGCCTGGTAGGAATTTTTCCCCCTCTTAGGCTATAGGAGGGTTTTTTCACCTATGAAATACTGTTGCAGGGCAAATTGGGATGGTGTGTTACTAAATAGGTGATCACGGTAAACAGTTGGGAAAAGCTAGAATTTAATATACGCCCAAGGCACCCCCTTCAGGAGGGAAGGCCATTAAGTAAAACACTCACCTAAGATTCAATTTGATTAAGTGAGGGGAATTGGAATGGCCTAAGAATGGGGAGAGTCGGGTCTCAGATACCCTGAGAGGGACTTCTCCGACACATTTTCCTTAGAGGTTGCCCGGATTTGTTCCCTGGGGACCCAGGTGTTTCACCCTAACTAGCCGAGAGATAGGTCTGACAGAGACACTAGCTCGGCTTTGCCACCAAGTTCAAGATCCACAGATTTAGATCCAGTCAAAATTTAACAGGTAACAGTTAATAAAAGTTGCCCATATTTAAACCCAAATACTGGTGTGTGGTCTCGTTACTTTGGGAGTGGGCAGGCAATGAACTATTAGCAGATTAAAGACCATCCCAACTGCCACTACCATGGCCTCAGAGGGAGAGAAGAAGGGGCAGTATCTGCTGAACCTAATCTCCTCCAACTCTGCCATTCCTTTTCCTTGTGCGTCTTGTCATAATTACATTGTAAGTCCGAGGGCAGGGAGGGCATTTTGATTTTCTTTTACTTTTACAGTGATCATGTTAAATGAATTGATGATGCCAATGATAAAAACAAGTATATGTGATTGACAATATAAATTGAAAACAGCTAGCACTCTTCCTCTCCATAAACATCATCTAAATTGGCCATGTCTATTGTTTTCCTTTTATCATAACAAGCTTTGTACTCAGAATAATCTTTTTCAATAATTTAGTTATGACTGACCATATCTTTGATGACAGAAAAATATAATTTTCCTGCTTCCCTTTCCAAACATTATTTTCCTGATTTGTTTTTCCCTCCCCATAAAGCTGTAGAGAAATACTGCATTTTTCAGAGAGATCATCAGTAGGAAGCTCTGGTATCCAGGAGTTGCAAATTCTTCAGAGTTGGGTTGTTGTAGGTTTTTCCGGGCTATATGGCCATGTTCTAGAGACATTTTCTCCTGACGTTTCGCCTGCATCTATGGCAAGCATCCTCAGAGGTAGTGAGGTCTGTTGGAAGTAGGAAAATGGGTTTATATATCTGTGGAATGACCAGGGTGGGACAAAGGACTTTTGTCTGCTGGAGCTAGGTGTGAATGTTTCAACTGACCACCTTGATTAGCATTTAATGGCTTGGAAGTGCCTGGGGGGAATCTTTTGTTGAGTGTGATTTGATGTGCCTGATTGTTTACTCTCTGTTGTTTTGCTGTTGTAATTTTTGAGTTAATACTGGTAGCCAGATTTTGTTCATTTTCATGGTTTCTTCCTTTCTGTTGAAATTGTCCACATGCTTGTGGATTTCAATGGCTTCTCTGTGTAGTCTGACATGGTGGTTGTGAGAGTGGTCCAGCATTTCTGTGTTCTCAATAATATTCTATGTCCAGGTTGGTTCATCAGGTGCTCTGCTATGGCTGACTTCTCTGGTTGAAGTAGTCTGCAGTGCCTTTCATGTTCCTTGATTTGTGTTTGGGCAATGCTGCGTTTGGTGGTCCCTATGTCGACTTATCCACAGCTGCATGGTACACGGTAGACTCTTCGGAGTTGTATTCACAAGAAGAAACTTTTCAAAGATTTTGAAAAATCTCTGAAGGGGAAGAAAAAGTAGATGAGTCAACCTTCTGCTTTCATGGAACTTTCCTGAGTTTTACATTGGAAGGCTACTCACTGTCCAAACCAGTGTCTATTAGCCCCTTTCTTCACAAATTTATGAACTCCTAACTCAGATCATCCTTAATTAACATGACCAATTTGGGTGGATGAAAAATGTAATACCAAATATCTAGAACAGGGGTACCAGAAGGATTGATATATACTATTTGTTTGTTGTTCATTCGTTCAGTCGTTTCCGACTCTTCGTGACCTCATGGACCAGCCCACGCCAGAGCTCCCTGTCGGCCGTTACCACCCCCAGCTCCTTCAAGGTCAGTCCAGTCACTTCAAGGATGCCATCCATCCATCTTGCCCTTGGTCGGCACCTCTTCCTTTTGCCTTCCACTTTCCCCAGCATAATTGTCTTCTCTAGGCTTTCCTGTCTCCTCATGATGTGGCCAAAGTACTTCAACTTTGTCTCTAGTATCTTTCCCTCCAGTGAGCAGTCAGGATTTATTTCCTGGAGGATGGACTGGTTGGATCTTCTCACGGTCCAAGGCACTCTCAGAATTTTCCTCCAACACCACAGTTCAAAAGCATCTATCTTCCTTCGCTCAGCCTTCTTTATGGTCCAGCTCTCACATCCGTAGGTGACTACAGGGAATACCATGGCTTTGACTAGGCGGATCTTTGTTGTCAGTCTGATGTCTCTACTCTTCACTATTTTATCGAGACTGGACATTGCTCTCCTCCCAAGAAGTAAGCGTCTTCTGATTTCCTGGCTACAGTCTGCATCTGCAGTAATCTTTGCCCCTCGAAATACAAAGTCTGTCACGGCCTCCACGGTTTCTCCTCTATTTTCCAGTTGTCAATCATTCTTGTTGCCATAATCTTGGTTTTTTTGACGTTTAGCTGCAACCCGGCTTTTGCGCTTTCTTCTTTCACCTTGATTAGAAGGCTCCTCGGCTCCTCCTCGCTTTCGGCCATCAGAGTGGTGTCATCTGCATATCTGAGGTTGTTAATGTTTCTTCCAGCAATTTTCACCCCAGCTTTGCATTCATCCAGCCCCGCACATCGCATGATGTGTTCTGCATACAAGTTAAAAAGGTTGGGTGAGAGTATGCAGCCTTGCCGTACGCCTTTCCCAATCTTGAACCAGTCTGTTGTTCCGTGGTCAGTTCTGACTGTTGCTACTTGGTCCTTGTACAGATTCCTCATGAGAGAGACAAGGTGGCTTGGATGCCCATCCCACCAAGAACTTGCCACAATTTATTATGATCCACACAGTCAAAGGCTTTAGAATAGTCAATGAAGCAGAAATAGATGTTTTTCTGAAACTCCCTGCCTTTCTCCATTATCCAGCGGATATTGGCAATCTGGTCTCTCGTTCCTCTGCCTTTTCTAAACCCAGCTTGAACATCTGGCAACTCTCGCTCCATGTATTGCTGGAGTCTTCCTTGCAGGATCTTGAGCATTACCTTACTGGCATGAGAAATAAGGGCCACTGTACGGAAGTTGGAGCAGTCTTTCGCATTTCCCTTTTTTGGTATGGGGATATAAGTTGATTTTTTCCAGTCCGATGGCCATTCTTGTGTTTTCCATATTTGCTGGCAAATGGCATGCATCACCTTGACAGCATCATCTTTTAAGATTTTAAACAGTTCAGCTGGGATCGGCTTTTAAAGTGCTGTTATAATTTGTAAAAAAAAACATGAATGTATTCCTATGCACACTGCACATATCTTATTTGTAGTACAAAAAAAAATACTTAAAAACAATACAATAATTAAAATGAATTTTAACAAATATAAACTTATTAGTATTTCAATGGGAAGTGTGGGCCTGCTTTTGGCTGATGAGATAGGATTGTTGCTGTTGTTGTGTGCTTGCAAGTCGTTTCAAACTTATGTTGACCCTGAGCGAGGGCCGGGTAAATGATCTTAGCGGGCCTTAGTTTGAGGACCCCTGATCTAGAAGAAACAATGTTAGAGAATCTGTAGAGCCACTTAACTAAAAACATTAACTGGAGCTCTCAGTTCTGATGCAGGATCTTTTGTACAATCTAGGCTGAATTTATGCCACATAGTTTGTTAACAAAATTTTGTTCCCTGGGATGCTATCAGTATCTAGGCTGCAATAAAAGTGGGCCCAGAAGTCAATCGTTTCCCCACCCCCACCCAACCTACTACGTATATGAACCCACGCGTTCCCTCCGTTCATCCGGAGAGGCCCTGCTCCGATTCCACCTGCGTCACAGGCACGTTTGGTGGGGACGAGGGACAGGGCCTTCTCTGTGGTTGCCCCCGACTTTGGAACACCCTCCCCAAAGACATTAGACTAGCACCCACGTTGGCAGTCTTTAGGAAGAACTTGAAGACCTGGCTATTCCGATGTGCCTTTCCAGAATAGGATAACCTCCAGCACTACGTCCCAGAAGCACTTTATTAGAGTTAAGACTCTCTGCACATTGCACTTGCCCAGAATCCCAACATACCACTACACCCAGCACTTTTTTAACCTGTACCCTCATTGGCCCGGCCCTGGTTTTATTGCGTAATAGTGTAATGTTTTGTTGTTGTTATTGCTTATGTTTTTAATTTGCTTACATTGTATTGTTATTGTCTGTTGTTGTTGTTTGAGGCCTTGGCCTTTGTAAGCCGCATCGAGTCCTTCGGGAGATGCTAGCGGGGTACAAATAAAGTTTAATAATAATTAATAATAATAATACTACCATATAAGCTTCAGTCAGTACTGGACTTGTGACCTCATTAGATGGGCTGCTTTGCCTGTCATACACTACTTCCTTTCCACTTTCAACATGAAAACAATTATGTGACACAAAGGGAAAAACAAGCAGCGTATGCTGCAGCAACACGGGAGGCTTCCTGTGTTACCTTAGGAGCAATAGGGGGAAGCTAGGCAGCGACCCTTCCCCCTGTGGGATGGGGGTCAGGGTAAGGTGTGCAATGTGGGGCATGAAGCAATGGGCTCTTCATGCCCCATGGTGGGATCCCATGGATTTGCTATGATATATTTCTGATGTCATTTACATAGATCATTTGTCTGTTTCAAAGTGGGGATTTGTCTATTTCAAAGTGCAGCTCTGGGGCCATGTGTGAATCCCCAGGATCTTTTTTGCATCACTTGATTGTTCTGAATGGGTGCCCAAAAAGCATGAATTGCTTATCTTAGACAATTTCAGAAGCAGCAACTCATCTTTTAAATAGGTTGCAGAACAATTTCTAACTGTTAAACATTTTTAAAAAATGAAAACTAAACTTCAGACCATGGGAATGCTTGTGTGATTTTTGGTGTGTCCCAGGGGCAGACATTTATCTCCCCATCACAGTTACTCATCCATGATTTATGTTATAACCAAACTCCTACCTCTTGCTGCCCAGAAAAAAACTCATTTCTATTGACCTGCTTTTATGATTTTTCATTTCATAATCTTAGCAAAGAAATTGGGTGCTACAAGACAATGAATTAGCAGATGGTATCTCATTTTACGGATAAGCAAATGATAACATTGCTCAAGGTCACAATCTGTAATTTATACTGTAAAATAACTTATACGTCTGTTCCAAATTCTGGATTGCTTCATTTAACTTTTACTGTATTATTATAATTGATGAAAAGAAGAAGAGAAAAATTAATGTGGAGAGAGAAGCTGTTTTGTGGGGGTTGGCTGAGCTCAGAAAAAGGTTTTTTCTTTTGACGCTGTAAAAAAGGAGAATTAGATGATTTCTCCAACCAACATAACTCTTGAAATTTGGTATCAAAGAATGACTTCTCCATATTTTCAAGGTCTTGGTACAAAGTTATACATACACCCTACAAGTTAGCCTTGCAAAGAAACACTGTATTGTATCCAACCAGCAATAATAAGACTAGGGGTCCTGGGTCTCAGAGCTTTGTACTTTTATATAGAATCATGTTGTTGTTCATTCGTTCAGTCGTCTCCGACTCTTCGTGACCTCACGGACCAGCCCACGGCAGAGCTCCCTGTCGGCTGTCACCACCCCCAGCTCCTTCAAGGTCAGTCCAGTCACTGAAGAAGACAAGGCTGAGAGGAGACATTTTAATGCTTTATATAGAATCATAGAATCATAGAATCAAAGAGTTGGAAGAGACCTCATGGGCCATCCAGTCCAACCCACTGCCAAGAAGCAGGAATATTGCATTCAAATCACCCCTGACAGATGGCCATCCAGCCTCTGTTTAAAAGCTTCCAAAGAAGGAGCCCCACCACACTCTGGGGCAGAGAGTTCCACTGCTGAACGGCTCTCACAGTCAGGAAGTTCTTCCTCATGTTCAGATGGAATCTCCTCTCTTGTAGTTTGAAGCCATTGTTCCGCGTCCTAGTCTCCAGGGAAGCAGAAAACAAGCTTGCTCCCTCCTCCCTGTGGTTTCCTCTCACATATTTATACATGGCTATCATATCCCCTCTCAGCCTTCTCTTCTTCAGGCTAAACATGCCCAGCTCCTTAAGCCGCTCTTCATAGGGCTTGTTCTCCAGACCCTTGATCATTTTAGTCGCTCTCCTCTGGACACATTCCAGCTTGTCAATATCTCTCTTGAATTGTGGTGCCCAGAATATGATCTTCAGGACAACAGCAAAGAATCATAGAGCAGAGGCATGGCTTTGAAGTATGCACATATAGATACCCTTAAGTCGTTTGTTAGACTTAATGTTTTTTTAAAGACTGTATAGCTATGATTGGTGCTTAATATCTGATGCTTAATGAAATCACACCATGACAAGGGACCTCGTAATAGGATCTGTCACTTATGACATCAATGCCATAACCTAAGCCTTAGGTTATGGCATGGAAAGCACAAGCTGGATAGTCTTCATTTCACAACCTTCAATGAATCATTCACCAGTAACATTATCACATTAGTTCTACACATCAGTCCATGTCAGTAATCTGGCATGGACTGTAGGTGATTGGGCGAGTAGAACATATATGATAAACTGATTCAGCCATGCAGACCCCATCTATTCTGACCACTTACAGCAGTTTGAAGCTAGCGTCAAACTGGTGGTCAGATAACAAACTCCCGCAGAAGTGCGGGAAAGAAAGCCCTGAATATGCATTAGTGCTCAGTGGCTTGTGCAATCACCATTTGGGCCTCAAATAGATTCCATGATTTCCTACATAATCATTTTCACTGCAAAATTACAAAATCACTGTGGCGCAGCTGGCTGGAAATCATCTGCAT
>NW_026846588.1:116480651-116491207 GCF_025583915.1 Anolis sagrei ordinatus | reverse complement strand
GGAATTGAAATTGGAACTATGAGATAGCGAACGCTGACCGTTTTTGAGGAGGAATTGGGTTTGTATTGGTTTGTATTGGTTTTATTGGTTTTATGATTGTAATGCAGGAATTGTTGTTTAACTGTGAATTGATGCTATTTTGTTTTATGACTGTTATGTGATGCGGGCATCGAATTGTGCCTTTGCTTTTGTAAGCCGTCCTGAGTCCCCTTCGGGGTGAGAAGGGCAGGGTAGAAGAAACCGAAATAAATAAATAAATAATAAATAAATAAATAAAACTGCTAGGCTTATAGGAGAATGAGATTCCATATCTTGGATAGCTGTTTTCAATTCGGACTAAAACATGTAATTGGTTAATTGTCCCATTAACAAGGAAGCCTGCTGTATAGATGACTTTAATACTGTCTAATTACTTCTAAACACTGTTTGTTCCATGGGTCAGCTCATTCACGCTCATCAGCCCAGAGCACAGAAAAAAAGGAACTTTTCCAAGCTCTGAAGCAATCTACAAGTGTTTCTATAATTGAATCTGGATAATGCTTTGGTGCCTAAATAAAACTAAATCCTCTAGTGTTTTGATGTCTCCGCTTTGCCTCGTTTCTTGATATAATAGCCGCTGTCAACTGGAAGATCATCTAAGATCAAAACCAGAATTTGGCTCATTTTAGCCAAGCTGCATAGAACATGTGGCATCCCCAGCCCACTCTGCCTGGTAGCTTTGTTTTGCCGAGCCAGCAGGGGCTTGACCTCGAAAGAACATCCTGCTCCAGGGCACTTGTAAATTGCTACCCCCTGCTTCCTGAAACAAGCCGATATGGCATACAGGACAGAGGGCAGGAGCTGACACATGGAGAGAATAGATAGCATAGGACAAGCCAATAAAATGCAGGCCAAATGGGCTCTGCTGTCTGTTCCCACTTAGGCCTACTCCAGTCTTGCTAATGAAATCTGAATTGCATGTGATGGGTGCAAAATAGAGCGAGCTTGTGATGATGTTTAGTACTGAGAAGCTAACCATAGGGAGTCATGGAGTGCTCATTAATTTGAGGACCATGCTGAGCAGCAAGCAGTAAACCTCTAAACAGTTCCATTTGTCAAGTTAAGGCTCATTTCAGATAAATACCTGGAAGTATAAATGCTTGCTCTATAGAGCTGATGCTGCAAACATTTGCTCGCAAGCAAAGGTTTTCCTTCAAATGTAGTAGTGATGGTGTATACCGATATAAGAAGTATTTCTCTGTTAGAGTTTGGATACTTACTTTTTGGAACTTTCAGAACCTTCTAGTCAGCTTAACTAGCAAAACATTCATATTGAACCAGGAGGAGACCAATATTTACCAATTTATTGCCCACCTGATGTGTTCAACTACAGATCCCACAACTACGTTGGCTGGGTTTGATTCTTTACTTACTTACTTACTTATTTATTTATTTATTTATTATACTTATAGCCCGCCTTTCTCAGCCATACGGCAACTCAAGGCGGGTTACAGATTGGCACAATTCAATGTCAGGCATTCATAAAAGGGCCATTAAAAACAATCAACATTAAAATATAAAACACTAGTGGTCCCCTGCCACGCGTTGCTGTGGCCCAGTTCTGGTGATCTGGAAAATAAAGTAATGGGAAAGTGTTGTTTTCTAATATATGTAATGTCTTGTGGGTAAACAGTATTTCTTGCTGTTTCTTTGTGGAGAATTGTTTGGTTTTCCTACTCTGGAACATGCCACATATCATTGCCCTTCTTCAGAGCCCCTTTCAAATCTTTGATACTGCATCTGTCATATACATATATGTGTGTTTAAGAATGGCTGGATAGTCCTTTGTCAGGAGGGCTTTGGTTATGTTTTCTTGCCCTGGTGAAGGGAGTTGGACTGGATGGCCTTAAGGCAGCATTTCTTAACCTGGGAAGTCAAGACCCGGGGGTGGGGGTGGGGGGTCACCAGGGGTTTGTCAGAAGGGTCACCAAAGACCACCAGAAAACACAGTATTTTCTGTTGGTCATGAGGGTTCTGTGTCATTGGTGGGGTTCAGAATGCTCCTTGATAGTAGGAGAACTATAAATCCCAGTAACTACAACTCCCAAAGGTCAAGGTCTATTTCCCCCAAATTCCATCTGTGTTTAGATTTGGGCATATTGAGTATTCATGTCAAATTTGTTCCAGATCCATCATTGTTTGAGTCCACAGTGATCTCTAGATGTAGGTGAAGTACAACTCCAAAACTCAAGATCAATGCCCACCAAACCCTTCTAGTGTTTTCTGTTGGTCAAGGGAGTCTTGTGTGGTAAGTTTGGTTCAATTCCATTGTTGCTGGAGTCCAGAATGCTCTTTGATTATGGGTGAATTATAAATCCCAGCAACTACAACTCCCAAATAACAAAATCATAATTTTTTGAGTGATGGTCACTCCTTGTGTTGTGAGATGTTTTGTTGCCAAATTTGGTGTGATTTCGTTCATTGGTTCTTTTGTTTTTAAGGTACTCATTATGCACAGAGCATTTATATATATATAGATGTGTAAAAACCATTAAAGCATATAATCATCGGTGTCATCCTGTTAAAAACATTATCCAGTTACACTGTCTGGCCATTCCATGTTCATCATTCATACGTCCGTGTTACCTATTCCGCTGCATTCTCCAAAGCTTTCTCAAAGAGCCAGGTCTTTACTTTTTGGGGGGAAAGTCAGGAGGGAGGGGGTGATCTAATACCCCTGGGTAGGGAGTTCTATAGCTGGGGGGCACCACTGAGAAGGCCCTGTCCTTAGAATTAGAATTGGCTTCAAGTTAGCATGTATTATCTACTTCTAAATTTGCATTAAATTTTGAAATGTGGCCGCTGGGAAGCATTGCGTGTCACTGTGGAAATTTTCTGCTGCCGTTGCATTTCTACTCCATAGATTATGAACTCCATTAAAGGTCAGAGAAAGAAAACTAATTTATGTCTCATTAATTAGCAACATGAAAATAATAGAAAATGTTTCTTAAGGCCTACACCCCAAAATTCACTGCAAAGGCAGTACAATTAGCCATAATTTAGCAGACTCGCCTCTTAATCTGACTGAACTGTCAAGAGTTGCCTCCTGGCATTTAGTACAATTTTGTGATGAAATTCAGATTTTGCTGGCATACCAATACATATTCTGGACTTTCTAAAGTTCACACTATGAGGAGATGATCTGGATAACCAAGCCGAGGAGGAGGAGGAGGAGGAGGAGGAGGAGGAGGAGGAGGAGGAGGAGGAGGAGGAGGAGAACAAGAAGAAGAACAAGAAGAACAAGAAGAACAAGAAGAACAAGAAGAACAAGAAGAAGAGGCAGCAGCAGAAGAACCATTAGCTCCATTTTATATATTGATTTTAAGTCAAAAATTTTACATAGCATTCTGGGGAGAAATCTGTTTTTTGGGCACTTTTCTACTTTTTATTCCTATTTGCCTTAAAAACAACAACAAAGATGTCATTTCTGTTGTTAAAAGAACAATGCAATGTAGTTACCATAGGGATGGCATTTGCTTTATTGCATTGGCTGCATATCCCAAGGCAAATTGAAGCAGTTTGGGCTGGACCTGCAAAATAACAAATGAATCTTTTTCACATATTCTTAAATCCACAAAACTTTCTGCCTCCATTTTTTGAAAGTATGCTTTAATAATAAGGTGAAGGGTGGACACACACACACTGCTCACATAAAACACCACAAAGCCCCTTTTAATGGACAGATTAACACACAAGAGAGAAACAAAGCTAGTGGCAAATCAGCATTTTGCTTGCTTATATTCTGTTCCTGCATCTCACAGAAGAAGCACTTTCACACTGTAGGCGAGACTTTGACTTGCTTTCATGATCAAATGCCCGCTTTTCTTAAGAAAATGGGCAAGTTTCTAGTAGGCTTGTTTGATCCAGGCTTGAGACCAGAAGCGATGGGAGAGGAAAGACATGAGATCCATCCACTCTGGTTTAAAATGCTTCCCAGGATTGAGACCAGAAGCGAGGGGAGAGGAAAGGCAGGAGATCCATCTACTCTGGTTTAAAACGCTTCCCAGGTTTGAGACCAGAAGCGATGGGAGAGGAAAGGCAGGAAATCCATCTACTCTGGTTTAATATGCTTCCCAGGCTTGAGACAAAAAGTGGGGAAAAGCTGAATAATTTCCGACTCACTTACTGCTTCGTAAGAGAAATGGTGGAAAAGGCTTTGGAAGGGCAAAGGGACTTCCGGTTTCTTTAAAAACTTCAAAATCACTTCAAAAAGCAAATCTTTCCAAATTTATTCCGAATTACGAAGATTCTGACCGAACCTAACTATGCCTAGTTTCTAGGCCAATGTTTGCAAAATGTTATATGAGAAGGTGATGCCAGTTACTTTGAGCAATTAATTTCTGGAGTAACTTCAGTAGATGCGGGAACTGTCATTTCATTCTCTGAGGATCTCAAATTAATCCCTGATTCCAAGGCAGATAAGAGAACCTGTTTACTTCAGTTCTAGAAATAGTTGTGCAGTAAAGTTGGCCCTCTGTATCCATGGATTCAATTATAGATGGCTTAAATAATTTTAAAAATCCCAAAAGCAAAGCTTGATTTGCCATTTCATGCAAAGAACATCATTTTACTGTGTGACTGTATACAGTGTAACATGGATTTGGGTCCTGGAGCAAAATTCCCACAGATACCAAGTGCCTGCCATTTAGGACCAATGCAATTCTACCCAATCCTCTTTATGTAAAGCCATCCAATACTTTATCTCATTGTGTATTTGAGATACACATTTGCTCTTTAAAGCTCCCAAGTCAAATTATTGTTGTTGTTTATTCGTTCAGTTGCTACCAACTCTTCGTGACCTCATGGACCAGCCCACGTCAGAGCTCCCTGTCGACCGTCACCACCCCTAGCTCCTTCAGAGTCAAGCCAGTAACTCCAAGGATAAACATCCATCCATCTTGCCCTTGGTCGGCCCCTCTTCCCTTTTTCTTCCATTTTCCCCAGCATCATTGTCTTCTCTAAGCTTTCCTGTCTTCTCATGATGTGGCCAAAGTACTTCATTTTTGTTTCTAATATCCTTCCCTCCAATGAGCAGTCGGGCTTCATTTCCTGAAGTATGGACTGGTTGGATCTTCTTGCAGTCCAATGCACTCTCAGAATTTTCTTTCAACGCCACAGTTCAAAAGCATCTATCTTCCTTCGCTCAGCCTTCCCTATGGTCCAGCTCTCACATCTGTAAGTTACTAGGGGGAATACCATTGCTTTAATTATGCAGATCTTCGTTGCCAGTGTGGTATCTCTACTCTTCACTATTTTATAGAGATTGGTTAATGCTCTCCTCCCAAGAAGTAAACATCTTCTGATTTCCTGGCTGTAGTCTGTGTCTGCAGTAATCTTTACACCTAGAAATACAAAGTCTGTCACTGCCTCCACATTTTCTTCCTCTATTTGCCAGTTATCAATCAGAAGTCACATTATAAGTTTTAATTAAAGAGAAAAATGCTTCAGCCTCAGAAATAAGTGTCAAATAAGGTAATATGTTTAGCACATTTTTAGAAGAGCTCTTTGTAGTGTTATGGCCTGTTTGGTGGAAAATGGGTTTTATTTTTTGGGAGAAATAAGGATCATTCTGGAATGAGTGAAATCATTTCACAAATCCAAAGACTCTCACATTTGGATTTTCTGCTATTTTTTAAAAATAAGGGATGCATATACAATCCATTGCATATCATGGAACTTAAGTTTCCACAGCTTTCTGATATCCATGAGCAGAACTCGAATCAATCCCGGTGGATACCAGGAGATCACTGCAATTTGAATCTGGATGTATGCAAAGTATGCCTTGGCTCATATTGCTCACTGTTACTTCATGGCCCTGTTCAAAAACCATGAAATGGAGAAGTATCAGGGGAGATATATTACTAGAAGGTTACATGTAAATCCAAACAATATAACAGAAACATACTTTGAAGTGTACATTGTATAGACATACATTCCAGTATGGAGTGACTACAGTTGTCTGTTATATGTATAGTCATTGGCACATCCAAGTTTGTTGTCACATGATATATGTAATGGTTGATCCATGTCTATCTCTGACTTGTTGAGTTTCAGGGCCATATATGCACATTTGTGAACATCAAATCAGTACCAGTTACATCAAATAAGTGCTAAAGCCTTTGGGTTACTTTCAGTGACTGCAAATTGATTTATTTTACATTGCTACTACCAATTTACTTACTGCTAATTTACTCTGCTAATTTGACCTGGAGGTTTTGAAATGGGATCGTGCTAAACGTATTAATATTTTTCAGCAGTTCAGTTTGGGTCTGACAACAGCAGAACTAGGAAAAGCTACCAGAAAACTAAATAAGGACTGTTTATATATCTAAGATCCAACAGATACAACTAACTTCCATCTCTGGCTTTGCTACAAACAATACGATAAACTGGGCCCAGTTTATTGTTCCTGCAATGAATGCCTGTAAAATAAAAATTAATGGCCTTGAGACAATTGTTCCATTATATGAATAGAACAAATCCATGTAGTAAAACTGTTTGGTTTCTTCTACTTGACAGCTGTTTCTGAATAACTCCTGAGTGAAAGGAAAAGGACACAGTTCTTGTTATGAACAGACAAGAGCAATTCACATCTGCAAAATTGATAGTTAATATAAAGTGTTTTACGTATTGCATGTGATCCAGTGACAGACTTAGTAGTGAATTGTAGCATTGCTATTTTGTACGGATTCGGAGCTGGTTCTCCTATTAGCCCCTGAATGGAGTATCATGTCTTTGAAAGCCTTTATGTTTCTATTCAGACTGTTGGTTCAGAGGGCCACTAAAGGCACTCCCTCTGGGAAGTGCCTCCTTCTTCCGCCCACTTGCTTTGCCTTCTTTTTGTCCCTGGCTTCTCTTCTCTTAGTTGCAGTTGGGAGGGGAAGGAAAGGAACTTAGAAACCAATGCCAGGAGAACAAGAAAGGCAAACAATCAGCCATTCACATCCTTGTTCCTTCTACTGGCTAAAAAAACTGTTGCTTGGTAACGGCGTTCAGTGAGTAGCAGTGGTAGATTTCTTTTTGTGTTATGTGCAGAGCAAAGGAGAGCAGAAAGAGTTGCTCTCACCACCTTAAAGTTGTAGCAAATGCCTATACCAGTGACTAGTGGCTCTCATGTCAACAAGGCAATGAAGCCATTCCATGTTTTCCTCTGAACTTTAATGGAGCTATCAAAGGTGCCCAACCAATTTTAAGGAAAGGGTTCAGCACTTGGGATAGCTCCTTTAATTTTTGGCCTGCAACCCATGGTGAAGTCACTACCAAATTGATATTGAAACAGACAGCTATCACTAGCTGTCTGACTGAATGAAGGCTTCTGCAAAAGAGCTGGGTACGGGTTTCTTTTTCTCTCTTTTTTTAAACTACAGCTCAAATCCCCCAAATCCCTGAGAAAGCATGGCCACAGTTGTAGTGCAAAGATATCTTGAGCAATGATTAATCAATTTACCCCAAGGAAATGGGAAATTATTGTTTCCATTTGATGTTTTGTCTTATGTCTGTTATAACAGGCTGTGTTTTTAATTTTCTTTAGTTGTTAAGTTATAATTTGTGTTTATATGTTGAATTGTTTAAATTTCGTTATTATGTATTGTTGTTGTATTCAGGCATTGGGTGTTTCCGTTTATTTTTGGAATCCTCCCTGAGTCCCTTTGGGGAGATAGAGCAGAATATAAATAAATTATTATTATTATTATTATTATTATTATTATTATTATTATTATTTCTCAACAAGCTCTGTTCTGTGCATGTGATATTTCATTGAGAAGTTTTTGCATTAAGAAGTTGGTGTAGAAAGTACATAATTTTTGATGAGGTGGTGAAATTGTGCATCCTTATGCAGAAAAGACAGGGGAGGGAGGCACACAGCAGCTGAGAGTGCTCTGGAGCACTCTCAGCCACCACATGTCTCACCCTCCTCCTGGCATAATGCTGAGAGGACAGCCCGAAGATTGGGGGAGGAGGAACAGGGAGGAGGAACAGGGCAGTTGCTATCTGTCTTGTTTTACTCCTGGTATTTGGATGGGGCAAGCAGCCCCATCCCTATGCCAGGAAGACAACCTGTGGATGATCTGGGCCTTGCCCTCCACCCTCCTGGCCCCATCCTCTCCTGGCCCCCCTCCAGGGCCCACCCAGACATTCCCACCCCCAAGACTGTTGCAACCCAGAGCAGGAAACTGGACCCTCAGACAACAATCCACACTTGACTTCAGGAAAACAATCCTTTTTTATTGATGAAAGATGAATAAAAAATAGAGAAAATATGCAAAAGAAATAAGTCACAGTAAAAATCAGCAACAAGAAATGTCCATAAACAAGATCATAAAACCCACAGCAAAACTGCTGAATCCTGGAACCTGTTATCAATCCACTAACCGTACTTGGAACAACTAGAAAACCTCCGAGGGACAAGGCCACTTGAATCAGGAGACCTGCAAAAGCTTGCACATGAATCTAGAACGATGCCTGGTCTGAAGCTGCATTCAGGCCAGGCATACTTAAGGCTGAGAAATCTATTGCAAGACATGCCTGAAGTTTTTGTTTGCATTTCTCTCAATCTAACTGACCTACGTAAACTTTGTGTTTCTCTCCGGCTCTGTCAAATCTGCCCCCGCCTATCCTCATTAGGCAGACCAGGTGTCAGATTCTCTGGAGAAATAAGACTGGGAGGGAAAGGGAGTGAAACTTCTCCGCTCGGCTCGGCATGCATGTTCTCATGGGAATTTTGACTTTTACTTTCCAAGGCTGTAGGATTTTCACTACTCAAACCATCATCATCTAAATTGGCCTCAAAATTCACATTGACATCTACATTGGCATCAGGAAATACAACCAGAGAATCAGGTTCAGGTTCACACCCAGGCTGAACCCCAACAAAGACAAAAGAAATTGCCCATGCCTGAGTTAAAGTATCCCCAGGAGGTAGCCATCCAGCCCCTTTTTGAAGACCCCAAGAGGAGGAAACCCCACTGTATTATTTATGTGAATATGTTTGCTATGGTAATAGCCAGAACAGAATTCTGAACTCTTGGTAAATTGGGAATGAGCTATGTTGTGACAACTTAAACAAATCCCCACAGCACAGGCATGTCAGGAAAACATGAAAACAATTTTTTCAGACATTAAAGGGATGCATATTAGAGCACTACCCACACATTCTTTACCAACTGCTTACTTATTTTCTCTCTGAGGTGGTGGAGTCTGAAGCAGCAGTGGGATGGGGACTAACTGATTAGCTAATGCTATGCCTTTCTTGCAGTCTAGATCACAAAATGGCTAATAATAACCAGCTATTTTTGCAATAAAATTTTTAAAACAGTTAAAACACTTTATTAAAACAGATAGTCAAACAAAGCTGAAACTCGTACTGAAAATATTATTTTTTAAAATACAATATCCCCCCCCCCCATTTCCTGCCAAAGCTCCTGCATGCCAAACAGATGCACAATAACATGTGGATTTTCATCTGCACATGTATGTGAAATTGTGGTAACTTAGCAGATACTTATGTTTAGATGTGTGAATAAAAGATAACCCTTACAAGAAATTTGGCAGAAAACATTACTTTACATTATAAGTCAAGAGCCTGAATCATAGAAAAATGCTATTCCTAAAGATGAGCACTACTGAGAAAGTGAAACAGGGTAATGGACTACACTGTAAAATATTCAACATCTAGTATAGTTATTTCTATATGGGCAATAAAAAAAGCTGTTCAGGGATAAAGTGTCCAGTATTATAAAGTTTAAAAGCCCCCCCCCCAAAAAAAAATGCAATAAAAATAGTGAAACATTCAACTGCTTTGCAGCAGCCTGCTTGACAGCAGCAAGGAAAATTTTAGTGCTTCAAGATACCCAGTTAAGAAGACTTTTCTAGTTAGTTCAGAGAAAATATTGTTTAGATGCTTTCAAAATAAAACCAACTGCCATGTAGACCACACAGGTCCAACCGAGTAAAACAAAAAAAATGAACTGGAAGTAATATTCTATAGCTTTATAGCTTTCATTCAATATATTATGCTCACTCAACAGAATATTTTTCTCTTTTATTAATTACTTATTACATGGAGAAAAAAGGATGCAAAACAAGACTGGAATACAGCCCATTAATTTTCATGCTGAATAAAACTTATTAGTTTTTAATTTCAACAAGATTCTTTGCAATTTAGAGGCCCTTTACAACATGGAAATCCCTATGTAATTGCAATTATTCAAGTACAGACAGACAATTATAATCTTGTGTATAAAATAACAAAAGAGTCTCATAACATCTTAAAGACTTTGTAGATTATAGTCCACTTCATCAGATGCAATAAATGTTAGTCCTCAGTTGACAACATTGATAGCTGGTGGCTTTTTTGCCAGGAGGGTGGTGAATCTACTCTGGGTTTCAGTTCAGACTTTATAGTGGCCACCCGTAGTACTGAACTGTATCCTCAGACTAGGTTTTCTAGGATAATTTTCTTAATTTGGACTAAAACTTAGAGCAGAGTCAGCTATTACTGGTTGGAAGCTGTACAT
>NW_026846588.1:116428911-116478034 GCF_025583915.1 Anolis sagrei ordinatus | reverse complement strand
ACAGCATCATCTTTTAAGATTTTAAGTTACAGTCCCTCAAATTGTTGGAGGGCCAGAATATAATTTGTAAAAAAAAACATGAATGTATTCCTATGCACACTGCACATATCTTATTTGTAGTACAAAAAAAAATACTTAAAAACAATACAATAATTAAAATGAATTTTAACAAATATAAACTTATTAGTATTTCAATGGGAAGTGTGGGCCTGCTTTTGGCTGATGAGATAGGATTGTTGCTGTTGTTGTGTGCTTGCAAGTCGTTTCAAACTTATGTTGACCCTGAGCGAGGGCCGGGTAAATGATCTTAGCGGGCCTTAGTTTGAGGACCCCTGATCTAGAAGAAACAATGTTAGAGAATCTGTAGAGCCACTTAACTAAAAACATTAACTGGAGCTCTCAGTTCTGATGCAGGATCTTTTGTACAATCTAGGCTGAATTTATGCCACATAGTTTGTTAACAAAATTTTGTTCCCTGGGATGCTATCAGTATCTAGGCTGCAATAAAAGTGGGCCCAGAAGTCAATCGTTTCCCCACCCCCACCCAACCTACTACGTATATGAACCCACGCGTTCCCTCCGTTCATCCGGAGAGGCCCTGCTCATGATTCCACCTGCGTCACAGGCACGTTTGGTGGGGACGAGGGACAGGGCCTTCTCTGTGGTTGCCCCCCGACTTTGGAACACCCTCCCCAAAGACATTAGACTAGCACCTACGTTGGCAGTCTTTAGGAAGAACTTGAAGACCTGGCTATTCCGATGTGCCTTTCCTGAATAGGATAACCTCCAGCACTACATCCCAGAAGCACTTTATTAGAGCTTAAGACTCTCTGCACATTGCACTTGCCCAGAATCCCAACATATCACCTCTTACACCCAGCACTTTTTAACCTGTACCCTTCATTGGCCCGGCCCTGGTTTTATTGCGTAATAGTGTTATGTTTTGTTGTTGTTATTGCTTATGTTTTTAATTTGCTTGCATTGTATTGTTATTGTTTGTTTGTTGTTGTTGAGGCCTTGGCCTTTGTAAGCTGCATCGAGTCCTTCGGGAGATGCTAGCGGGGTACAAATAAAGTTTAATAATAATTAATAATAATAATACTACCATATAAGCTTCAGTCAGTACTGGACTTGTGACCTCATTAGATGGGCTGCTTTGCCTGTCATACACTACTTCCTTTCCACTTTCAACATGAAAACAATTATGTGACACAAAGGGAAAAACAAGCAGCGTATGCTGCAGCAACACGGGAGGCTTCCTGTGTTACCTTAGGAGCAATAGGGGGAAGCTAGGCAGCGACCCTTCCCCCTGTGGGATGGGGGTCAGGGTAAGGTGTGCAATGTGGGGCATGAAGCAATGGGCTCTTCATGCCCCATGGTGGGATCCCATGGATTTGCTATGATATATTTCTGATGTCATTTACATAGATCATTTGTCTGTTTCAAAGTGGGGATTTGTCTATTTCAAAGTGCAGCTCTGGGGCCATGTGTGAATCCCCAGGATCTTTTTTGCATCACTTGATTGTTCTGAATGGGTGCCCAAAAAGCATGAATTGCTTATCTTAGACAATTTCAGAAGCAGCAACTCATCTTTTAAATAGGTTGCAGAACAATTTCTAACTGTTAAACATTTTTAAAAAATGAAAACTAAACTTCAGACCATGGGAATGCTTGTGTGATTTTTGGTGTGTCCCAGGGGCAGACATTTATCTCCCCATCACAGTTACTCATCCATGATTTATGTTATAACCAAACTCCTACCTCTTGCTGCCCAGAAAAAAACTCATTTCTATTGACCTGCTTTTATGATTTTTCATTTCATAATCTTAGCAAAGAAATTGGGTGCTACAAGACAATGAATTAGCAGATGGTATCTCATTTTACGGATAAGCAAATGATAACATTGCTCAAGGTCACAATCTGTAATTTATACTGTAAAATAACTTATACGTCTGTTCCAAATTCTGGATTGCTTCATTTAACTTTTACTGTATTATTATAATTGATGAAAAGAAGAAGAGAAAAATTAATGTGGAGAGAGAAGCTGTTTTGTGGGGGTTGGCTGAGCTCAGAAAAAGGTTTTTCTTTTGACGCTGTAAAAAAGGAGAATTAGATGATTTCTCCAACCAACATAACTCTTGAAATTTGGTATCAAAGAATGACTTCTCCATATTTTCAAGGTCTTGGTACAAAGTTATACATACACCCTACAAGTTAGCCTTGCAAAGAAACACTGTATTGTATCCAACCAGCAATAATAAGACTAGGGGTCCTGGGTCTCAGAGCTTTGTACTTTTATATAGAATCATGTTGTTGTTCATTCGTTCAGTCGTCTCCGACTCTTCGTGACCTCACGGACCAGCCCACGCCAGAGCTCCCTGTCGGCCGTCACCACCCCCAGCTCCTTCAAGGTCAGTCCAGTCACTTCAAGGATGCCATCCATCCATCTTGTTCTTGGTCCTCTTCCCATTATAGAATCATAGAATCAGAATCAAAGAGTTGGAAGAGACCTCATGGGCCATCCAGTCCAACCCCCTGCCAAGAAGCAGGAATATTGCATTCAAATCACCCCTGACAGATGGCCATCCAGCCTCTGTTTAAAAGCTTCCAAAGAAGGAGCCTCCACCACACTCCGGGGCAGAGAGTTCCACGGCTGAACAGCTCTCACAGTCAGGAAGTTCTTCCTCATGTTCAGATGGAATCTCCTCTCTTGTAGTTTGAAGCCATTGTTCCGCGTCCTAGTCTCCAGGGAAGCAGAAAACAAGCTTGCTCCCTCCTCCCTGTGGTTTCCTCTCACATATTTATACATGGCTATCATATCCCCTCTCAGCCTTCTCTTCTTCAGGCTAAACATGCCCAGCTCCTTAAGCCGCTCCTCATAGGGCTTGTTCTCCAGACCCTTTATCATTTCAGTCGCTCTCCTCTGGACACATTCCAGCTTGTCAATATCTCTCTTGAATTGTGGTGCCCAGAATATGATCTTCAGGACAACAGCAAAGAATCATAGAGCAGAGGCATGGCTTTGAAGTATGCACATATAGATACCCTTAAGTCGTTTGTTAGACTTAATGTTTTTTTAAAGACTGTATAGCTATGATTGGTGCTTAATATCTGATGCTTAATGAAATCACACCATGACAAGGGACCTCGTAATAGGATCTGTCACTTATGACATCAATGCCATAACCTAAGCCTTAGGTTATGGCATGGAAAGCACAAGCTGGATAGTCTTCATTTCACAACCTTCAATGAATCATTCACCAGTAACATTATCACATTAGTTCTACACATCAGTCCATGTCAGTAATCTGGCATGGACTGTAGGTGATTGGGCGAGTAGAACATATATGATAAACTGATTCAGCCATGCAGACCCCATCTATTCTGACCACTTACAGCAGTTTGAAGCTAGTGTTAAACTGGTGGTCAGATAACAAACTCCCGCAGAAGTGCGGGAAAGAAACCCCTGAATATGCATTAGTGCTCAGTGGCTTGTGCAATCACCATTTGGACCTCAAATTGATTGCATGATTTCCTACATAATCATTTTCACTGCAAAATTACAAAATCACTGTGGCGCAGCTGGCTGGAAATCATCTGCATTAAGATCACTACTGACCGAAAGGTCATGAGTTCGAAGCCAGCCCAGGTCGGAGTGAGTTCCTGACCAAAAAATAGCTAGTTGTCGATCTTTGCAGCCCGAAAGACAAAACAGACCTTATTTTAAAAATACCCCTCGTATATTGTTATAGGTAGCATGTCTTAGAGTTTTAACTCATATTTTAGTCTCAAGACTGTTCGGAAACTTCAACTGGTCCAGCGAGCGGCAGCCAGATTGCTCACCGGAGCGACATACAGGGAGCACACCACCCCCGTTGTGTCAGCTCCACTGGCTGCCGGTTCAGTTCCGAGCACAATTCAAGGTGCTGGTTTTGACCTACAAAACCCTTTACGGTTCCGGTCCAGTGTATCTGTCCGAACGTATCTCCCTCTACGTCCCACCCCGGAGTTTGAGATCATCTGGGGAGGCCCTTCTCGACCCCACACCTATCACAAGTGAGGCTGGTGGGGACGAGGAGCAGGGCCTTCTCAGTGGTGGCCCCTCACCTGTGGAACTCACTCCCGGGGGAAATTAGGGCATCATCATCCCTCCTCTCCTTCAGGAGGAAGGTAAAGACGTGGTTGTGGGACCAGGCCTTTGGGCAATCTGACAACTAGATAAGACAATCAGACGAGCAAGACTGACAGGACGGACAATGTGGAATTGAAATTGGAACTATGAGATAGCGAACGCTGACCGTTTTTGAGGAGGAATTGGGTTTGTATTGGTTTGTATTGGTTTTATTGGTTTTATGATTGTAATGCAGGAATTGTTGTTTAACTGTGAATTGATGCTATTTTGTTTTATGACTGTTATGTGATGCGGGCATCGAATTGTGCCTTTGCTTTTGTAAGCCGTCCTGAGTCCCCTTCGGGGTGAGAAGGGCAGGGTAGAAGAAACCGAAATAAATAAATAAATAATAAATAAATAAATAAAACTGCTAGGCTTATAGGAGAATGAGATTCCATATCTTGGATAGCTGTTTTCAATTCGGACTAAAACATGTAATTGGTTAATTGTCCCATTAACAAGGAAGCCTGCTGTATAGATGACTTTAATACTGTCTAATTACTTCTAAACACTGTTTGTTCCATGGGTCAGCTCATTCACGCTCATCAGCCCAGAGCACAGAAAAAAAGGAACTTTTCCAAGCTCTGAAGCAATCTACAAGTGTTTCTATAATTGAATCTGGATAATGCTTTGGTGCCTAAATAAAACTAAATCCTCTAGTGTTTTGATGTCTCCGCTTTGCCTCGTTTCTTGATATAATAGCCGCTGTCAACTGGAAGATCATCTAAGATCAAAACCAGAATTTGGCTCATTTTAGCCAAGCTGCATAGAACATGTGGCATCCCCAGCCCACTCTGCCTGGTAGCTTTGTTTTGCCGAGCCAGCAGGGGCTTGACCTCGAAAGAACATCCTGCTCCAGGGCACTTGTAAATTGCTACCCCCTGCTTCCTGAAACAAGCCGATATGGCATACAGGACAGAGGGCAGGAGCTGACACATGGAGAGAATAGATAGCATAGGACAAGCCAATAAAATGCAGGCCAAATGGGCTCTGCTGTCTGTTCCCACTTAGGCCTACTCCAGTCTTGCTAATGAAATCTGAATTGCATGTGATGGGTGCAAAATAGAGCGAGCTTGTGATGATGTTTAGTACTGAGAAGCTAACCATAGGGAGTCATGGAGTGCTCATTAATTTGAGGACCATGCTGAGCAGCAAGCAGTAAACCTCTAAACAGTTCCATTTGTCAAGTTAAGGCTCATTTCAGATAAATACCTGGAAGTATAAATGCTTGCTCTATAGAGCTGATGCTGCAAACATTTGCTCGCAAGCAAAGGTTTTCCTTCAAATGTAGTAGTGATGGTGTATACCGATATAAGAAGTATTTCTCTGTTAGAGTTTGGATACTTACTTTTTGGAACTTTCAGAACCTTCTAGTCAGCTTAACTAGCAAAACATTCATATTGAACCAGGAGGAGACCAATATTTACCAATTTATTGCCCACCTGATGTGTTCAACTACAGATCCCACAACTACGTTGGCTGGGTTTGATTCTTTACTTACTTACTTACTTATTTATTTATTTATTTATTATACTTATAGCCCGCCTTTCTCAGCCATACGGCAACTCAAGGCGGGTTACAGATTGGCACAATTCAATGTCAGGCATTCATAAAAGGGCCATTAAAAACAATCAACATTAAAATATAAAACACTAGTGGTCCCCTGCCACGCGTTGCTGTGGCCCAGTTCTGGTGATCTGGAAAATAAAGTAATGGGAAAGTGTTGTTTTCTAATATATGTAATGTCTTGTGGGTAAACAGTATTTCTTGCTGTTTCTTTGTGGAGAATTGTTTGGTTTTCCTACTCTGGAACATGCCACATATCATTGCCCTTCTTCAGAGCCCCTTTCAAATCTTTGATACTGCATCTGTCATATACATATATGTGTGTTTAAGAATGGCTGGATAGTCCTTTGTCAGGAGGGCTTTGGTTATGTTTTCTTGCCCTGGTGAAGGGAGTTGGACTGGATGGCCTTAAGGCAGCATTTCTTAACCTGGGAAGTCAAGACCCGGGGGTGGGGGTGGGGGGTCACCAGGGGTTTGTCAGAAGGGTCACCAAAGACCACCAGAAAACACAGTATTTTCTGTTGGTCATGAGGGTTCTGTGTCATTGGTGGGGTTCAGAATGCTCCTTGATAGTAGGAGAACTATAAATCCCAGTAACTACAACTCCCAAAGGTCAAGGTCTATTTCCCCCAAATTCCATCTGTGTTTAGATTTGGGCATATTGAGTATTCATGTCAAATTTGTTCCAGATCCATCATTGTTTGAGTCCACAGTGATCTCTAGATGTAGGTGAAGTACAACTCCAAAACTCAAGATCAATGCCCACCAAACCCTTCTAGTGTTTTCTGTTGGTCAAGGGAGTCTTGTGTGGTAAGTTTGGTTCAATTCCATTGTTGCTGGAGTCCAGAATGCTCTTTGATTATGGGTGAATTATAAATCCCAGCAACTACAACTCCCAAATAACAAAATCATAATTTTTTGAGTGATGGTCACTCCTTGTGTTGTGAGATGTTTTGTTGCCAAATTTGGTGTGATTTCGTTCATTGGTTCTTTTGTTTTTAAGGTACTCATTATGCACAGAGCATTTATATATATATAGATGTGTAAAAACCATTAAAGCATATAATCATCGGTGTCATCCTGTTAAAAACATTATCCAGTTACACTGTCTGGCCATTCCATGTTCATCATTCATACGTCCGTGTTACCTATTCCGCTGCATTCTCCAAAGCTTTCTCAAAGAGCCAGGTCTTTACTTTTTGGGGGGAAAGTCAGGAGGGAGGGGGTGATCTAATACCCCTGGGTAGGGAGTTCTATAGCTGGGGGGCACCACTGAGAAGGCCCTGTCCTTAGAATTAGAATTGGCTTCAAGTTAGCATGTATTATCTACTTCTAAATTTGCATTAAATTTTGAAATGTGGCCGCTGGGAAGCATTGCGTGTCACTGTGGAAATTTTCTGCTGCCGTTGCATTTCTACTCCATAGATTATGAACTCCATTAAAGGTCAGAGAAAGAAAACTAATTTATGTCTCATTAATTAGCAACATGAAAATAATAGAAAATGTTTCTTAAGGCCTACACCCCAAAATTCACTGCAAAGGCAGTACAATTAGCCATAATTTAGCAGACTCGCCTCTTAATCTGACTGAACTGTCAAGAGTTGCCTCCTGGCATTTAGTACAATTTTGTGATGAAATTCAGATTTTGCTGGCATACCAATACATATTCTGGACTTTCTAAAGTTCACACTATGAGGAGATGATCTGGATAACCAAGCCGAGGAGGAGGAGGAGGAGGAGGAGGAGGAGGAGGAGGAGGAGGAGGAGGAGGAGGAGGAGAACAAGAAGAAGAACAAGAAGAACAAGAAGAACAAGAAGAACAAGAAGAACAAGAAGAAGAGGCAGCAGCAGAAGAACCATTAGCTCCATTTTATATATTGATTTTAAGTCAAAAATTTTACATAGCATTCTGGGGAGAAATCTGTTTTTTGGGCACTTTTCTACTTTTTATTCCTATTTGCCTTAAAAACAACAACAAAGATGTCATTTCTGTTGTTAAAAGAACAATGCAATGTAGTTACCATAGGGATGGCATTTGCTTTATTGCATTGGCTGCATATCCCAAGGCAAATTGAAGCAGTTTGGGCTGGACCTGCAAAATAACAAATGAATCTTTTTCACATATTCTTAAATCCACAAAACTTTCTGCCTCCATTTTTTGAAAGTATGCTTTAATAATAAGGTGAAGGGTGGACACACACACACTGCTCACATAAAACACCACAAAGCCCCTTTTAATGGACAGATTAACACACAAGAGAGAAACAAAGCTAGTGGCAAATCAGCATTTTGCTTGCTTATATTCTGTTCCTGCATCTCACAGAAGAAGCACTTTCACACTGTAGGCGAGACTTTGACTTGCTTTCATGATCAAATGCCCGCTTTTCTTAAGAAAATGGGCAAGTTTCTAGTAGGCTTGTTTGATCCAGGCTTGAGACCAGAAGCGATGGGAGAGGAAAGACATGAGATCCATCCACTCTGGTTTAAAATGCTTCCCAGGATTGAGACCAGAAGCGAGGGGAGAGGAAAGGCAGGAGATCCATCTACTCTGGTTTAAAACGCTTCCCAGGTTTGAGACCAGAAGCGATGGGAGAGGAAAGGCAGGAAATCCATCTACTCTGGTTTAATATGCTTCCCAGGCTTGAGACAAAAAGTGGGGAAAAGCTGAATAATTTCCGACTCACTTACTGCTTCGTAAGAGAAATGGTGGAAAAGGCTTTGGAAGGGCAAAGGGACTTCCGGTTTCTTTAAAAACTTCAAAATCACTTCAAAAAGCAAATCTTTCCAAATTTATTCCGAATTACGAAGATTCTGACCGAACCTAACTATGCCTAGTTTCTAGGCCAATGTTTGCAAAATGTTATATGAGAAGGTGATGCCAGTTACTTTGAGCAATTAATTTCTGGAGTAACTTCAGTAGATGCGGGAACTGTCATTTCATTCTCTGAGGATCTCAAATTAATCCCTGATTCCAAGGCAGATAAGAGAACCTGTTTACTTCAGTTCTAGAAATAGTTGTGCAGTAAAGTTGGCCCTCTGTATCCATGGATTCAATTATAGATGGCTTAAATAATTTTAAAAATCCCAAAAGCAAAGCTTGATTTGCCATTTCATGCAAAGAACATCATTTTACTGTGTGACTGTATACAGTGTAACATGGATTTGGGTCCTGGAGCAAAATTCCCACAGATACCAAGTGCCTGCCATTTAGGACCAATGCAATTCTACCCAATCCTCTTTATGTAAAGCCATCCAATACTTTATCTCATTGTGTATTTGAGATACACATTTGCTCTTTAAAGCTCCCAAGTCAAATTATTGTTGTTGTTTATTCGTTCAGTTGCTACCAACTCTTCGTGACCTCATGGACCAGCCCACGTCAGAGCTCCCTGTCGACCGTCACCACCCCTAGCTCCTTCAGAGTCAAGCCAGTAACTCCAAGGATAAACATCCATCCATCTTGCCCTTGGTCGGCCCCTCTTCCCTTTTTCTTCCATTTTCCCCAGCATCATTGTCTTCTCTAAGCTTTCCTGTCTTCTCATGATGTGGCCAAAGTACTTCATTTTTGTTTCTAATATCCTTCCCTCCAATGAGCAGTCGGGCTTCATTTCCTGAAGTATGGACTGGTTGGATCTTCTTGCAGTCCAATGCACTCTCAGAATTTTCTTTCAACGCCACAGTTCAAAAGCATCTATCTTCCTTCGCTCAGCCTTCCCTATGGTCCAGCTCTCACATCTGTAAGTTACTAGGGGGAATACCATTGCTTTAATTATGCAGATCTTCGTTGCCAGTGTGGTATCTCTACTCTTCACTATTTTATAGAGATTGGTTAATGCTCTCCTCCCAAGAAGTAAACATCTTCTGATTTCCTGGCTGTAGTCTGTGTCTGCAGTAATCTTTACACCTAGAAATACAAAGTCTGTCACTGCCTCCACATTTTCTTCCTCTATTTGCCAGTTATCAATCAGAAGTCACATTATAAGTTTTAATTAAAGAGAAAAATGCTTCAGCCTCAGAAATAAGTGTCAAATAAGGTAATATGTTTAGCACATTTTTAGAAGAGCTCTTTGTAGTGTTATGGCCTGTTTGGTGGAAAATGGGTTTTATTTTTTGGGAGAAATAAGGATCATTCTGGAATGAGTGAAATCATTTCACAAATCCAAAGACTCTCACATTTGGATTTTCTGCTATTTTTTAAAAATAAGGGATGCATATACAATCCATTGCATATCATGGAACTTAAGTTTCCACAGCTTTCTGATATCCATGAGCAGAACTCGAATCAATCCCGGTGGATACCAGGAGATCACTGCAATTTGAATCTGGATGTATGCAAAGTATGCCTTGGCTCATATTGCTCACTGTTACTTCATGGCCCTGTTCAAAAACCATGAAATGGAGAAGTATCAGGGGAGATATATTACTAGAAGGTTACATGTAAATCCAAACAATATAACAGAAACATACTTTGAAGTGTACATTGTATAGACATACATTCCAGTATGGAGTGACTACAGTTGTCTGTTATATGTATAGTCATTGGCACATCCAAGTTTGTTGTCACATGATATATGTAATGGTTGATCCATGTCTATCTCTGACTTGTTGAGTTTCAGGGCCATATATGCACATTTGTGAACATCAAATCAGTACCAGTTACATCAAATAAGTGCTAAAGCCTTTGGGTTACTTTCAGTGACTGCAAATTGATTTATTTTACATTGCTACTACCAATTTACTTACTGCTAATTTACTCTGCTAATTTGACCTGGAGGTTTTGAAATGGGATCGTGCTAAACGTATTAATATTTTTCAGCAGTTCAGTTTGGGTCTGACAACAGCAGAACTAGGAAAAGCTACCAGAAAACTAAATAAGGACTGTTTATATATCTAAGATCCAACAGATACAACTAACTTCCATCTCTGGCTTTGCTACAAACAATACGATAAACTGGGCCCAGTTTATTGTTCCTGCAATGAATGCCTGTAAAATAAAAATTAATGGCCTTGAGACAATTGTTCCATTATATGAATAGAACAAATCCATGTAGTAAAACTGTTTGGTTTCTTCTACTTGACAGCTGTTTCTGAATAACTCCTGAGTGAAAGGAAAAGGACACAGTTCTTGTTATGAACAGACAAGAGCAATTCACATCTGCAAAATTGATAGTTAATATAAAGTGTTTTACGTATTGCATGTGATCCAGTGACAGACTTAGTAGTGAATTGTAGCATTGCTATTTTGTACGGATTCGGAGCTGGTTCTCCTATTAGCCCCTGAATGGAGTATCATGTCTTTGAAAGCCTTTATGTTTCTATTCAGACTGTTGGTTCAGAGGGCCACTAAAGGCACTCCCTCTGGGAAGTGCCTCCTTCTTCCGCCCACTTGCTTTGCCTTCTTTTTGTCCCTGGCTTCTCTTCTCTTAGTTGCAGTTGGGAGGGGAAGGAAAGGAACTTAGAAACCAATGCCAGGAGAACAAGAAAGGCAAACAATCAGCCATTCACATCCTTGTTCCTTCTACTGGCTAAAAAAACTGTTGCTTGGTAACGGCGTTCAGTGAGTAGCAGTGGTAGATTTCTTTTTGTGTTATGTGCAGAGCAAAGGAGAGCAGAAAGAGTTGCTCTCACCACCTTAAAGTTGTAGCAAATGCCTATACCAGTGACTAGTGGCTCTCATGTCAACAAGGCAATGAAGCCATTCCATGTTTTCCTCTGAACTTTAATGGAGCTATCAAAGGTGCCCAACCAATTTTAAGGAAAGGGTTCAGCACTTGGGATAGCTCCTTTAATTTTTGGCCTGCAACCCATGGTGAAGTCACTACCAAATTGATATTGAAACAGACAGCTATCACTAGCTGTCTGACTGAATGAAGGCTTCTGCAAAAGAGCTGGGTACGGGTTTCTTTTTCTCTCTTTTTTTAAACTACAGCTCAAATCCCCCAAATCCCTGAGAAAGCATGGCCACAGTTGTAGTGCAAAGATATCTTGAGCAATGATTAATCAATTTACCCCAAGGAAATGGGAAATTATTGTTTCCATTTGATGTTTTGTCTTATGTCTGTTATAACAGGCTGTGTTTTTAATTTTCTTTAGTTGTTAAGTTATAATTTGTGTTTATATGTTGAATTGTTTAAATTTCGTTATTATGTATTGTTGTTGTATTCAGGCATTGGGTGTTTCCGTTTATTTTTGGAATCCTCCCTGAGTCCCTTTGGGGAGATAGAGCAGAATATAAATAAATTATTATTATTATTATTATTATTATTATTATTATTATTATTATTTCTCAACAAGCTCTGTTCTGTGCATGTGATATTTCATTGAGAAGTTTTTGCATTAAGAAGTTGGTGTAGAAAGTACATAATTTTTGATGAGGTGGTGAAATTGTGCATCCTTATGCAGAAAAGACAGGGGAGGGAGGCACACAGCAGCTGAGAGTGCTCTGGAGCACTCTCAGCCACCACATGTCTCACCCTCCTCCTGGCATAATGCTGAGAGGACAGCCCGAAGATTGGGGGAGGAGGAACAGGGAGGAGGAACAGGGCAGTTGCTATCTGTCTTGTTTTACTCCTGGTATTTGGATGGGGCAAGCAGCCCCATCCCTATGCCAGGAAGACAACCTGTGGATGATCTGGGCCTTGCCCTCCACCCTCCTGGCCCCATCCTCTCCTGGCCCCCCTCCAGGGCCCACCCAGACATTCCCACCCCCAAGACTGTTGCAACCCAGAGCAGGAAACTGGACCCTCAGACAACAATCCACACTTGACTTCAGGAAAACAATCCTTTTTTATTGATGAAAGATGAATAAAAAATAGAGAAAATATGCAAAAGAAATAAGTCACAGTAAAAATCAGCAACAAGAAATGTCCATAAACAAGATCATAAAACCCACAGCAAAACTGCTGAATCCTGGAACCTGTTATCAATCCACTAACCGTACTTGGAACAACTAGAAAACCTCCGAGGGACAAGGCCACTTGAATCAGGAGACCTGCAAAAGCTTGCACATGAATCTAGAACGATGCCTGGTCTGAAGCTGCATTCAGGCCAGGCATACTTAAGGCTGAGAAATCTATTGCAAGACATGCCTGAAGTTTTTGTTTGCATTTCTCTCAATCTAACTGACCTACGTAAACTTTGTGTTTCTCTCCGGCTCTGTCAAATCTGCCCCCGCCTATCCTCATTAGGCAGACCAGGTGTCAGATTCTCTGGAGAAATAAGACTGGGAGGGAAAGGGAGTGAAACTTCTCCGCTCGGCTCGGCATGCATGTTCTCATGGGAATTTTGACTTTTACTTTCCAAGGCTGTAGGATTTTCACTACTCAAACCATCATCATCTAAATTGGCCTCAAAATTCACATTGACATCTACATTGGCATCAGGAAATACAACCAGAGAATCAGGTTCAGGTTCACACCCAGGCTGAACCCCAACAAAGACAAAAGAAATTGCCCATGCCTGAGTTAAAGTATCCCCAGGAGGTAGCCATCCAGCCCCTTTTTGAAGACCCCAAGAGGAGGAAACCCCACTGTATTATTTATGTGAATATGTTTGCTATGGTAATAGCCAGAACAGAATTCTGAACTCTTGGTAAATTGGGAATGAGCTATGTTGTGACAACTTAAACAAATCCCCACAGCACAGGCATGTCAGGAAAACATGAAAACAATTTTTTCAGACATTAAAGGGATGCATATTAGAGCACTACCCACACATTCTTTACCAACTGCTTACTTATTTTCTCTCTGAGGTGGTGGAGTCTGAAGCAGCAGTGGGATGGGGACTAACTGATTAGCTAATGCTATGCCTTTCTTGCAGTCTAGATCACAAAATGGCTAATAATAACCAGCTATTTTTGCAATAAAATTTTTAAAACAGTTAAAACACTTTATTAAAACAGATAGTCAAACAAAGCTGAAACTCGTACTGAAAATATTATTTTTTAAAATACAATATCCCCCCCCCCCATTTCCTGCCAAAGCTCCTGCATGCCAAACAGATGCACAATAACATGTGGATTTTCATCTGCACATGTATGTGAAATTGTGGTAACTTAGCAGATACTTATGTTTAGATGTGTGAATAAAAGATAACCCTTACAAGAAATTTGGCAGAAAACATTACTTTACATTATAAGTCAAGAGCCTGAATCATAGAAAAATGCTATTCCTAAAGATGAGCACTACTGAGAAAGTGAAACAGGGTAATGGACTACACTGTAAAATATTCAACATCTAGTATAGTTATTTCTATATGGGCAATAAAAAAAGCTGTTCAGGGATAAAGTGTCCAGTATTATAAAGTTTAAAAGCCCCCCCCCCAAAAAAAAATGCAATAAAAATAGTGAAACATTCAACTGCTTTGCAGCAGCCTGCTTGACAGCAGCAAGGAAAATTTTAGTGCTTCAAGATACCCAGTTAAGAAGACTTTTCTAGTTAGTTCAGAGAAAATATTGTTTAGATGCTTTCAAAATAAAACCAACTGCCATGTAGACCACACAGGTCCAACCGAGTAAAACAAAAAAAATGAACTGGAAGTAATATTCTATAGCTTTATAGCTTTCATTCAATATATTATGCTCACTCAACAGAATATTTTTCTCTTTTATTAATTACTTATTACATGGAGAAAAAAGGATGCAAAACAAGACTGGAATACAGCCCATTAATTTTCATGCTGAATAAAACTTATTAGTTTTTAATTTCAACAAGATTCTTTGCAATTTAGAGGCCCTTTACAACATGGAAATCCCTATGTAATTGCAATTATTCAAGTACAGACAGACAATTATAATCTTGTGTATAAAATAACAAAAGAGTCTCATAACATCTTAAAGACTTTGTAGATTATAGTCCACTTCATCAGATGCAATAAATGTTAGTCCTCAGTTGACAACATTGATAGCTGGTGGCTTTTTTGCCAGGAGGGTGGTGAATCTACTCTGGGTTTCAGTTCAGACTTTATAGTGGCCACCCGTAGTACTGAACTGTATCCTCAGACTAGGTTTTCTAGGATAATTTTCTTAATTTGGACTAAAACTTAGAGCAGAGTCAGCTATTACTGGTTGGAAGCTGTACATGGGCATCTGTGTTGAAAAGAATATATGAGGTGTATTTTTTTAACTAAGGTCCGTTGGAACATAAGTACACAACAAAAGTTTATTTCAAAAAAGTAAATTTATTTTCAGAAAGTACATACTTCACTCTATTTTTCGACATAGTTGCCAAGTTTGTTCAAACACTTATCATACCTCTGAACCAATTTTAAAATACCCTCTTCATAAAAACTTGCCGCCTGCTCCGATAACAAATCATCTGTAATCAAAGAAGGGCGACCGGAGTGGTCCTCATCATGGATGTTGTCACGGCCATCTTTGAATTGTCGTACCCACTTACGCACTTTGCTTTCACTCATAACAGTATCACCGTACACTTCACAAATCTGTCGATGAATTTCTGCAGCATCTTTGAATTGTCGTACCCACTTATGCACTTTGCTTTCACTCATAACAGTATCACCGTACACTTCACAAATCTGTCGATGAATTTCTGCATCAGGCAGGTTCCTTGCTGCCAAAAACCGTATCACTGAGCGAACCTCACATGAGGCTGGTGAGTTGATAGTCTTAAACATGTTTAAAGCACAGAACAGAACCGTACAGGTTAGCTACAGAGCGGAAACTGAGCACAGTTGTTCCCAAGGCATGCCGGTACAAGACGCACACACTCATTGCGGTATGCGTGCGAACTACTTGTGTTGACAACAAAACGGACCTTACTTAAAAAATACCCCTCATAGAATTTAAATGATGATTTAATGCATGAAGTGCTGCCTGCAATGGCTCAGTTGAAGCTCAACAAGAATGTAACACAAGTGTGTGTGTTTTAAGGGGAAAATGTGTAATGTTTCAGAGTTCTTGAATGAGCAACTTGACCACCTTCCCAGGGCCACTAGGATGGTTTAAAGCAAATTGCAGCAACATCAGTGCAGGTCAGTAGAGGGTGTAGAGCCCTTTCCAAATTAAGCAACAACATTAGACCAGAAGAGCGAATAAAATTCTGTTTACTTTATATCTTATGTGGCTTCTCATTCAGTTTTAGTTGGGTGTCTTCGAAGCCTGCTGCAAAAGTGGTATATCTCATGATTTGCCATTCTAGCTGCTAGCCCTGACAAGAGACCCAGATATGAACTCTGTGGCTGCAGTCTAATCCAGTCTGAATCTTTCCATTATGTCTGCAAATGTTTTAATTCATGGGGCAGAATGTTCAGATGCAGATAAAATCTCTGCTTAGCCCAGATTGTCTCTTGATGCATTGTATCCTTACTCTCTTAAGTCTTGAACTGACAGCAGGATGCTGATAACTTCTACTCTGTACTTAATGTCACCTACGGATCATGGGCTCATAGCCGCCCTGACCTTTTTGGTGTGACCTCATAGCCTTTGCTTTAATATTTGGATTTTGTAATGTCAAATTGATGGCTAAAAATGACTAGTCCTTACCTATTTATAGTATTATTTTTTTAAAAAAAATCTCTTGCATGAAGGTCAAAGAAAGATTGAGGGGGATTATAAAGTGGCAGTAATCATTGGCTCACTAAGACTCCGACCCTATAAACAAAGATTTCTTCTTCCTTGTCTCCACAATCCTATAAATTTGATAAATGGCAAGAGTCTGATTCTTAGCAGTCAGGCTACTGTAAATGCAGCTTTTATCTGACTAGTTGTTATTATCCAGCAAGTATTATTCATGTTTATATTGCATTGATTTCAGTGTGGGCAATTAAGGATGTTTTAAAATATCTCCCACTGAAATCAGTAGCATTTGAATGTGTTATCACTGATTGATTCATGCCCTCTGTACTTGCATCTCTAGTTAGTTGTGTTTATGAACTAAAACAATTGAATAAATATTCTGTGAAGAAGTGTACTGAGTGCCAGCAAAGCATAATATTCTGCCAGAAAGAACAGAGGAAGCAATGGGAGTGTGGTGAAGCTACTGCTGAGTTGTGTCTGAGTACGGAGCAGAAGGTATTCCAGCTCTTGCCAAAGAACTTTTTGTGACCAGAAGCAATGGAAAGCTCAGAGAAACTACCAAGGCAACCAGAAGTTACACTGGTGTAATGCTCCAAGAATATTGTGACCTCTTTGCCCAGGCAGCCAAAGTTCTGCACCAAAAATTAAATAGAATGAAATGAAAAATCTGAAGTTTGCCTTAGGTCAATTTGCTCAATGTACCATGAGCTTACAATTTTGTATTTAGTTTGCAGACTTTATACTTATGGTATCTTGCTAATCATTGGAAGGGCAAGAATGTCAAATTCATCTCTGCAGATCTTGAAAATTATCAAGCTATTTTCTTCAATTGTATCAGCCAAATGTCTACACAGATTCTGATGCTTCTTAGCCAATAGATCTTGAAAGTTGCTTTTCAACAGTCGGAAAACCTGGATGCCATTGCTTGTGTATCCAATTTCCAATCCAATAGGCCTTTATTGGCATATATAACAAGACAGTATAAATACAGTATAAATTATAAAAAGGAATTTTTATTGCTTGTGTATTATTCTGTGTCTTGTCTCTGGTCCCATGGCTTACTTATTTAGGCAATCCCTCGTTTTCAGAGGAGGATTGTCTTCCAATATTCTTGTGGGTCCGTATGTGGCTGTGGAGCCCTATTCTTGCTTTGCATCTTCTTCCGCAGTGAGGGCATTGATTTCCAGGTGGAAGGCGGTCTCGGTCGGGGTTGGCTTGACGTGCCTTCCTCTTGGCACATTTCTCTCTTTTGCCCTCCATTCATGCCTCTTCAAATTCTGTAGCACTGCTGGTCACAGCTGACCTCCAGCTGGAGCGTCAAGGGCCAGGGCTTCCCAGTTCTCAGTGTCTATGCCAGAGTTTTTAAGGTTGGCTTTGAGCCCATCTTTAAATCTCTTTTCCTTCCCACCAACATTCCATTTTCCGTTCTTGAGTTCGGAGTAGAGCAACTGCTTTGGGAGATGGTGGTCAGGGCATCCGAACAACGTGGCCGGTCCAGTGGAGTTGGTGGTGGAGGACCATCGCTTCAATGCTGGTGGTCTTTGCTTCTTCCAGCATGCTGACGTTTGTCCGCCTGTCTTCCCAAGAGATTTGCAGGATTTTCCGGAGGCAGCACTGATGGAATCGTTCCAGGAGTTGCATGTGACGTCTGTAGACAGTCCACGTCTCACAGGCATATAGCAGGGTTGGGAGGACAATAGCTTTATAAACAAGCACCTTGGTATCCCTACGGATGTCCCGGTCCTCAAACACTCTCTGCTTCATTCAGAAAAATGCTGCGCTCGCAGAGCTCAGGCGGTGTTGTATTTTGGTGTCGATGTTGACTTTGGTGGAGAGGTGGCTGCCAAGGTAGTGGAAATGATCAACATTTTCTAATGTTACACCATTAAGCTGTATCACTGGCCAGTGCCAATGCCGGTCCCATGGCACTGCAATATGCACATACTGATTTCTATTGTGAATTTCTATTTCAGTTGAAAATAGAAGGCAAAATCCAGTGGGATGATCATGTCCATAATGATATTCATTTTGTGTGCATTTAGCAGTTGACAACCCATGTTGTGCTGCAGCTGGAACTCAGTTGTGTGCATGGAGTTACTCAGTGCAAGTTGTTTCTCAAATGCAGAGCTGAAGCCAATTATGAAAATTACATGTGATGTAATAGCTCATGAAACCGGTGTAGCAAACATAGTGAGTGAGACTGATGGCCAGGAACATCTTGCTTTCACACAGTACTTATATAATTGTCATAGAAAATGCTTTGAGAATATTTGTTGGACACATACAGTTCCAGTTTCCTTTCATTTTCCCCAAATTGTTATTTCCACTGTTTGGAGCATTAATAAGAGATGACAAATTGTGCCATTTAGTCCATGATTTCATGACTGGGAAGATTTCAATAGTTCCTATGAGCATCTCTGAGAATTCAGTGGCACATATATTTTTTTTTACTTCTGCGTATCATAGCCTGCTTATTGGTGGTTTGCCAACATCATGTTGGTTGATTGTTGTGCTTGTGAAAAGTAGCAGAGCTGGGAAAATGATTTTTAGACTACAGTTCCCAGAATCTCCCATTTGGCATGTCGCCATGGCAGTTGGGAGATTCTATGTATTCTTGACAAAAAGCAACTTTCCCATACTCAGCAGAGATGCCACTTGAAAAGAACAAGTGGCACAAAAATGCTCTGCACTTTGGTGGCTAGGAACAAGACAGTCAAAAGTGATATTCAAGGAACAAGATATTTCTCAACTGAAGATATTGTTGTGCTTTGGTTTCCAGAAATCACTGTCATTGCTCATGTTGGCTGGGGTTTCTGTGAGTTGATTCTTTCCCTGGTTAAGATCCACTACTCTAGACTAATAAAATGGATGTAATTCTGGGGGATTAGTATGTTTCCTACCATCCAAGAAATCTGGATGTTGCCTATGTCTTAGATTCTAGTAAGAGCACTGAGAGTCTGGTAAGATCCCTGAAACCATTCTCCTGTCAATGGAGAATGGGGAGAAAAGAGTTCAAAATCTTTGAAATGTGTTCATGGCATCTTCGCCATGATGTGAAATATGTGACTTTTCCATAGTTGGTGTAGGTGTCATGCCTTTTTCTGTTCTTCCCATGCCTGGTAATGATACTACTCATCAGTTAACTTCTGCAGGAAGTATGAATGAATGCTAAAGGTAGAAATTTGTTTTTAGGATAGCCCAAGAGAGTTTGTTTCCTGAGGCATAGGAGATGGTAGTCCTTTTCCATGTTAAGAAGTTGGAATTGTATTTCAGTATTGGCAATGAGATAGTGTATAAAAACACCATTTTGCTATATCTTTGAATGTAATGGGACATGAGCATTTTGGTATCTAATAAATCCCAGCAGATGCCAAAGGCCCAATGTATTTCCAATATAATGCCATTGATATCTATCTATACTTGACCTCTGACATGGCATTTCTCATGCCACTTCCTTCAACCCATGGCAGGGTTTGTATTGAGGGCTCTTCCCTTCCCTTGCTTCTGTTTACAATCTATATATATCTATATAAATAAAAATGTAATGTTCGTTTGTGGGATAAACAGAACTCAAAAACCACAGGGAGAATTGACACCAAATTTGGACACAATACACCTAACAACCCAATGTATGTCCTTCACTCATAAAAATACTGAAAAACACAGCAGAAGGGACTTAAAAAGCCCCCAAAAGCTAAATGACAATACAGAAAAAAGGAAGAAAGAAGGAGGGCAGGGAGAAAAGAAAGAAAGGAAAGAAAGAAGGAAAGGGAGAACGAAGCATGGAAGCAAAGAGAGAAAGGAAGGAAAGAGGTAGAGAAGGAAGAAAGGAGAGAAAGAGGGAGGGAAGAAAAAGGGGGAAGGAAGGAAAGTTAAGGAAGGAAGGAGAGAAGGAAAGAAAAAAGGGAAAGAAGGAAGGAAAGAGGGAGCGAAGGAAGGGGGAAGATGTAGAGAAAGAGGGAGGGAAGGAAAGAAGGAAAGAGAGAAGGAAGAAAAGAGAGACAGCAGAAGAGAAAGAAAAGGGGAAAGGAAGGAAAGAGATAGAGAAGGAAGGAAGAAGAGAAGGAAAGACGGGAAGGAAGGAAGGAAAGAAAGAGTGAAGGAAGGAGGGAAAGAAGGAGAGATAGAGGGAAGGTTGGCCACTAGGCTTGGGTAACCACAGAAAAATTTGGTTCTAAACTCGTTTCGTTTTTAGGGGGTCCATTGCATTTCGTTTTTTTAAAGAATTCCGAAATTTTCCTTTAAAAAAGTTCAAAATATACGAAATTTCGCAAAATTACGAATCGATTCGTTAATGGCAGACGCAATTGCGCAATATGCTAAAAAACCCTCCAAATGGGACAGGGGGAACTTCTGAAGCTTCCCTCTCCCTCTGTTGTTGACTGTTGGTGTGATAATTTATTTTTTATCACTGATAAAACAAACAACAACTATAAAACTTGCACCAGACAAACGGAAATAATTACGAAACAATTACGAAACAATTACGAAACAATTTCGAAACAATTACGAAACAATACGAAATAAATTGGAAAAATTGTTTCAATTTTTAATTACTCCTGCATGGCTCAATATTGGATCGTAAGCTAATTTAAATACAAATTAATAACAAATTACGAAATTAACAAACAAAACCGCCCAAGCCTATTGGCCACAGCAATGTGTGGCGCGTAAAGCTTTTTGAGTGACATGATAACTTAAAAACCGCTGGACTAATTGCCACAAAATTTGGCCACAAGACACCTACTAACCCAAGGAGTGATCATTGCTCATTTTTTATTTTGTTATTTGGGAGTTGTAGTTGCTGGGATTTATAGTTAACCTATAATCAAAGAGCATTCTGAACTCCACCAATGATGGAATTGAACCAAACTTGGTACACAGAACTCAAATGACCAACAGAAAACACTGAAAGGGTTTGGTGGGCATTGACCTTGAGTTTTGGAGTTGTGGTTCACCTATATTCAGAGAGCATTGTGGATTCAAACAATGAAGGATCTAGACCAAACTTGGCACAAATACTCAATATGCCCAAATATGAACAAGATCGAGTTTGGGGAAAATAGAGCTTGACATTTGGGATTTGTAGTTACTGGGATTTATAGTTCACAAACAATAAAAGAGCATTCTGAACCCCAACAACAATAAAATTGGGCCAAACGTTCTACACAGAACCCCCATGACCAACAGAAAATACTGTGTTTTCTGGTAGTCTTTGGTGACCCTTCTGACACCCCCTCATAACCCCCCTCCCCAAGGGGTCCCAACCTCCAGGTTGAGAAATGCTGCCTTAAGGCCATCCAATCCAACTCAACTCCCTTCACCAGGGCAAGAAAACATAATCAACCCCTCACCCCCGGCAAAAAGCCTTCCAGCCATAGATACAGATATTTTCACACACACACATGATAGATATAGTATCATAGATTTGAATGGGACCCTTAAAGAAGGACAATTATATGTTACATGTTCCAGACTAGGCAAACCAGACAATCTCTACAACAACACTGACAAAGAAACAACAAGACGTACTGTTTACCCACAAGCATAAAGAAATTGCATATATTAGAAACCAACACGTTCTCATTACTTTATTTTCCAGATCAACAGACTGGACCACAGCAACACGTGGCAGGGGATGGCTAGTCCCTAATAAATTCTTAGGCAGGAGAATGTCATCATTCTTTTTCCTATTATAAAAGGTGTTTCCATTGTTTGCTAGATCAAAGCAAGAGGCTTAATTTGCAGCTGAGTATTACAGAGGGTAGGAATGAGAGCCACTCCACCTTATTTAGCATTAGACAGTTCATTGTGCAAAGAACAGGATTTCAAGGGTGAAATCCTGGCTTGGCTTTGTGACAGTAAAATACGCTTAAAAGGGCAAATGACTCTATTCACAGTTAGTGTCTAAATAGGGATTTGTCTGATTGTAGAATAGTGGAAGAAGATTGCATGCTGCTGAACCCATTTTTGTTAGCTAAATCTCATCTTGTCCAGTTTTGTGGAAATGGTCTGATAGCAAGTGCTTAGTCTGAGGCTCAGAAACTAAGGATGTGAGCTAACAGGCTTGCTGAAGCTTCCACAGAGAATTTGAGGAGATTTATAAAGTTCAGCGAAAAGAGTTGGAGGATTGAGGCTATCTCGGAGTGGATGTATTGGCTAAGAAAGCCAAAAAGATATGGTCTAGAGAATGTTACTGTATGTGGAATGGAAAGGATTTGAATGCACAATACTATTATCCACTTTGGCATTGTAAGAAACATTTTATATATCTCTCACAAGTATTTGTGAACCAGTATGTGCTGCGTTTCTCTTCTTAGCTAATTAAAGAAAAAAATAGATAAGATGCTCCTTTTAAAGTATCCACTACGTAAATGGGGAAGGTAATAAAGAAAATTGAGAAGTGATAGATAAATGCTTTAAATAAAAACAATAATAATACAATATATTGTATATACATATAATATTTATAATATTACTAGCTGTCCCCTACCACGCGTTGCTGTGGCCCAGTCTGGTGATCTGGAAAATAAAGTAATGAGAAAGTGTTGGTTTCTAATATATGTAATCCCTTTATGCTTGTGAGAAAGTGTTGGTTTCTAATATATGTAATTCCTTTATGCTTGTGAGTAAACAGTATTTCTTGTTGTTTCTTTGTCAGTGTTGATGTGGAGAGTGTCTGGTTTGCCTACTCTGGAATATGCAACATATCATAGTCCTTCTTTAAGGGTCTCTTTCCAATCTATGATACTATATGAGTGAGAATCATATCTATCTATCTATCTATATTTATGACTGGATGGCTCTTTGTCAGGAGGGCTCTGATTACATTTTCTTGCCCTGGTGAAGAGAGTTGGACTGGATGGCCTTAAGTATTTTCTGTTGGTCATGGGGGTTCTGTGTGGGAAGTTTGCCCCAATTCTGTCGTTTATGGGATTCAGAATGCTCTTTGATTGTAGGTGAACTATAAATCCCAGCAACTACAACTCCCAAATGTCAAGGTCTATTTCCCTTAAACTCCATCTGTGTTCATATTAGGGCATATGGAATATTTGTGCCAAGTTTGGTCCAGATCCATCATTGTTTGAGTCCACAGTGCTCTCTGGATGTAGGTGAACTACAACTCCCAAACTCAAGGTCAATGTCCACCAAACTCTTCAGTATTTTCTGTTGGTCATGGGAGTCCTGTGTGCCAAGTTTGGTTCAATTCCATCATTGGTGGAGTTCAGAATGCTCTTTGATTGTAGGTGAACTATAAATCCCAGCAACTACAACTCCCAAATGTCAAGGTCTATTTCCCTTAAACTCCCATCTGTGTTCATATTTGGGCATATGGAATATTCGTGCCAAGTTTGGTCCAGATCCATCATTGTTTGAGTCCACAGTGCTCTCTGGATGTTGGTGAACTACAATTCCCAAACTTAAGGTAATGTCCACCAAACCCCTCCAGTTTTTTCTGTTGGTCATGGGAGCCCTGTGTGCTAAGTTTGGCCCAATTCCATCATTGGTGGAGTTCAGAATGCTCTTTGATTGTAGGTAAACTATAAATCTCAGCAACAACAATTCCCAAATGACAAAATCATTTTTTGTAGTGGAGGACATAAATTGGACTGTTAGGTGTCTTGTGTCCAAATTTGGTGTCAATTCCCCCAGTGGTTTTTGAGTTCTGATGGTAGCACAAACGAACATTACATTTTTATTTATATAGATAATAATGTAATGCAATCTAATGATAATAATAACATGATATTATAATTATATATTTATATTACATGTAATATTACTAATAATATTACGATATAGTGGTATGGTGCAATATAGCAATGTTTAATGCTGATATTGTACTATGGTAATAATATAATATTTTGTATGTAATATATACCTTGCAAGCCACTCTGAGTCCTCTTCGGGGTGAGAAGGACGGCATATAAATGTCGTAAATATTGGTTATTATATTAATTGTGTACTATTGTGTATTATTAGATTATTATTAGATTAAATTGTGTACTATTAGATTAGGTTGTTAACTGTTTTTTATATTGGTGCATTGAATTTTGCTGTTTCCTGTGTGTTGTGAACCGCTGTGAGTCGCCTCCGGGCTGAGAATAGCGGTATAGAAGTAAAGTAAATAAATAAATAATAAATAAATATAAATAAATATAAATAAATAAAATAAATAAATAATGTGGGCTCTTGATGCCATATAGATTATATTCAACAATCCTCATAGCTTTACCAGTCTGCATTGTCTACTGCATGTGTATTACAGCTTAAATTCTTGCATGTAAAACTAAAAACATTCACTGGATGAGACTGCAAATAGTTTGTGTATGTTAAATAATTTTTAGATTTTTTCTTTTTCTTGGGGGGGGGGCATTTATGAAGATTTCTTCACACATTCTTTTTGCACAAAATGAAACATTTTTTTGTGTGAAATCAAAGGTGTAGGTGATTTCATACAAAATGTAAAGCTTCCTTTATTGAACCAGGATGAAAAGCTTTTGCAGTGGTTGATACAATTTTCAATTAGTGTTTTGAGATGTGGAAACGTACTTTCTCATTAAGAATGAGAAAGGCTGTGAAATGTTCTTTGACACATAGACTGAATGGCCATAGAGTCACGTTGTGCTTTTTTTTTGGACCATTAATTGTGCCTTTTTGTTTCTCCAGTGGAAACCTTTAAGAAGGTGACAAGCTTTATGTAGATAGTGAGGTTGTTTGGGACTCTTCTTCTGAAAGGTCTGAGCTAATATTCCTAGAAACAGCCTCTGGTATTGCTGTCTTCCTCGGTGCGGCCTACAAGAAATTGTTCCTTCACCAGCAGACATTAATTTGGGCAGCGTCTGTGACAAAAAAGCCCACTAGACTGATGATTTTGGCTCAGAAGGGTTATTAAAAGGGTCTGGATAGTCAGCTACATTAGCAACCATGGGGAGGTCATTTTGAATTCAATTAAAAGGTTGTCAGAGATTGAGTCATGTGTTTCTTCTCCCTGAACAGAAAAGTAGAAAAATAACACCTGGATTTTGTGTTGGGTCCCAAAACACTTTGCTTAGACCAAGTAGCTATTTTGCACAATTATGTGCAGCCAGGTATGACTCCATTTCATGGAATCCTGGGATTTGTATTTTGATTATTACTTAGAATTTGCTACAGATAGATTCTGTGATTTTTTTAAACTATAGAAAAGAATTTTGTGTATCCTTCTCAAATGACATCCCAGAATGTGGCATCAAAGTAGTTACAAACTGTAAAATGTAGATACATTCTCAGACATTTCCATTCATAAATTTGATGTTCACACGAGTGCTTACCTCATCAAGGGGCATGGAGAATCCATCACCCCTTACTTACTTAGGTGATCCCTCATTGTCCGAGTAGGATAGTCTTCCAAGATCAGTGTTCTGGTGGGTCTGTAGGTGACTATGGAGCCCTATTCTTGATCTGCATCTTCTCCTGCAGTGAGGGCATTGGTTTCCAGGTGGAAGGTGGTCTCGGTCAGGGTTGGCTTGACGTGCCTTCCTCTTGGCACGTTTCTCTCTTTCGCCCTATGCCTCTTCAAATTCTGTAGCACTGCTGGTCACAGTGACCTCCAAATGAAAAACATGTCTGAAGAACAGCTATTTTTATGCACTGGCATATTCTCTGTTTCCTAACAACAGGCCATTCAGTCTAACAACTGAAGCCAAATGCTAACTAGGCCTGGTTGATCAAGAAAAAATTTGGTTCTAAAATCGATTTGTAATTGGGGTGTTTTTTTGTTTCGATATTTAAAATAATTACAAAATTTTCCCCAAAAAAAGTTTTGGTATTTACGAAATTTTGTAAATATTAACGAATTTTTAGAATATTTTTGGTATTTTTTAAGAATAATATTAAAATAATATTAAAAAATATTTTAAAATGGAAAATTAACCAAAAAATGGCCCAAATGTGGACCAAACACAGGCAGGAGACAGCAAATGAGAGCACACACCAACAGAAGAGTCTTTTCTTTTTTAGAATATTTTTTAAGAATAATATTAAAATAATATTAAAAATAATATTAAAAAATAATATTAAAAATAATATTAAAAATATTTAAAAATGGAAAATTAACCAAAAAATGGCCCAAATGTGGACCAAACACAGGCATGAGACAGCAAATGAGAGCACACACCAACAGAAGAGTCTTTTCTTTTTTAGAATATTTTTTAAGAATAATATGAAAATAATATTAAAAAATAATATTAAAATAATATTAAAAATATTTAAAATGGAAAATTAACCAAAAAATGGCCCAAATGTGGACCAAACACAGGCAGGAGACAGCAAATGAGAGCACACACCAACAGAAGAGTCTTTTCTTTTTTAGAATATTTTTTAAAAATAATATTAAAATAATATTAAAAATAATATTAAAAATAATATTAAAAAATATTTAAAAATGGAAAATTAACCAAAAAATTAAGAAACAAATTCACAAAAACCGAAGGAAGTAATGAATCCAAGCAAGGAATATAAGCAGCACTCACAGCAGCAAGGAATGAATCCAAGCAAGGAATGAATGAATCCAATCCAGTTGCTAGCCAAGCCAACCTCTTCTCTCTCCCTCGCCCTCTGCAGCAATGAGCTACGGCCGGCCGCGCGGAGCCGCTTTGAAAGGGCTCGCCGGCCAATCAAAAACAAACAGCCACGGTGCACTGCTTGGGAGCGCCGGATTGGCTCCCAGGCACCAGCATCCTCCATCCCATTTCCGAAACGGGCGGAAGCTCGTTAAAAGGATGGGGGATGCCGCTTCGTTATTTTAAAACCCTTCCGGGTTTGAAAATGTGTTTCGATATCGCTTCGTAAATGCTAAAAATAACAAATGTTTTACGAATAACGAAATTAACGAACGAAACCGCACAGGCCTAACTCGGACCAGTCCCTGATTCGGCCAGCTACTGCCTTAAACTCCAGGGTGTATTCAGATGCAGTCTTATTTCCCTGATATATTCTTTTTAGCTGCCCCTTGGCTTTTTCTTTGACTAAGGGATTCTGAAATCTTTCACGGAGGGCTCAGGGGAAGTCGTTCAACCTCCTCAGCTCAGGCGCTCGGATATCATACATCTGCATCAACCAGTCAGCTGCCGCTTCCTTTAGATTGGCCCCCACCGCGTGGATCATGGCTCCCTCTGAGGGGAATGTATCTCCATAGTCCTCCATAAAGTGTCTCACATTTGTAATGAAGTAAGACAGCTGCTTTGGGTCACCATTAAACTTAACACGCAACTCTCCTCTCCCGGGGCCAACCGGCATCTGGCTTCTCCCCAGCAGCCCCGTGGTAAACGCCGACGTACCTGGGGGTGCAGGTATTCCCCTTCTCCTGCAAAACCCACTCGGCCTGACGACCGATAGGTGGTCCCCTGCGTGTGTGGACGCCTCTGCTCTCACTCCTCCACAGCAGCTCTCCACGATTCTGCTACCTCTTTCCGCATTTCTCCGAGTTGGAAGGAAAAAGTTTGCAGCATGTGCTCCATTGTGTCAATCTTCTTCTCAAGCAGCCGGGTTTCCAAAGAGGGCTCTCCCAGCGCTTCCACCCTCTCGGACATGGGCAGTTTTCGCCTCACCGTTATATCCTTCTGGGGGGGCATCTGTGTGGATGTCATCGGCGGCCATGCGGCAGGGTGCCTCTCCTCCAGTTCCTCCTCTCGGGGGTAGGGGTCTTCTTCGAGGCCCGCCATCGGGGTGGCATTCATGCTGGCCTTGGCTCCAATGGGCAACTCGTCATCTGACATAGTGCTCTCAGCGGATAGATGCTTCCTCACAGAGTAAGCAGGAATTTCGGGAGATCTGTCTTTATGTCAGCTCCAGGCAGATCTCAGAACAGAAACACACTCAAAAAGGAAATCTTTGGATACCTGTTTATTATTCAGTCTGACCAGGATAGAAGCAAAGGTAGATCTGTGGATCTTCCCACCAAACAACCAGCAATATGTCCTTCCCGTTGCACCCCTCCTTCCTCCCCCTCTTATCTCAAGTTGTGGCTACATTCCTTTCTCCAAGGAACAAAGCATTCTCTCCTGCCAGATGGCCCCTTATCAAGTCATAATTCACTTCAATGTCAGGAAGGAGGATTCGATTCAGCTATGTTGACTTAACTCGAAGACCACATCCTGACACTGAGTTGATGGTGTAGGACCATTGCTTCAATGCTGGTGGTCTTTGCTTCTTCTAGCATGCTTACATTTGTCCCCATGCCCCTCCTCACCCAAGTCCCCATCCCACAGAGGGAAGCATCTGCCACCAGTTTCCCCCCATTGATCCAAGGCAACACAGGAAGCCTCCTGTGTTATTACTGTAGCAGCAAGTACTGGTTCACCTTCCCTTTTACAACAGGGCTCTGCCGGGAGTTGCAGTGCATCATGGGATGCACTGCAACCCTGTACGGTTCCGGTCCAGTGTATCTGTCCGAACGTATCTCCCTCTATGTCCCACCCTGGAGTTTGAGATCATCTGGGGAGGCCCTGCTCTCGACCCCACCGCTGTCACAAGTGAGGCTGGTGGGGACGAGGAGCAGGGCTTTCTCAGTGGTGGCCCCTCACCTGTGGAACTCACTCCTGGGGGAAATTAGGGCATTATCATCCCTCCTCTCCTTCAGGAGGAAGGTAAAGACGTGGTTGTGGGACCAGGCGTTTGGGCAATCTGACAACTAGATAAAACAATCAGACAAGTAAGACTGACAGGACGGACAATGTGGAATTGAAATTGGAACTATGAGATAACAAACGCTGACCGTTTATGAGGAGGAATTGGGTTTGTATTGGTTTTATTGATTTTATTGGTTTTATGGTTGTAATGCAGGAATTGTTGTTTAACTGTGAATTGATGCTATTTTGTTTTACGACTGTTATGTGATGTGGGCATTGAATTGTGCCTTTGCTTTTGTAAGCCACCCTGAGTCCCCTTCGGGGTGAGAAGGGCAGGGTAGAAGAAACCAAAATAAATAAATAAATAAATATAAATATGGGAGTCGGCAGGCTCTGTCATAAAAGGATAGGTGAATTGGTGCATGCTGCTGAATTCACCCCTGTCTGATGAGGCTGTGAAAGGAGATTTAGGGTACCTATAACTCTTCAAATGGCTTGGACTATAATACCATCATCCCTTATCACCAACCACACCCTATAGGGATTGAAACCCAAGATATATGATCAGTCAAACTCTCTCTACACCCGAGTTAAAGGGACCTATAACCATTTGGCTTCAATTTCAGAGTCTTATGCTGTTGAAATAAAGCTTCTGTCTGAACCAATACAGTGTTAGGATATCTATTTTCAACCCGAATGCTAATGAGGACGACAGGAGTATCAGAAGGTGATCTCAAATAATGGTGCATGAAAAAGGAAATGAAATAGCAAAAAGCAAGATTTTTGTATTATTGTGAATTCTGATGAGTCAGGGTCTCCTGTGCTTGTATAATGTCCCTCTTTTCCTTGTCATTGTAATGAGGATGTTTAAAGATGCTATGGTCATGTTTTACTTCATTAGGCAGACCTTGATGCAATTTTTAAACCTTCAAGTGATAAAAATAAAGATGCTAAAAACATGGTTGCAGTATATAGCTGTTTGGATGGATATCCACACTCAATGTTAGGAATCTGAACATAATTACTTGGCTTGATATCTACTATAAAGTTTTTGCATAGCAAAATTAGGCCTTGTAGCAGAAACTACAAAACTTTAACAACCTATAAGTAACAGGAGATGCATTTGAAACTGGTCCATTTCAGTTGATTTCAAAGGAAAGCATGAAAAAAAGTCTGCCTAACCCAAAGGTCAGAATAATCAAATTATGACAGTTTTCATACGTTCATCTTCTTTCTATACTAAATTTCTGACAGTCTGCCCAAGATATCTTTTCATTTTCTTTGTATTTGTCGTTTGGGGATGCTTTCTAATGAACACAGATGTTAATGTACAGCATACTTGTAATCTTGGAATTTCAACCTTATTCCCCCTGTTCTCATCTTCCAAAAGTGACATTTCTAAAATTCACACATGCATCTTGTCTCGAGTACATCCCAATGCAAAGTGGATTGATGGTTATTTTGTATGTTGTTGGGATTAATTTGGAATAGTAATTTTAAATTAAATACTTTGTATGATAATGTTTTTCTAGCATATTTTAATAAAAAGAACAGAAGCACTCACCAAGTTTGATTTGTGTATGATTCACCTCAATTTGTCAACGTACAGAGGGCTATCTAAACACAAGATGCCAATGTATTTATTTTCTTCATCCCAACATCATAGCTGTCTATCAAGATAATATATCCTGTTAAATGTGTTTTTTGGTGTATTGTGCATCTCCATTGGAAAATATATCCAGAGCTTTTGGTGTACAACTCATTAGATACTGTGATCAGCCTGGCCAATGGGAAGAGATTGTGGTCACCTTAGTTCAAATCATATGGACATTTCTAGCCCTGGGTTGCTGTGGATTTTCTGGGCTGTATGGCCACATTCCAGAAGCATTCTCTCCTGAAGTTTGGCCCACACCTATGATAGGCATCCTCAAGGTTGTGAAGTCTGTTGGTAACTAGGCAAGTGGGGTTTATACAACTCATTAGATACTTTGATCAACCTGGCCAATGGGAAGAGATTGTGGTCACCATAGTTCAAATCATATGGACATTTTTAGCCCTGGGTTGCTATGGATTTTCTGGGCTGTATGGCCACATTCCAGAAGCATTCTCTCCTGAAGTTCGGCCCACATCTATGACAGACATCCTCAAGGTTGTGAAGTCTGTTGGAAACTAGGCAAGTGGGGTTTATACAACTCATTGGATACTGTGATCAGCCTGGCCAGTGGGAAGAGATTGTGGTCACCATAGTTCAAATCATATGGACATTTCTAGCCCTGGGTTGCTATGGATTTTCTGGGCTGTATGGCCACATTCCAGAAGCATTCTCTCCTGAAGTTCGGCCCACATCTATTATAGGCATCCTCAAGGTTGTGAAGTCTGTTGGAAACTAGGCAAGTGGGGTTTATACAACTCATTAGATACTGTGATCAGCCTGGCCAATGGGAAGAGATTGTGGTCACCATAGTTCAAATCATATGGATATTTCTAGCCCTGGGTTGTTGTGGATTTTCTGGGCTGTATGGCTACAGAAGCATTCTCTCCTGAAGTTCGGCCCACATCTATTATAGGCATCCTCAAGGTTGTGAAGTCTGTTGGAAACTAGGCAAGTGGGGTTTATACAACTCATTAGATACTGTGATCAGCCTGGCCAATGGGAAGAGATTGTGGTCACCATAGTTCAAATCATATGGACATTTCTAGCCCTGGGTTGCTATGGATTTTCTGGGCTGTATGGCCACATTCCAGAAGCATTCTCTCCTGAAGTTCGGCCCACATCTATTATAGGCATCCTCAAGGTTGTGAAGTCTGTTGGAAACTAGGCAAGTGGGGTTTATACAACTCATTAGATACTGTGATCAGCCTGGCCAATGGGAAGAGATTGTGGTCACCATAGTTCAAATCATATGGACGTTTCTAGCCCTGGGTTGCTGTGGAATTTCTGGGCTGCATGGCCGCATTCCAGAAGCATTCTCTTCTGAAGTTCAGCCCACACCTATGACAGGCATTTTCAAGGTTGTGAAGTCTGTTGGAAACTAGGCAAGTGGGGTTTATATAACTGTAGAATATGTGGCTGAAACATCAGGAGAAAATGCTTCTGGAACATGGCCATACAGCTTGGAAAACTCACAGCAACACAGTGGTTCTGGCCATGAAAGCCTTCGACAACATATCCCCAGCCCTGTTTTGTCTCATGATTAATGCCACTTATATGTTTCCCATTAGGATCATTCATACTGCCATTTATCAGGAAAGGGTCAGAAGAGTTGAAGCAAAGAAGTGCAAAACATTGTGTGTTTCAAACCGTTCTGTGTATCCCATTAGCCAAACATGGTATTCATTTGGCTACCCAGAGCTGTCACTGTAAGGCTGGCTCCCAGTTTTTATAGAAAAATAATTTCTAAGAAATGGATTGCTGCAATTTTATTGTTATCTCTGGTCATTAATGACATTTGCTCCATACTCTACAACCTGCTCCTCTCATCTTCTGTTCGCGATCAGAACAAACATTTTGTTCTGAATTTAATACTATTCTGTATCATAGCTAACTGTTTTTCTTCATAGGTATTGCCACAGAGCTTTAGGTTGTGTTTGCAAACATATTAAATATATTATTATCACTTGTTTTCTGGGTGAAGTTATTGTACATGAAGCGCCCAAAGAAAACATTTCTCTGCCTCTCCCCCTTCCTTTGTTTTGTTTTGTTTTACTGTGTTTGATGCCAAATTCAGCATGAAATCACTGCATACATAATTCTTACAATTTTCCAATATTTTACATTAAACCAGAGACACCTCCGGGACTTGAATATTATCTCTGGGAATAAGAAAAATATGTAAATATATACTTGGCAACAGAGGACTCTGTGACAGATTAGGCTGTGTAATTTTGTTACCCTCAAAGGCAAAGCCAGCTGAAAAACACTGCCTTCTTTGTGTGTGTGTTTTTGTCTGCAAAACGATGTTCCACCCAACTTCCTTCTGACTGATCTACACTTATCCTGCTCTGTGCTCTCCCATCAAAAAGAAAAAACAAAGAGGGATGAAGAAATTGGGTTTTTTTGGGGGGGGAGTGGTGATGAGATGGTGACTGAGAACACTGATTGAGGTGTGATGGGAAAGAGAAACTCATGGGTTTTTAAAAAATATTTCAGTTAAGAAAGTTGACCATAGAGTCACACCGGAGGCCTCAGAGATTCTATGGAAGTATTATTTCTGGTAATAAAAAAAAAGAGAGAGAGCAAGATTTTAATTTGTAGTTGTCCCACTTTTGTGAGCATCCTATGGGATTAATCTCAGTAATGTGGATAATCGACTATAATTTGTTTTTGCAATGGCAGATCTTCGTCGGAACTATTCTTGATAGGGTTGTCTTGAGCTGGATCTACACTGCTATATAATGCAGTTTCAGAATAAGGATTAAATGCATTGAACCCAATTATATGGTAGTGTAGACTCATATAATCCAGTTCAATGCAGTTAATCCACATTCTGAAACTATATTACAGTACACGTGTTGCTGTGGCCCAGTCTGGTGATCTGGAAAATAAAGTAATGAGAAAGTGTTGGTTTCTAATATATGTAATTCCTTTATGCTTGTGAGTAAACAGTATTTCTTGTTGTTCTTTGTCAGTGTTGATGTGGAGAGTGTCTGGTTTGCCTACTCTGGAATATGCAACATATCATAGTCCTTCTTTAAGGGTCTCTTTCAAATCTATGATACTATATCTGTGTGTGTGTGAGAATCATATCTACTATCTATATTTATGACTGGATGGCTCTTTGTCAGGAGGGCTCTGATTACATTTTCTTGCCCTGGTGAAGAGAGTTGGACTGGATGGCCTTAAGTATTTTCTGTTGGTCATGTCTGTGTGGGAAGTTTGCCCCATTTCTGTCGTTTGTGGGTTTCAGAATGCTCTTTAATTGTAGTGAACTATAAATCCCAGTAACTACAAATCCCAAATGTCAAGGTCTATTTCCTCCAAACTCCATCTGTGTTCATATTTAGGTATATGGAATATTTGTGCCAAGTTTGGTCCAGATCCATCATTGTTTGAGTCCACAGTGCTCTCTGGATGTAGGTGAAATACAACTCCCAAACTCAAGGTCAATGCCCACCAAACCCTTCCAGTGTGTTCTGTTGGTCATGGAAGTCCTGTATGCCATGTTTGGTTCAATTCCATCATTGGTGGAGTTCAGAATGCTCTTTGATTGTAGGTGAACTATAAATCCCAGCAACTACAACTCCCAAATGTCAAGGTCTATTTCCCTTAAACTCCATCTGTGTTCATATTTGGGCATATGGAATATTCGTGCCAAGTTTGGTCCAGATCCATCATTGTTTGAGTCCACAGTGCTCTCTGGATGTGGGTGAACTACAATTCCCAAACTCAAGGTCAATGTCCACCAAACCTTCCAGTTTTTTCTGTTGGTCATGGGAGCCCTGTGTGCTACGTTTGGCCCAATTCCATCATTGGTGGAGTTCAGAATGCTCTTTGATTGTAGGTAAACTATAAATCCCAGCAATGACAATTCCCAAATGACAAAATCAATTTTTTTGAGTGGAGGACATAAATTGGACTGTCAGGTGTCTTGTGTCCAAATTTGGTGTCAATTCCCCCAGTGGTTTTTGAGTTCTGATGGTAGCACAAACGAACATTACATTTTTATTTATATAGATACAGCAGTGTAGATCTAGCCTTTGGTTCACATATATCTGAAATGCCTTGAAAGCACACAACTATGAAGACAAAAAGAGGTGTTTGTTTCTTCTGCTTCATTTGGTGTAATAACTGATAACTTTGGATATTTTGACATGCATCTTAGACGTGGCAGTGTGACTCCTCTTCCTCAGGCCACACAATATTTTGGACTATCTGGCTTGTTAAAGACTGTGGTGGTGCACACAACCCATTTGGTCTTGCTTATTTCCTTTGGCTCATGTGACTACGTAAGCAAAGCAGGCATGCATTGTTTTTCAGAGGAAAACTCTTGACTCAAACCTGGTTACTTTACTGGCTTGTTTTGGACAAAAAGACCCATTATCTTAGGTTTGTTGTTATCTCTTTTTTTGGTTTGTTTTTCTGCTCAAACAAATGGAAGGCACTAGGGCTGGGCGGTTTCGTTCGTTAATTTCATAATTTGTTATTAATTCGTTATTTTTTTTTATAACGAAGCGATATTGAACCATTCAGGAGCAACTAAAAAACGAAATGAATTTTTCCAATTTGTTTCGTAATTGTTTCGAAATTGTTTCGAAATTGTTTCGTTATTATTTTGTTGTTATTTCCGTATGTCTGGTGCAAGTTTTATAGTCGTTGTTTGTTTTATCAGTGATAAAAAAAATTTATCACACCAACAGTCAACAACAGAGGGAGAGGGAAGCTTCAGAAGTTCCCCCTGTCCCATTTGGAGGGTTTTTTTAGCGTATTGCGCAATCGCGTCCGCCATTAACGAATCGAATTCGTTATTGTTTCGAAATTTTGTAAATATCGAACTTTTTTAAAGAAAAATTTCGGAATTCTTTTAAATAACGAAACGCAAAACCCCCCTAAAAACGAATCGAATTTAGAAACAATTTTTTCCGTGGTTGGACAGCCCTAGAAGGCACATACTAGCAGCAGACAGGCTGCATGCACTATTGTGCAATTTTCATACATTGTCCTTTAATGAACTGGGATTCCTACTTTCAAATGATGTGGTCAGTATTTTGAAAAAGAGAGTACCCCATAGTCAATTACAATGGCTCATCTGGAGTGGAGGGACTAACAGGTTTTAGGGAAAGGACAACATTATCTGCAAGATTTTTGATATATTCAGTCCAGTCTTTCGGTTTAAGATAAGTCTTTTACTGAGAGTACCTCTTGAAGGCTATATATGGCTTATAATAACTAAAGCAATTATTACACTACAGGACAACAACTTCGCAAATTATCTTTAAATAAGCCTACTACAACTATTTGGAGCCTGGTAAACTGCCTACTTTCAGTTTTCGTTTCTTGCTGAGGCTACTGACCTAGGATCTTGTGTTGGAAATTCGAGATTAGGCTGAGCAATGGTGACTTTCTGGATTTTGCTTCTGGCATCTCTCACAGTGGATATGGAGAATGAATGCTTATGAATTACGGTTGATGTGTGTTGCAATTCATTGCTATTCAGAGGGTCACACATCCCATATTTAGATATGACAGGAACGGGAATTCTATGTCCCTCCAGAAATTTTTGGACGTCCAGAATTCTTTACTGTTAGCTATGCTGTCTTAGCCATTAAACTACAGTCTAGCAACACATGTAGTGTAGGATTATTCCCACCTCTGATGTCTGAGAAGAACAAAGGTGTATTGTAATTACCATATTGGCCCAGCTTTCATTTCAAATTGACATTGACATCTGCATACAGCACCAGTATCAAGGTGCCTATGAACCGGAAAGGAGGAGGCATGCAAAAGCTTTCCCTGACTAAGTGCCTGAACTAAGCCTTTAACTTTTATGTTTTAAAAGCAGTCAAAAACTGCTCGTTGTTTGTACAAAGAAAAAATAACAACCCCCTTTTAAAGAAACTGGCAGAAATCAGAAAAAAAGACGTTGTAATCAAAGTCATGTAGTAAGTGGTACTGCCATGCAGAAGTACAGAGTTGTCAACTTTCCCTACAATTGTTAACCTTTCTCATATTGACAGTATTTTTGAAATTGAGAATATAGCAGAAGCACATTGGTGGTGACATATTGGGGTGTTGCTGGAAATGAGGGACATGCCTTCTGTATCAAATGATCAAATATAGACTACATTCCTTACTCTGTACTAATATTTTGTGCAGCTTTGGCTTGGAGAAGTGTGTGTGTTTGGCATGTTTGCCTGAGGCTTGCCTAGTTTGCCTGATTTAGACTCCAGTTAAAATGGTCCCTTGTTGATTCGTCAAATCCAATGTGAGTCATAATCTGCAAGGCAGGAAAAGGCTAGCAAACCCTAATATAATGTGTCATTCTTTGGATCACTGTGCCTTTTCACTTACAATTGCTACCCCCCTTCCCTCTCCTGTTAGAACTCCTGCAGTCTTCTTCAGAACAGAACATTCTGGATGAGTTGTTTCCCAACTCATTGACTACAAGATAAAACAGTATTTGAGTGACAGTTGCATTGGCCATCCTAGCTGGATTTTCTCCCTCAAATTCTGCTTGTAGAATTATAGATTCAGTGTTGGAAGGGATCACAAAAGCAATCTAGACAAAGCCATATGCCATTTAGGGCTATAAAAGTACATCAATCCTCGGAGTCATCCAACCTCCAGGTAACCTCCAAAGTATGAAAGTACACCTTCCCAGGGCAGTCAATTCCACTGACAGGAAGCACTTTTTTTTTACTTGGAGTTTGAATCCACTGGTTGAGTTTTGATTTCTTAAGCAGATGCTGAAGCTTCCATTAAGATAGTTGTTTTTAATAGGGCTGGGCGGTTTCGTTTCATAATTTCGTAATTCGTTAAAAATTCGTTATTTTTTTTATAACGAAGCGATATTGAACCATTCAGGAGCAACTAAAAAACAAAATGAATGTTTCCAATTCGTTTCGTAATTGTTTCGGAATTGTTTCGTTATTGTTTCGTTATTGATTCGTTATTGGTTCGTAAATGTTTCGTTATTATTTCCGCATGTCTGGTGCAAGTTTTAGGGTTGCTGTTTGTTTTCTCAGTGAAAAAAAATATAATTATCACAGCAATAGTCAACAACAAAGGGAGAGGGAAGCTTCAGAAGTTTTTCTAGCGTATTGCGCGATCGCGGCCGCCATTAACGAATCGATTCGTAATCGATTCGTAATTGTTTCGTAATTGTTTTATGATTTCCAAAATTTTGTAAATATCGAACTTTTTAAAGGAAAATTTTGGAATTCTTTTAAATAACGAAACGCAAAAAACCCCTAAAAACGAATCGAGTTTAGAAACAAATTTTTCTGTGTTTGGACAGCCCTAGTTTTTAATATTTATACCAGTGGTAGATCCCTTATTGGGAGGGCTTACCCCTCCCAGAAGAAGTTGGTCTACTTAATCACTTCATGAAACATCTAGAGCAAGTATTTGCATCTTTTCTGAACCAAGCCATAAGGTATTGGTCTTATAAATAATAATAATAATAATAATAATAATAATAATAATAATAATAATCCTTTATTTATACCCCGCTACCATCTCCTGAAGGACTTGGTGCGGCTTACAAGAGGCCGAGCCCAAATAAATCAGTAAAAACAGCAACAACAGCAATACAGACAATACATAAACTCATAAACAAAGCAATAAACAGTAACAATAACACCATGGCGCATTAAAAACCTATGGCGGGCCAAATGTAATAATTAAAATTTTTAGAAATGCTGGGCATTTTTATCTTCAATAAGTCCCGTAACGTATGCAAACATCAGGACATTACCTGATCCCTTGTATTACATAAAACAAGAACAAGAACTTTCATCAACATATTAGGACCCCCTCGGCCTACTGCCTTGCCTTGATATTTCATGTAGATATTGAGGAAGGTGGATCAAATAGAGCCTTGACAACTGCCACATTACAATTGCTTTGGGTCAGAGGAACAATCCCCCAGCAGCTCCTTCTGTAATCGGTCACTCCCAAATAGGAGTGAAAATACTGTAGTACTATGCCCTCACCTTCTAGTTCAGACATCCTTTGTGGAAGAATACAATGGTAGCAAGTGCTGAAAGACAGTGAAAGATCAATGAGAACCAAAATGACACTCCCCTTGTTCCGTTCTTGGCATAGGTCATTGTACAGGGTGACAAAGGCATTTTATTTTCCAATGCAAAGCTTGCAACTAGACTGAACTTGGCCCAGAAAGTCAGTTTCGTCCACTTGTTCTACAACCTTCTTCAGAAATGAAACATTGGGAATTGACTTGTAAATGAGTCCAAGGTAAGATTTTTTAAGAACAGCCTAATTATCATCTCTTTTAAATATACTCATAATATTTTCTGTTGGGTGTAATAAGCCAGTAAAAGCAATAGTAGTAGCAGAAGCAGTAATAGTAATAATAAATTATTCTCCTTCTTCCCTCATTTTTCTCTGTTGATTAAGACCCAAACATCCTCAGACCTTCACAACTGAAGTTCAACATACTTGAGAACAGGTAGTGTTACAGAGATGCTAACACCTTGAAATAAGTTATTTGTGGATCTGACATGACAAACATGAATTACTTTATCTTCTAATCTCTATAGATTGCAGGACACCTACCCTCGATTCTTGATTCTATGTTGATTTTAGTCAAGTAACAAAGTGGAAAAATGTGAGAGCCCAACTATTCTCCATTCCACATTATGGTCTCATTATGGTCAACAGGATGTAGCTGCAAGAGTTATTCCATTAATTATGTTGACTACAACTTTAGATGACAGGCTGTTGTAACTCTCATTTGTAAAATGTTAGACTAGAGCTATGCTTTTATGGTTTCATCACCCAGTAAATTAATAAGTGGTCTGTGGTTTGAATGGAGATGTCTCTTATCTAATGTTAGCACTTTCTCTGCTGTAAGTGCTGTGTAAATTTAGTTTTCATGGCATCCCTTTAGAGAGAGAAATTCTGGGAGTAATGTTTTTCAAACCAAGTACGTTTAAATGCTTGGTGTGTAAGTAAAATATAACTCCAGTGTGACCAGAATATATTGATTAGAGGGAGGTTTTTTGAAGAGGCTTTTAATTTCTGCCCAGGTTTGGAGATAAGTTAAGCTCACTCCAGAATGGTTTACAACAGGAGAAATGTAAGTCAAGAGGAGGAAAGCCCATACTAAAGGTCTAATCTATTTCCTCTTCAAATAAATAGAAGTGGAATTATGCCTTTGGGCAATACTTTGGGGACTCACAAAACCTAAATAAATCAATATCAATTGTTACAGTACATGAAACCTTTAAAGTGCCTGGTTGGGTGTAATAAGTCATGTGACAAGCCATTAAGCTTCAGTGTTCACCTTAAAAGTTCAATTATTTCGGTGTGAAGGAGATCAATAGCTAGAGAGCAATTATTGACCTTGAGTGCCAAATGAAAATTATCCTAAAAGCACCATCTGGCAGAAGTCAATTTTTGCTATGTTCAGTGGACTGCTGTTTACCTTTGTTGATGCATTCTTCTTTAATGGTAAACCGGAATGCAAGCAGTGTAATAAATGTATGGAATGAAAACCATGGAGCCTGTCATTATCATCGTCATCGTCATCATCATCATCTTTATTTATACCCCGCATTTCTCCCCATGAGGACTCAAGGCAGCTTGAATCCAGAGAAACCACTTTTATTACCTACTAGCTGTACCGTGCCATGCATTGCTGTGGCCCTCAGATAAGAGAGGAATTCCAGTTGAAGCAATAGACTGAAGGGACAGATGGAAGGGACATTGATAGATGGAACAGAAGGTAGATGGATAGAACATAGATAGGTAGGTAGTAGGGCTGGGCGGTTTCGTTTCGTTAATTCGTAATTCGTTAAAAATTCGTTATTTTTTTTTAAAAACGAAGCGATAACGAACCATTCTGGAGCAACTTAAAAACGAAACGAATTTTTAAATTCGTTTTATAAATGATTTCGGATTCGTTATGTATTCGTTTTGTTGGTTTGAGGTCGTTTCGTTATTATTTCCGCATGTCTGGGGCAAATTTTATAGTTGTTTTTTGTTTAATTAGTGAAAAAAAATTATAATATCACACCAACAGTCAACAACAGAGGGAGAGGGAAGCTTCAGAAGTTCCCCCTGTCCCATTTGGAGGCTTTTTAGCGTATTGCGCGGTCGCGTCCGCCATTAACGAATCGATTCGTTATTGTTTCGTATTTGTTTCGTTAATGTTTCGTATTTTTTTTTACATTTACGAAATTTCGTAAATATCGAACTTTTTAAAAGAAAAATTTCGGAATTCTTTTAAATATCGAAACGCAAAAACCCCCAAAAAAACGAATCGATTTTAGAAACAAATTTTTCCGTTGTTACCCAGGCCTAGTAGGTAGGTAGTAGATAGATATGTAGATGGAGTGATTGATCTATTGAAGAATGGATGGACAGACAAAGGGGGTTGGGTTTTTTTGCGTAAAACGAGGTTGGACTGGATGGCCTTTGGGGCCCCTTCCTATACCTCAAAGGGTTTCCCGCACTCGTCCTTCCATGCGTGGCATCAAAGGGCCGCTTCCCCGGTGATCCCCCTCCCTCCGTCTCCAGACTCCCTCCCTCCCCGGCCTCCCTCCTAGCCACTCGTTGCTGTGGCCTAGCTTGGTGATATGGAAAATATTTGAAAAGTAAACAACTAAATACTTTTTAAATTAAAATACTAACAGTAAAATATTTTAAAGTTAATTAAGTATTTTTAGATTTAAATTTTGTAAAGGTAAACAATTTAATATTTTAAAATTAAAACATTAAAGTTAAATAATTTAAAATTAATAATTATTTTAAAAACAAATTATTAAGTAATTAAATATTTCATAATTAAACGAAATAAAATACATTAAAATAAAGTATTATGAAATGTAAATAGTAAATATGTATAAATTATAAAATTAAAATTAAATGAATAATATTAAAATTAAACAATTTTATATTTTAAATTTGAAATATTAAAATAAAATAATGTAATGTAAATAATAATTTTTAAAATCAAAATATGTAAATGAAATATTTTAGAACTAAAGAATTAAATATTTTATAATGAAAATATTAAAATATGTTTAAATTAAACAAATATTTTAAACTTAAAATATCTAAATGAAGTATTCAAAATTTAAATATTTTAAATGAAAATAATTAAATATTTTAAAATTAAATAAATATTTTGAAAGGGTTATATAAATTTATAGATATATATTGCCAATTATTATATAGCTGTATGGATTCGTTGGGCCAGTTCAATTTTTTGTAGTTCTTTGGGATAGATTATTATGTGTCATATCATTGACTTAAAGCCTATTAGAGTTGATATATTTATTATTTTGGATTATTATTATTATTATTATTATTATTATTATTATTATTACGCTATTTGATCCTATTATGCTTGGGATGCTATATTTGTAGAATTAACGGTGTCTTCCTGCCTGGCAGAATGGGGTTGGAATTGGATGGCCATCTGTTAGGAGGGCTTGAATGAGGTCTTCCTGCCTGACATGAATAGGAGGTTCTGTATTCTGAGCCTGGGTTACCAATGGATCTGCTCTGAGCTTGATTGCTTTTGCTTCTGCAGTTTCCTTTCTCCCGAATCCATCCCATCTGYGGTAGATTAGTCGGGTCTGGAGAGATATTTTAAGGCAGGCCTGTGRGGATGAGGGCTTTTCCTCCAGCTCCTGAACAGAGAGCCTCTGTGGGAGTCTGCTGGCCATGCACGTGCACTCCTTCCCTCCCCCCTCTCTCCCTGAGGCTTAAGTTGGACGTCTTTCTGAAGGGGAAGGGGGAGGGAGGGGAAGKGTTTTTTGGGGGTTTTTGTGAGTGGAGAAAATAGCTTGCTTGAGATAGTGTCTAGTGTCCAAATTTGGTGTCAATTCCMCCAGTGGTTTTTGAGTTCTGATGGTATCACAAACGAACATTACATTTTTATTTATATAGATTAATAATAATGATTCACTTTCTCTGTGATTGAAGAATTATATGTAATCCCAGATTCTGAACAACTTTTTTGACTGGTGACATCAGCACAAACCAGTTAGCATACTAGCCAGGCTGGCTGGGGAAGGCACCTGAGAGTTGCAGTTTTAAATGTAGCATTCCCAAGTTCTGGAACTCCATTTGGATAATTTTGTTTACAATGAGAGTATATTCACATTAAATATAATACCTTAATAAGGTACTTTACAGAGACAACACTAATTGTATGCAGCAATAGACTTTATCGAAAACCTTTCTTTTAAAATATGAAGTCATATTATCTCAAACAGTTCGATAGAGAGGATTGAGTATATTTCACACTCCAGCTGCCAAGTGCAGATATACCTTGTTAAAGCTAGGCATATATTTCTGCAATTGTTCCAGTCCTAAAATAAAAATTTGAAAAATAAAAGCATGTTGTCTCATTCCCTCAGTAAAATGAAACACGGAGGAAGGTCCCTAATTAAATAATGTAGAACTCTGTTCCTTAGGGATAAAATCCATAATTTTCAGCACCGTTGCTTCTTTTTCATTTGGTGTGTGCTTAAAAAATCCTTCCTCAAATGGAAAAAGTGAAATGATATTTTGGTTGGAATATATTACAAAATTCATTAAACCTCAGCTCTGCAGGGCAGGCAGTGTACACACATAGATCTCATTAGCGCAGCCCATATCATTTACCACTCTCTGATAAGCACTATCTCAATTTGGCTATCTATGAATTATCTTTAAAAGAAATACAATAGAGATACTGGATACATCTCCAGGATAAGCAAAGGGGTGGTTTCTGCTTCCTTTTGTTAGATCCTCATTCACAGGGAAATGTTTAATCTTCTCTTATGTTCCTCTGGGTGAATGTGCTTCGATGTAACACTTCCTTCAGGTTCTGCCAGAACAGATAATTTATGATCAAGGCTAGACTATAATCTGGCTGCTAGATCATGACAATATTTTCTTGGTTAGCATAATAACAAGATCTGGGAGCGGATTTGGGGATACAAAAGGCATCGTTTCTTGTTCACAGTGCTGTCCCTTGTAATCTGTGTCTGTTAGATAAAACTCCAACACACCACCTAAATTAGATTAACGGTGAGCAGTCAATTCCTTTCTATTGCCTTGTGGATGTGATATCATTTGTTGTTTTTAAAACCTCTGCTGCCCTGTCAAAACTTTTCTCTGGGTCTTCTAAAATGCTGGAGTACTTACTGCTCTCCTATCTGATGGTGCTATAATTGCCATTTTGCTAAAAGAAAAAAATGAGGAAAGAAAACAAATCTCAGCACCTTTCTGTACTTTTTTTTTCTTCCCTCAATTTGATCTAGTAAATGTACTGGAGCATACACAGGGAGTTGGCCTTTACCAGTAATTCTCAACTTGGGGGTTGGGACCCCTGAAGGGGTCACGAGAGGGTGTCAGAGGGGTCACCAAAGACCATCACAGACAGTATTTTCTGTTGGTCATGGGAGCTCTGTGTGGGAAGTTTTGCCTAATTCTATTGTTGGTGGGCTTCAGAATGCTATTTGGTAGTAGGTGAACTATAAATCCCAGCGACTACAACTCCCAAATGTCAAGGTCTATTTTCCCCAAACTTCACCAGTGTTCACATTTGGGCATATTGAGTATTTGTGCCAAGTTTGATTCAGATCCATCATTGTTTGGGACCATATTGTTCTCTGGATGTAGGCGAACTACAACTCTAAAATTTATTTATTATTTATTTATTTGCAGTTCTTATATTCCGCCCTTCTCACCCCGCAGGGGACTCAGGGCAGATTACAGTAAACACATATATGGCAAACATTAAATGCCAGTTTGACAAACAACATTTAACAGACAGGCTATTTAACTTTTTTCTGGCCGCCAGGGGAGCTGCTGCTTTTCATCGTCCATCAACGACACCGATGAAGTTCTTCCGCATTCCACATTCCCCGGAGTCTTTTTTCTTTATGGCCTCATAAATTAGTTAAATTTAGCCTCCCAAACAAGGTGGTACCTTATTTTCCTACTTGACAGATGCAACTGTCTTTCGGGTTGCAAAGGTCGACAACGGGCTACACAATGGTTGGACAACCCACTCCAGCCCGGGCTGGCTTCGAACTCATGACCTTTTGGTCAGAGTGATCTTAATACAGCTGACACTCAGCCAGCTGCGCCACAATCCCAAACTCAAAGTCAATGCCCACCAAACCATTCCAGTATTTTCTGTTGGTCATGGGAGTTCTGTGTGCCAAGTTTGGTTCAATTCCATCATTGGTGGAGTTCAGAATGCTCTTTGATTGTAGGTGAACTATAAATCCCAGCAACTACAACTCCCAAATGTCAAGGTCTATTTTCCCCAAAATCCACCAGTGTTCAAATTTGGGCATATTGACTATTCGTGTCATGTTTGGTCCAGATCCATCATTGTTTGAGTCCACAGTGCTCTCTGGATGTAGGCGAACTACAACTCTAAAACCCAAGGTCAATGCCCACCAAACCCTTCTAGTATTTTCTGTTGGTCATGGGAGTTCTGTGTGCCAAGTTTGGTTCAAGTCCATTGTTGGTGTAGTTCAGAATGCTCTTTGAATGTAGGTGAACTATAAATCCCAGCAACTACAACTCCCAAATGACAAAATCAATCCTCCCATCCCAACCCCACCAGTATTCAAATTTGGGCCTATTGGGTATTTGTGCCAAATTTGGTCCAGTGAATGAGAATACATCCTGCATATCAGATATTTACATAACGATCCATAACAGTAGCAAAATTACAATTATGAAGTAGCAATGAAAATAATGTAATGGTTGGGGGTCACCACAACATGAGGAACTGTATTAAGGGGTACGGCATTAGGAACGTTGAGAACCACTGGCCTATACTAAGACAAATCATGCATTCATGTATTTGGTGCTGCCTCCTATGATGCAAGATCTATGGATACATGATGTTTCTCAGCCCACATTTGACCACACTTAGGCCAAATTGACAAATTTCTGTATTGGGAGGGTTTTGCTGAGTCTGCACTGCATCTGAGATAGAGGGAGGGCAAAATTGCCCTATAAGGTATTCCATGACTTTTAGCCTTTAATTTTAGCCTTTAATTCAGAATCTCTCTTCTATAATACAGAATAACGTTTTCAGGTATTACTACAGGAAGAATGTATGAATTATATTTTCAGTGCTGGGGAAAATGTTGTATAAATGTAAATGATTATTACTATAATCCTGAATTTATGTGGTACAAAGGAATTAACTGAGCCAGAGAAATACTCCTACATTTTCTATTTAAGCAATACCTATTTAACATTAGCACATTTATGTTTCATAAAGTACTTACACTTGGCCACTGAACATGACTGAGAATTTTGTAAAATGATGGGCATTTTGCATTAGTCTCACAAAGTCATTCTCTCGTAACATGCTGTGCCTTGATTCAATCCTTAAAAAGTTGTGATTCTTTTTCCTTGGGCAAAGGGTAGACATTTAAGAAACAAATTAAGGATATTTGAAAGATTGGAACATGCTTTTGTTTCATTAAAGTCAGTGGAACTGAAGTGCAATGCATATAATCGGTAAGAAATACCGATTATATGCATTGCTTAAGCCTGTCTCCCTTTCTCTGCATTATGGACCATGTTCACGCTCAAGTACAACAACAACAACAACCCGCCACCATCTCCCCAAAGGGGACTTGGGGCGGCTGACATGAGGCCAAACCCAAAATAATACAACATAATTAGACACAAAGTAGCAAAGAAATACATCATAACAAAATATATAAAAAACCAAATACATTAAAATAAACAATATAAAATGGCATACAAAGATACAGAATGGGGGACGCCTCGCTCGAGAGCAGTACATGTGAAAAAGATCTTGGAGTCCTCGTGGATAAGTTAAACATGAGCCAACAATGTGATGCGGCAGCAAAAAAAGCCAATGGGATTTTGTCCTGCATCAATAGGAGCATAGTGTCTAGATCTAGGGAAGTAATGCTACCCCTCTATTCTGCTTTGGTTAGACCACACCTGGAATATTGTGTCCAATTCTGGGCACCACAATTCAAGAGGGATATTGACCAGCTGGAATGTGTCCAGAGGAGGGTGACTAAAATGATCAAGGGTCTGGAGAACAAGCCCTATGAGGAGCGGCTTAAGGAGCTGGGCATGTTTAGCCTGAAGAAGAGAAGGCTGAGAGGAGATATGATAGTCATGTATAAATATGTGAGAGGAAGCCACAGGGAGGAGGGAGCAAGCTTGTTTTCTGCTTCCCTGGAGACTAGGACGCGAAACAATGGCTTCAAACTACAAGAGAGGAGATTCCATCTGAACATGAGGAAGAACTTCCTGACTGTGAGAGCCGTTCAGCAGTGGAACTCTCTGCCCCGGAGTGTGGTGGAGGTTCCTTCTTTGGAAGCTTTTAAACAGAGGCTAGATGGCCATCTGTCAGGGGTGATTTGAATGCAATATTCCTGCTTCTTGGCAGGGGGTTGGACTGGATGGCCCATGAGGTCTCTTCCAACTCTTTGATTCTATGATTCTATGATAATAAAATCAAACACAAAGGACGGGCCAGATGTGTGAGATAAAATGTTAAAAGGTTAAAACCCTGGGTGAGATAGGAATGAAAAGTGCATTGATGAGAGAGGAGTCCAAGGAGGAGGAGCAGCAGGATTTGGTCTTTATAAGGCACAGGGGAAGGTGCTTTATCATAAGGACAACTGTAGGTGGAAACCAAAAAAAGTGAGTTGAGGGGTCACTTTCCGAAGGCACATCGGAAGAGCCAAGTTTTTAGATCTGTCTTGAAAGCCGCTAGAGTAGGGACTTGCCTGATCTCCCCAGGTAGCAAGTTCCAAAAATGGGGAGCCACAGCAGAGAAGGCCCTCTCCCTCGTTCCCAGAAGTCAAGCCTGTGATAGAGGAAGGGGCGAAAGAAGGGCCAAAAACAGCCCTGACTGTTCAAAGTAAAATTTAAAACATAATTTGATGCAAAATGAGAGGATGCAGCTTTGTGAAAAAATGGTGGTAGCATAGGCTGCAAAGGTGGGTAGAAGACCACATGAAACCACAGGTCACTTGCTGCTCACTTCAAAGGGAATCCCACTTTTTTCACAATATGACCTCTTTAATAACATATGGAATCTTTCTAGCTGTATTTAAAACCTCAAAAGTCAAAATGACTAAAAGAGAAAACAGTGGACAACTTTGTTTCATTCCTTTGCCTGCCAACCCCCAAAATGAAGACACCATACAACAGTTGTGGGTTAAAAACTGGGCAACTTTATTAACTGTTATCTAATTAAATCTATAACTGAATTTGTATATCAGGCTAGCATGAACATGTAGTGAATAGCCGAGGTGGCGTCCCTTCCTGGTCTACTCCTCGGCTAAATAGGGCGAAGCACCTATTGACCTAAACCAGGGTGACCTTTTAGAGAATGTGTTGGAGGAATCTTCCCCAAGGCAGTTGAGGTAAGACCCTCCCCATTTCTAAGCCATTTATCCTTTAGTCACTTCGGTTAGTGCAATAACCGGTGATGTTTTACGTTAATGGCCTTCGCCCCATAAGGGGGTGTCTTGGGTGCATACCAAATATGTTTGTTTTCTAGCTGTTTTTCTGAGAAACCTATTTAAAGCACCACCAAACCCAATCTGCCCCCTGGTAACAGTATAGGGTAGGCAAAAAAACCCTCCTATAATTTAGGAGGGGAAAAAATTCCTACCTGGCTCTCTAAGGCAACCAATAATTATACTGTTAATGGGCGAGTGAGGTGGGTCGACGTTGGGCGAAGACTGAGCCGGAGGTGGGCTAAACTCCTCCGGCTCCGCCCCCAAAGTAGTTCTGGCCGGAACTACTTTGGGTTAATTTCTTATTTGGTGGGAGGAGGCAAAGCTTTTCCCCTCTCTAGCTGTGCTGTCGGGGGGGAAAGGATTTTGTGCATTTTCCATGCAATTTCCTATTTTAAATTTTCCTTTCCACATGTGTTCTTGATATCTCTGCAAATTGAACCCAACAGAGAGCCTCTTACTTGTACAGAGGAAATAAACAAGAATAAAGGCAGAGATAGGCTCTTTCTGAAACTTATTAATAAGTGATGTCTAGGTGTGGGAAATATAGTTTGTTATCACAGCAATGACCTACTGTTTTCAGTTTTGTTTACTTCTTTAGTAGTGAGGAGTATATGTTTTGTATATAGCTTGTTTCATTCGCTGGTTCAGTTAACTTGTATGCTAACTATTCTGGGGATTTATTGAAAACAAAGTCCTAATTCTAACAAGAGTCTACCACTGCAGTGAAGACATACAGTTTACCAATGTCAACTATAATGGTAGGCATTTCCCCCAGTTTATCCTTTGAAAAAGATTTAAACAATTGGAGAGGGGGAAATATTGAAAATAATTTTCTTTCTGCATATATATGTTTTTGCATGTGAACAGTAAATTTAATTTTGGGTTTTATTGGTAGTGTGCATGTGGGTGTAACTCAGTTGAGCTTAATGATTTTTCAAGGACAAGCAGAACTTGCTTTTTCAAAAATTAATTTGCTCCTTTATAGTAACTCTATTGTTATGGAGCAAATAGCATAACTGATTGACAAATAGGCACATGTTACCTAGACACAATGAACAGTATGGAGACAACTGTCAA
>NW_026846588.1:116336022-116428424 GCF_025583915.1 Anolis sagrei ordinatus | reverse complement strand
AGAATATATACTGGTACATATGAAACAAATCATATAAGAATTCCCTGCTTACTCTGCCTCCCGCTGCTCCTGCTGCTGTTATTCATGTATATATATTGCCTTTTCCTATAGGAGTGCAGAGTAGCATACATTATTCTTCTCACCATCTTTATGTTCACAGTTTTGAAAGGTTCGGTTATGCTGAGAAATCATGACTGGCTCAAGGTCGCCAAACAAATTTAAATGCAATTTGAAGCCTCTTTGCTGTAGTTCTAGTTCAGTGCTCTATCCAGTGTGCTATCCGTTTAGGAGAAAAATGGCTTCAATTTGGCTTCCTATTGCTCAACCTAGTGTCCAAAGAAGCTGTCATTACCACTAGAATGAGAAAAATTAGTGTAATACAATTGATCCTCTGTATCCACAGATACTGTACCCCTGATTCAATTATCCATGCATGTATGTATATATCCATACATACATGCATGGATACAGCATGGATACAGTGTGGCGGGTACAGCGTGTGGTGGGTACACACTGTACCCGCCACACATTGCTGTGGCCAACCTTCCCTCCCTCTTTCTTTTCTTCTTTCTTTCGCTTCTTCCTTCCATTTTTTTCCTTTCCTCTCCATCCTTCCTTTCCCTTCCTCTCACACCCAACTTTTCTTTCCCTTCCCCTTTCTCCGCTTTATTCCTTCTCTACCTATTCTTGGACTGCAACTCCCAGCAGTCCTCCTGATTGATCTATTTACTCCCCCCTCTCTCTATCACTATCTAATCTATCTATCTGGAGGATTGCTGGGAGTTGCAGTCTAGGAATAGGAAATTGTGGAGACTGGAATGCTCTCAAAGAAATCCAAGGAGAAGAAAGCTTGCAGCTTGGAAGCACTGCATTTGAATCATCTTAAAGGGCCTGATCTAGGGGATGCTGGGGTTGTAGTCCGGAAGCGAGTGTGGATATGCTATTGTCTGTTTGTTTGCCAGGGGGAGTAGTTTTTGTGCATGTGCTGTAGCGTCTTTTTGCTTTTTTGTCTTTTTAAGTGCCTTCCACTGTGTTTTTCAGTGTTTCTATGAGTGATGGTCACTTGTTGGCCTGATAGGTGTAGTGTGTCCAAATTTGGTGTCAATTCGTCCAGTGGTTTTTCATTTCTGTTAATCGCACAAATGAATATTACATTTATACACACACACAAAATACCATTTTACTGTACTACTGTATGCAATAGGACTTCAGCACCCACAGATTTTGGGTGCTCACAGGTCCTGGAACAGAACTCCAGCAGAAAAGAAGCACCCACTGTACACATTTGTTTTTTTAAAAAAAATAATCTATAATGGGTAGACACAGGAACTGCAATAGTCATGAATCTCTCTTCAGAGGAAGAACTAATTGTCTCTGGTGACCAGAGAGAATGAAATTCTCTGCTTTAGTGGCCTTGGCCTTGTTTCATTGAACCAAACAGCACAATTTTGTCTGGATCAAAAGCACCGAGAAGACACAGAAGGTGATAGCTGGAGACAGCAGGAAAAGAAGAAAAAGATAAATGTGAACAAGGATTTTTGCAGCAGCCCAAGGCTCACATTTACAACTAAAGCTTGGGTTTCAACAAGAAATCAGCAACAGATAAGTGACAAGTCTTGTCGCCTAGAAGACTGCCAACTATCTCTGCTTCTCTGGCAAGTTTACATTAACAGCAAAAAGTGAGCAGGAGAAAAAAAATGTGGCAAGGCAACTACATAAATTTTGAGCCACCTTCATGTTGATTGGACTAATGAAACATCTGCTTAGCATTGATGGGAAAATTCATTTTCTAGTCATTTGAGATGCCTTGCTTTCCATCCAGAATAAACTCTGCTCTGTCATGGAGCTATTTTTCATTTTCAGGCCCGACCCAGCATGTGATATGGTATATTCAAAGAAGGTCATAGAATCATAGAATCATAGAATCAAACAGTTGGAAGAGACCTCGTGGGCCATCCAGTCCAACCCCCTGCCAAGAAGCAGGAATATTGCATTCAAATCACCCCTGACAGATGGCCATCCAGCCTCTGTTTAAAAGCTTCCAAAGAAGGAGCCTCTACCACACTCTGGGGCAGAGAGTTCCACTGCTGAACGGCTCTCACAGTCAGGAAGTTCTTCCTAATGTTCAGATGGAATCTCCTTTCTTGTAGTTCGAAGCCATTGTTCCGCGTCCTAGTCTCCAGGGAAGCAGAAAACAAGCTTGCTCCCTCCTCCCTGTGGCTTCCTCTCACATATTTATACATGCCTATCATATCTCCTCTCATCCTTCTCTTCTTCAGGCTAAACATGCCCAGCTCCTTAAGCCGCACTTCATAGGGCTTGTTCTCCAGACCCTTGATCATTTTAGTCGCCCTCCTCTGGACACATTCCAGCTTGTCAATATCCCTCTTGAATTGTGGGGCCCAGAATTGGACACAATATTCCAGGTGTGGTCTAACCAAAGCAGAATAGAGGGGTAGCATGACTTCCCTAGACACTATGCTCCTATTGATGCAGACCAAAATCCTATTGGCTTTTTTGGCCGCCACATCACATTGTTGGCTCATGTTTAACTTGCTGTCCACAAGGACTCCAAGATCTTGTTCACACGTACTGCTCTCGAGCCAGGCGTCCCCCATTCTTTGCATTTCATTTTTTCTGCCTAAGTGGAGTATCTTGCATTTGTCACTGTTGAACTTCATTTTGTTAAGTTACCCTGGAATAGAATATTGGACAATTGTCTTAATGAATAATCCATGGCTTTTTTTAAAAAAAGTCTTCACCTCCCAAACTGGAGCTTTAGATTGCTAAAATGTATAACTTCCTACTTATTGTATTATTCTATTCCCAATGCTTCTGTATGGTCAGAAGTTAGGCAGAAAAAAAATGAAATGCAAAGATACAGAATGGGGGACACCTGGCTTGACAGTAGTACGTGTGAAAAAGATCCTGGAGTCTGCATGGACAACAAGTTAAACATAAGTCAACAATGTCATGTGGTGGCAAATAAAGCCAATGGGATTTTGACCACCCCTCTATTCGGCCTTGGTCAGACCACACCTCGAATATTGTGTCCAATTCTGGGTACCGCATTGTGTCCAGAATGTGTCCAGAGGTGGGCAACAAAAACAATTAAAGGTCTGAAGAACAATCCTTATGAGGAGCAACTTAAAGAGCTGGGCGTGTTTATCCTGCAGAATAGAAGGCTGAGAGGAGACATGATGATAGTCATGTACAAATATGTAAGAGGAAGTTATAGGGAGGAGGGAGCAGGCTTGTTTTCTTCTGCTCTAGAGACTAGGACGCGGAACAATGGCTTCAAACTACAGTACAGGAGATTCCATCTGAACAGTAGGAAGAACTTCCTAACTGTGAGATATGTTCAGCAGTGCAGCTCTCTGCCCCAGAGTGTGTTGGAGGCTCCTTCTTTGGAGGCTTTTAAACAGAGGCTGGGTGGCCATTTGTTGGGGGTGCTTTGGATGCGATTTTCCTGTTTCTTGGCAGGGGTCTCTTCCAATTCTTTGATTCTATGATTCTAAGTTCACCAGATAAAGGAATCTGCAGATGTTTAGTTATCCCGCATTTAGAAGAACTGTATCAATTAAAAATGAATGTGTAAAATAAAATATTTATTTCAAAAAAGAAATAGAATTCTTAATACTGTATTTCTTAGAACAGGAGGTCCTAAACCCCAGTCACTTGCATCCTGATTATAGTTCAAGCCCAATGCCCACATTTGGCACATTGAGGCAAATGATAACTACTTTTTCTTGTGTTGCTATCATCAGTAGAAATCCCTGAAATGCAAGCACCGAGTTCCTAGTGATAGTATCTTTAGACGGGAACTGCCTAACCATTTGGCTCTAATTTGTACCCCTGTGTCTGCATTTTACACTTTCCCAAATGCAATGACTGGCATCATGAATTACATATTGTGGCCATTCACTGCATGGCTATCAGCCTCCTCCCAGTAGACTCAAATCAAGGAAAAGCTTCATGAGAACCACCACCCTCTTAATGTTCCCCTAGCAACTAAGCATAGGCAAGTTCTTTCAGAAGTTGCAGATGTTGGGAATAAAGTCAGAAGTTTCACACTTCCAAACTAGGTTCCGAAGCATACTTGTGAGTCGGAAGTCCCTGTAGTTTTGAAGCGACCCACTCAATGGCTCAGAAGTAAATTCAGATGTATGAGAAAGCCTTTTTGGTTAAAGTAAGCCTGCTGGGAGGCACAGCCTAAAGTCAATTTGGGCTTACATTTTGTAAATGGGAGGGGTTATCCAGCATCCGGCAGCCGTTGCTGCTTATAGAATCATAGAATCAAAGAGTTGGAAGAGACCTCTTGGGCCATCCAGTACAACCCCCTGCCAAGAAGTAGGAATATTGCATTCTCTACTACCATTGTAATGGAAAAAGTTGCTAAAAGTTAGTATGTGTCACAAAAGGAGTGACAATATCATTATCTAACACATTTTAATTCTTATTATTCTTGAATAAAAATACAGTATACTCCTGTACAAGTTGATCTTGTGTATAAATCGAGGGCCACCACTGTCATTTCCACTTCCAAGCATTTGGAAAGGCCAGAAGTGGCACCATAGTGGAGAAAGTAGAGAGGCTCAATGGCTTTTTAAGGTTATCCTGGGATGGACTAAGATCTCCCTTTTGCCATTCTACTCGGAGAAAGAGATTGATCCTTTTTTAACAGAGCTCAGGTACACTACTTACACTGACCCATAAATAAGTCAACCCAGTTTTTCTGTGTTGATTTTTGACTAAAATGTTTAGACTTATACATGAGTATATACGAGGGGTATTTTTTAAGTAAGGTCCATTTGAACATAAGTACACAATGAAAGTTTATTTCAAAAAAGTAAATTTATTTTCAGAAAGTACATACTTCACTCTATTTTTCAACATAGTTGCCAATTTTGTTCAAACATTTATCATACCTCTGAACCAATTTTAAAATACCCTCTTCATAAAAACTTGCTGCCTGCTCCAATAACCAAGAGTTCACTGTAATCAAAGAAGGGCGACCGGAGTGGTCCTCATCATGGATGTTGTCACGGCCATCTTTGAATTGTCGTACCCACTTACACACTTTGCTTTCACTCATAACAGTATCACCGTACACTTCACAAATCTGTCGATGAATTTCTGCAGCAGGCAGGTTCCTTGCTGACAAAAACTGTATCACTGAGCGAACCTCACATGCGGAGGGTGAGTTGATAAACATTTTTAAAGCACAGAACAGAACCGTACAGGTTAGCTACAGAGCGGAAACTGAGCACAGTTGTTCCCGAGGCATGCCGGTACATGACACACGCGCTCGTTGCGGTATGCGCGCGAACTACTAGTGTCTACAACAAAATGGACCTTACTTAAAAAATACCCCTCGTAGCATAACTATGACTGATTTAAATATTGTCAGTTTGGGCCTATTCCAAACACTGGACTGGTAACGGGTTACTTACATATATATTTGTTATTAGGTCTAGAAGTTTAAATTAGAGATGAATCAATAACAGCTCCACATGATGACTAGAGAGGTGGGTTGAGAGCTATAAAACCACTTGCCTATTTTAAAAGGCTCTTTTGCTACATTATGGAAAAACATAAATGTTTCTTTTTAATCATGCATGCACCATTTGCTTATTCAAATGTTGTTGCATTCTTAATCATATATTGCAAAATGGTACTATATTGAGGCTTCAATGTAAAATTATTTAGATTTATATGCAAATCAATTTTACCATAATCAGTTGAGTGATTAAAAGGCAGGTGACAAAGAATGACAACACTTGAATCAACTGATATCCCCTAATTCTGTCATTTGGTTCTATTCCAGAAAATAACTGCTGCATTTCCTCTAAGGCTGTGCAGGGAAATGCAAACAATGAATTTATTCTTGACCTTCTGTCGGGGGGAAAATTATTAGAGATTATACTGTTTGTATATGCAGACTTGCAGATATATCCTAGAACATCAGAAGAGCAAAAATAAGCAAGCGGAGGGGGAAAAAGCTATGTGTTTCACCCATGGGGAAGAAGCCACAAAAATATGGACACAATCAAAATACTGTACTGTGGCACATGGGCATCAGTCAGGCTCTGCACGCATGTTTTCCCTGACTGATAAGACTCATTTATTTTCTAGGCACACTGCAAATGCAGAAGGTTTTCAGTACTGTAGACAGAGAATGTCCCTTCCCCGAATAAGTCACAAATATTTTTATGAACAATTTTACTCCTCTCCAAAAGAGAATGCTATGTGCAGAGATGGTCCCAGCTTCAGTTTTTGGTAAACTGAATTAGAAGATGATGAGAAATCTGGAATCCTGGATAACTACTGGCAGTCTCAACACATAACATTAGACTAGATCCGTGATGGTGAACCTATGACATGCATGTCAGCACTGACACACATGGCTATTTTTGATTACTCGCAGACACATGCAGCCGCATACAGAGAAATACACCTTATAAGAGCCAATCTAATTCCATCCTTAAATTTGTAAAAGGCTCTACAAATTTAACATCTGCACATTTGAGTATTGTTCACTCCATAACTCAGCATGGATTATATATTTTTCTTATTTAAACTATAAATATTGCAAAATGATGGTGTGTTTTTCTCTCTCGAAGTGACACCCCACCCAAGTTATGCTCAGGTTTTTGGGGAATTTTGACACACCAAGCTCAAAAGGTCGCCCGTCACTGGACTAGATGGACAGATATCTCATCCTTTTAAAAAGAGGATGCTTTTGTAATTCATCTGACAGGAATGTTTTTGCTTCATGTGCTTGTTTGTTTCATGTTCTCATTTTGTTAAAAAAATTACACTAATTGTGGAAACATTACAAGCTATTGAATTCACACCACATTGGTTATTGATGGTGATAATAAAGGTACAGAACTGATCAACCATAAAGCACAATACTGCTGAGAATTTGTTGTTTCTAAGAGGTTCAGTAAAACCTTGCAATTTGACTCTCTTGTTGGCAAGGAACTGAAAATCACAATGTGATGCACAACCTTAAATTATGTTTCCCAGAACCACAGTGTTTAATAGAAGACTATTAGCATTTTAATTTCCATCTCAGCGTCTTCATAACAGCGGGAAAAGGGAAAATAGTTAAGCGTGTATTTAAAAAATCATTTCACCCCAGAAGCACAGATATAACCTATACCCACTTTACTACTTTCAAGATCAACTTGTTTCATTAATATCTATTTAAAATAGCTACAGAAGTGATTGTTGAAACGTTGACCTACAATCTAACATAATAATAATAATAATAATAATAATAATAATAGTAATAATAATAATAATAATGTAATATTGTCGAAGGCTTTCATGGCTGGAATCACTAGGTTCTTGTGGGTTTTTTCGGGCTATAGAGCCATGTTCTAGAGGCATTTCTCCTGATGTTTCGCCTGCATCTATGGCAAGCATCCTCAGAGGTTGTGAGGTATGTTGGAAGTAGGAAAAATGCCTTTAGAACATGGCCATATAGCCCGAAAAAACCTACAACAAGCCAATAATAATAATAATAATAATAATAATAATAATAATAATAATAACAACAACAACAACAACAACAACAACAACAACAACCCAGTGGTGATTGGCACAATTTATTTATTTATTTATCGTGTCATCAGCAATTGTACCATTGTATTACATTTCTAACAGAACGAAACAAATAAACAGATTTTAAAAAAAAACACATTTTGTAAACTTGGTAGTTGATTAAATGTCCTTTGACCAGTATCTGGCCACTTGGAGTGCCTCTGGTGTTGCCGCAAGAAGGTCATCCATTGTGCATGTAGCAGGGCTCAGGTTGCATTGCAGCAGGTGGTCAGTGGTTTGCTCTTCTCCACACTCGCATGTCGTGGATTCCACTTTGTAGCCCCATTTCTTGAGGTTGGCTCTGCATCTCGTGGTGCCAGAGCGCAGTCTGTTCAGCGCCTTCCAAGTCTGCCAGTCTTCTGTGTGCCCAGGGGGGAGTCTCTCATTTGGTATCACCCATGGATTGAGGTGCTGGGTTTGAGCTTGCCACTTTTGGACTCTCGCTTGCTGAGGGGTTCCAGCAAGTGTCTCTGTAGATCTAAGAAAACAATTTCTTGATTTAAGTAATAATAATGGCACAATAGGTGCAGTGCCTAAAGATCTTGGCCTGCACTTAAACACAATCGGTGCTGACAAAAATACCATCTGCCAGCTACAGAAGGCCATCTTACTGGGATCTGCACACATTATTCACCGATACATGTCACATTCCTAGACACTTGGGAAGTGTCCGACGTGTGATCCAGTACAACAGCCAGCAGAGTGATCTTGTCTGTTGTGGACTCATCTGGTTGTGTTACAAATAATAATAATAATAATAATAATAATAATAATAATAACAACAACAACAACAACAACAACAACAAGAAGTTTATTTTTATACCCCACCTACATCTCCCTGAAGGGACTAGGGGTGGCTTACATGGGGCCAGGCCCAACAATACAGTTAAAACATAACATATTAAAATGTAAAACAACATTAATATTAGGTTGCACTGTAAAATAGGAGGGTGATCAGATTGAAGACTTATGCGTTGGCTTTGGAGCAATTCACAAACGACGCCATTCATGACATAGTCTTCCTTGGTTGTATATCTTCCTTCATCCACATGACTGGGGATGTGCAACCCTAAGAAATACTTAAAGGAAGGGTACAAAAAAACGAGAAGATGTCACTGATGCCATGACTGACTCTCATGCTTGAATTTATTGGTTTCATTGGTTAAAAAAATCCACCGGCGAAGAGGGGACAGTATGTTTAGTGAAACTATGGAATTTCTTGTTCTTACGAACTGTCTTCCTTTAGGAAGCTCAATTGAAATTGTTCCTATGTTTTATAATTTGAAGGCCTTTTGCAATTACCTTATTTTTTAAAAATATTCTTTGTTCTATGAGCTGTTTGAAGGACTTTTCCTTACAGATCAGCATGTAAGTGCAATAAACGAATGAACAAAAATACCACAAAATGTATTTCTTTCAAATTGTATGGCCTTAAAGGGTATTAGACAAATTCATGCAGAATAAAGCTACGACTAGTACTACTAACTGCTGGCTATAAGTTATATCTTTCTCAAAATATCAGTTACTGGAGTGTGGAAGAGTGGAAGAGTGTCATTGTCCTCATGCTCTCCTATAGACATCTGATTGACCATGGTTGGTCTGATCTAACAGAGCTCTTCTTTTGATCTTCAGTTAGGTGCTGATAACCCAGCACTGTTTGCTATTTCAAAGACAGGAACACAATGCTTGCTTTACTTGATGCACAGGAAACATCCTACAGTGCCTTCCTAGTTTAGGAAGGAGAAGAACAGGGTCAAGATAGCTATTGATGCAGTGTCCTTTTCACACTAACAGGCTCTCCTGAGATCTGTCGATAGCATGAACTGACAGGCTGTGCTGCTTGAGGAACTTTCCCATCATTCTTTCTTTCAGATCCAAAAAGTATTGACTTTGAATCTYGAGACTTTATTTCTGCCTGTCTCTCTGCCTATTTGTCTGTTCTCYTATTAGCATGGCTAGAACTTGGGGGGGGGGACAGAACTAGTGGGTAAATAATGTTACATATATGTTACATGAAAGCAATCCCACTTACCARTTTAGAAACTTCATTGATATAATAGTATCTCYTCCCATGTCGGTGAAACATCCTCTRKTTTTTYCCCACTGYGRCAGAAAATCYTTTACCCCAGTCCATTATAAGTAATGTGAGAKAATAGTGAATTAAGAGGTGTTCTTTTCAACARCCTTTCCTAGCTTGGCATCTTCTCACTTMTCTWGGACTGCATTCCCTATTTACACTACATACASTMTTTAYGAGAACAAGGTTTCTATAACAYAAATGAAGTTCTTTATACTTCCTTCTTTGCTTCCATGCTGGGCTTCTTTCTTACACAGATAAACTGCTTTGCTCTCACGGAGCCTCCTCTCACACTGAAATTACACAGGATCTTCACATAGTAGCTTTGCACACAGCTTTACACATGAGAGATTTTCATACTGAGCCTACCTCATAATCAGGCTTACTAATAATGTGGCCTATTCACCCACTTGAAACGATCTTACACATCGAGAAACTTCTCTCACACAAAAGTTTATCTCACACTCCTCAGGACAACATTAGTTTGGGCCCACCAACTCTAACAGGCTTCAACCTACTAATGCTTTCTGTGCTTGACTCACACTTTTGTAATCAAAAATACCTAGTTAATTTTTAATATTTCTGACAGTTTCCTCCCTGAGAAACTGGTTTATCACTGTCACTGAGATCATAGAAGAGAAAGTGACTTATTCCAGCCACGTTGTCCTCTGGATGTGTTCAACTACCATTACTCACAGTCAACATGACAACTGATGTGCTTACTAGGCTTGTTTGATCCAAAAAATGGTTCAAAACACATTGGTGGTTCGATTATAAAGTCAATTCCGATTTTCACAAAAAAAAATGTTCAAAACTTTTTGAAACTTTTGAAACTTCCAAATCCTTCATGGTTTGAAAGTGTTACTTCCTGTTTCATTGGGTGGTCTTTACTTTGAAAGTAGTTGTTATACTCTAGAAAAGGGGGTGAAGCAAAGAGAGGGAATTCATCCACTCTGCTTTAAAATGCTTCTCTGGTTTAAGACAGAAGCAGGAGGGAAAGGAAGGGGGGGATTCAACCACTCTGTTTTAAAACGCTTCTCTGGCTCAAGATAGAAACTACGGGAAAAGAAGGGGGATTAATCAACTCTGCTTTAAAATGCTTCTCTGGTTCAAGACAGAAGCCGGGAGAAAGGAAGGGGGGATTCATCGACTCTGTTTTAAAATGCTTCTCTGGCTCAAGACAGAAGCTGGGGAAAAGGAAGGGGGAATTCATCCACTCTGCTTTAAAACACTTCTCTGGCTCAAGACAGAAACCAGGGGAAAGGAAAGGGAGGGAATCCATCCACTCTGGTGTAAAATGACTTCTCTGGTTCGTAACAGAAATGGCAAAAAAAGCTTTGAAAGGGCAAAGGGACTTCCGGTTTCCTAAAAATCTTCAAAATCACTTCAAAAAGCATATCTTTCCAAATTTATTCCAAATTACGAAGATTCCGACCGAACCTAACCATGCCTAGTGCTTGTAGGAGCTGATTGAACCTATAGTCCAGCACATCTGGAAGGCAACTGGTCAGAAAGGGTGATTTAATATGGAGCTCACACTTTTCAAACCTTAAATCCAATATAAAGAACACCGAAGCTCAGGCTTCATAGCCTTTGATCTTTAAAATGTATTGGATAAATGGCAGGTTTTTGCCTCAAATAGGTAATGTTTGCTAGCATTTAGAACTGCTTTGCTCCCTTTTTCATTTTGTAGAGATGTCTTGTATTTTGATAGCAGATGGCAAGGTGGTCCCATTTAACATTCTAAATTTGAATTTGTAACACATTTTAAGTGCTCATTAGTGAGACACAAGACCATTTCCGTATGTGGCCTCATTGATCCACATTGGGTAATATAACCCAAAATCCTTATGAGGTCTTCTTTGACCCTTGTTTCAATATCTTTAAATAGACCTATTCTAACTCTTGTTACCGTCTGTCAATTTATCAGCTGCAATTTGTTAGGAACGACTGATTCATATGGTATCCATGCTCATTCTTCTGTTGATGCTAGCTAGGTGCACTAGCAATGTTATTTCTCACCTTGCCCAATTCTTGAGATACAGTAGCTTTTGTAGTCATCCTCTTACAGAAGAAATTGCCTTGTGAAGAAAGAATGCTGGAATCATATTGGCATTTCACAGTCTCTGTTTAGTTACAATCTTCAAATTGAGCATGGAAGAGTAAGTGAGCACTCTGGCTGAGCTAATCTTTAAAGCCACGTATGCCAGTGAGCATGCCAGATCTCTTTCTTCTCTTTTTTTCATTTTAGTGTAGTGCCACTGATGATTTATACTTGAACTTCAAATATGCAAAGAAGCCCTTTGGAGCATCATTCTGTTTCTGAGGCTGAGTCATTGTAATTGATTCAAAGCCTGCCAGTTCCACAAATTCATGGCAGAATTACAGTATCTATAAATCCAATTCCATTAGTATTAAAACGGATTTCCAGTATCTGTTTGTGGTTGTCCCTCCTTGTATGTACATTCTAGGCACAGAACATTTTGAAGGAACAAACTAGACTTTCAGAACTTGATATTTGAAACAGGAGTAAAATTATCACAGGATAAGTTACCCATGTAACATAGCTCTGGTCTTAAAGGTAAAGGTTTCCCCTGACATTAAGTCTAGTCATGCCCTACTCTGTGGGGTGGTGCTCATCTCTATTTCTAAGTTGAAGAGCTGGTTTTATTTGTCGTGTCAGAGCAACCAGTCCATTATATTACATTTCCAACAGAACAAAGCAAACAAACAGACAAATACAAAACTTGTGAGTTTGGTAGTTGATTAAATGTCCTTTGACCAATATCTGGCCACTTGGAGTGCTTCTGGTGTTGCTGCAAGGAGGTCCTCCATTGTGCATGTTGCATTGCAGCAGGTGGTCAGTGGTTTGCTCTTCTCCACACTCGCATGTCGAGGATTCCACTTTGTAGCCCCATTTCTGAAGGTTGGCTCTGCATCTCATGGTGCCAGAGCGCAGTCTGTTCAGTGCCTTCCTGAAGAGCTGATGTTGTCCATAGACTCCTCCAAGATCATTTGGCAAGCATGACTGCATGGAGTGCTGTTACCTTCTTGTTGAAGTGGTACCTATTGATCTATTCAGATGTGCATGTTTTCAAACTGCTTGGTTGGCAGAAGCTGAGGTTAACAGCGGGAGCTCATCCGGATTCAAACCACCGACCTTTGGTGAGGCTCTTATCTTATTCCTGCCCTATTGATAATATTATGTCATCATGAAAACATAACTTTCTGTTATAGTTAGAATGTACACATCTTCCTATCTGTATTTTGCACTTTGCTTGAGCGGCTTGTACCAATCTGATTATTTCCTTTTAAGTAACTTAAATTCCAATTTCAGGCATTTTTAAATAATGAAGATATATTTATTATTTATTATTTATTTACAGTATTTATATTCCATCTTTCTCACCCCGCAAGGGACCCAGAGCAGATTACAATGTACATATACATGGCAAACATTCAATGGTCATAGACACACAACATATATAGACAGACACAGAGGCAATTTAAAATTCTAGCTTTTTGATGAGGGTATTCTGGCCACTAGGGGAGCTGTCACTTCACCGTCCATTTGTGACACTGGTGAAGTACTTCCTCATTCTTTGCATGCTTTCTGGAGATGTTTATGGCATCATAAATTAGTTAAATTAGCCTCCCCGCATACACCGTACCATACTTAAATTTCCTACTTGAGAGATGCAACTGTCTTTCCGGCTGCAGAGGTCTACAGCAAGCTACACAAATTGGTCAGAAGCTGGCTTAGAACTCATGACCTTTCAGTCAGTGGTGGTCTTAATGCAGCTGACTCCCAGCCAGCTGCGCCACAGTCCCAGTACATATAATTACTTCCTAAAATGTAGGAATAACATTGATTGATTTGGAGAGGGGGTTGGCTGGTGATATAACCAACTAATTAGGAATAGTGACTTTCCAAGGTTTTATTTTTTTCCTAGAGTAGAGTATTTTTGAGATACTTGCATGTACAAGGGCTTGCATAAATACCCTTTCATTCATGTTCTGAACTGAAAGATGCACTTCCTAAAAGATAAAGCAGTTATTGAAGAATAGAATACTGTTTTCTTGAAGCTTCCTTGTCTGTTAGGCAGGTTGGGGAAAAAAAGAGATAAACAACCTCTGTCATATTAGATCCAGTCTGAATTCATCACATTGAATGGTAATCGTAAAAATGTTGAAACAGCAGAGGAAAAAAAAGTCTAAATATTTTAGTGGTATTTCATCTGCAGGAGGGTTTTAGAAGTTATATTTATTTACTGCAGTCCAAGTCTCTGTTTTGTAGCAAAACTGAAATTCATGGTGGGAATAATTCTGATCCGTAGGCAGTTTGAGAGGTTCGGCTCAGCCTTATTGTTTCTCTTGAACGTATTAAGTAAAGAGCCAAGAGGAGTATTTATTTAGACTCAGGAAAGAGTACTGGGAAAGCATGGAGATAGTTAAATAAAGAGCATCTAATGGCAGTGGAAAGTGAAAGAAACAACAAAGGGGCACTTGGATCTCAAGGCACTGTTATTGAAAGAAAACGGCATAATAGGGCCATAAATGAAAACAACTTAAAGACAGAACAGCAACAACAAAAGTTGTGGGATGCACAATATAATATTTAGCAGTCAATATTGAATTGAAATCTGATTTAATACATTTGAGATTTTTATTTAAGAGATATGTAACAAATATATGGTAAATCAAGAATAAGTGGGTTGTTTCATAATTTTCATAATAATTACTGAAGAATTCTTTTCCATTAGTTTGGAAATTATTCTACTCATGTTCTGAAGAATGTTCTGATTTGCCCCTATGAAAAAAAAACCCAAACTCAAATGAACCTAGAAAATGTTGCATGACCTGATAGGGTAGTTGTATTTTTCATGTTCCTGAAGTGCTTTGGCTACTTTTGCAGTACTGCAGACATGAATTTATATCTTTAGAGAAACTGAAATCAACAGGTCTCATTTATAAATGCCTATTGCTAAACATTACGTTTAGTATTAATGAAGACAGAACTGAGTGGAATAGAATACTTGTTCTGTTGCCGCTGGGCTTGAAACAAAGTGCTTTTAAAACAGGATGTGCAACTTTAGCCCAACGGGAAGCCAGGGGGCCCGAAGAGAAGCCCTTAGAGAATTTTCCCCCATTAAACAGTCTTTAGAAGGCTTGAGCTTAAATACAACAAAATCTTTTATTGATGAACAATTAAACAGAAACTTCTTTTGTCTTCAAAGATTAAACAAATGCTTTCAGGTTTCAAACAACTGGTGGCTTCTAACTGTTTCTTTGCTTTACCTCCAAGGAAAATCCCTTTCTAGCTCCTCCCAGGCTAACTGTGAACCTAGACCTGACTGATGTGGATTCACTACCGGGCTGAACTGCGTCTCAAAACCGAGTGGACGTACCAGTAGGCTTGTAATCACTTAGCTGCTTTGATGGTTAGAGCTGTTATTCCCTCCGGAAATCCTCAGGGCTGTAAGGCTGTTTCCCCGGAACCTTTGGGAATCTTTAGAGGCTCTTAAGACTGTTCTCCAGGAAGAACAGTCTTCAGGAAGTATTAAGGGTCGAAGCCTTTGTACAGGAGAAAGTCTGTACACATCCTGTACATTGACTTCCTAGCTGAGATTAACTGAAAAATGGCTCCCTTCCTTTCTCTAAACCCAAAAGGGGGTGAACTAGAGAACCTAATGATGATGGACAGGTGGCCTGCCCTATAACTGCAAACTTTAACAGGAAGCCACCCTTCTGCAAAATCCCAAGCCTTGGGCTACAAACAAACATTCAATGCAAAGCAAACAAAATTGGAGCTCCTGGTACAGCTGTACCAGAACAATACTATTCATATCAACCAATATCTAGCTTCAGTGAATGCTGTCTTTCAGTGAATGGTGTCTTCAGTTAATGGTGTCTTTCAAGTATTGTGGACAAAATTATAGCAGATCCTTGTTATCCATTGGTGTTTAGTTTCAGGATATTTTCAAATACTATTATATAAAATAATCATACACTTTATGGCATAGTAAAATGGTGTCCTTTATATAAAATTAAGATTTGTGTTTTTGTTCTTAAAAAATTTAAACTGTGGATGGTGTGCCGTGGATACAGAGGGCCAGCTGTACATCCTTTTTAAAAATAGTCTAATTCAATCAAATGCAGTATCATGGATACAGACGGCCAACCGTGCACCTTTTCAGAAAGAAATACTTTAGTTCAACCAATATGGTATATGTTCGCAATATAGCACAAATTATGCTTTCTTGTGACAAATAAGGTAGGGATGCTCAGTGGTTACTCCTTTCTAATTGGAAGTATTGCAACATGTCCATTTTGTATTTTAAAAAATCTTACATTTTTAGATAGACATGTTCTTCTAAATTGCATTCTTGCAACTTGAAATGTGTTCATGGTTATTATAGTGGACTCCTGCACACTTGAAATACTGCTGAAAGAATAACATTCCATACTACATTTCATCTTTCATCAATTAGTTATGAGATCTCACTGGTTTGACTATATGCAAAAAATGTATTTTATACACATTTCTATGTTTCTATATACCTAGCCTATATTATTATTATTATTATTATTATTATTATTATTATTATTATTATTTGAAACACAACAAGATGAGTCCACAGCAGACACTCTGCTGGCTGTTGTATTGGATCACACATCAGACATTTCCCAAGTGTCTAGGACTGTGTGATGTATCAGCGAATAATGCGTGCAGATCCCAGTAAGGTGGCCTTTTGCAGCTGGCAGATGTTAATCTTGTCAGTGCCAATTGTGTTTAAGTGCAGGCCAAGGTCTTTAGGCACTGCACCCAGTGTGCCGATCACCACTGGGACCACTTTTGCAGTTCGATCTTTAAATCCTCATATCGTGTCAGCTGTTCCAATTGTTTCTCTTCAATCCTGCTGTCACCTGGGATTGCAACATTGACAATCCATACTTTGTTTTTTAACACAATCGTGAGGTCAGGAGTATTGTGCTCCAAAACTCTGTCTGTCTGAATTCGGAAGTCCCAGAGTAGCATGATGTGTTCATTCTCTGTAACTTTTTCCGGCTTGTGATCCCACCAGTTAGTTGTCGCAGGCAGATGGTATTTGTGGCACAAGTTCCAATGAATCATCTGAGCCATGGTGTTATGTCTTGCTTATAGTCTGTCTGCGCAATCTTCTTGCAGCAGTTGAGGATGTGATCTATTGTTTCATCTGCTTCCTTGCAGAGTCTATACTTAAGATCTGTTGTCAACTTTCAATTCTGGTTTTGATGGCATTTGTTCTAATGACTTTCTTGGGCTGCCAGAATCAGTCATCATCATCATCATTTATTATTATTATTATTATTATTATTATTATTATTATTATATTTTTAATTTTTAAAAAATAGCTCAATCTAGACCTAGATTTTGAAGGGGGAAAAATGTCCATCCACACAAATCTACAATCTGTTCCGGACCAGTGAGTCCAGCAGAGTGTTTAGATAAGCCCTTCACAACTGTTCTGATTTCTCCCTAGATCAGTAATTCCAGTCTACTGTGATAGCACTCTGAATTACAAAGTTATATCTGCTCCTGCTTTGGGTGTTTGAGAAAGAAGTCCCAAAGTGCCTTCTTGATTCTTTCCTGGTGTTCCAAAAACAGTTATTAGAGAATCTCATTTAAATGAAATCTCTGCCGTGAAGATGGAGATAAAGGTTTTTAGCAGCAGCAGATTCTGGGGGAGAGGCAAACGCTGGCATTTCTTGTTACAGCTTCTCTTCATGCTGCTCCTGTTGAGCAAAGCGAACAATTGCTCCTACATCTGGAGATTCCAGATAGGCCTGGCCAGCTGGCAGGGAAGTGCCTCTTCATGGGCTGAATGACCCTGTCCCTGAGAGACTTGAATGTGCAGGCTGCATCTGCTGACCTGGCAAACAAGGGGCATACTGTGACTTTATTCCCAAGCTTGCAATACGCTTGGCTTGGAAAGCTGGGAAGACTCTGACAGCCCTCCTGTGCCAAGTGCATTAGAGCAAAGCCTCTTCCTCTAAAGCCAGCTAGACCTAGAGCGTTTCCAATGTGGGGAATCAGAGCTATCGTGCCTTGGCTCGCAACAGTATAAATTTATTTATTTATCGTGTCATCCGCAACCAGGACATTGTATTACATTTCTAACAGAACAAAACAAACAAACAGATTAAAAAACACACACAAATTTTGCAAACTTGGTAGCTGATTAAATGTCCTTTGACCAGTATCTGGCCACTTGGAGTGCCTCTGGTGTTGCCGCAAGAAGGTCCTCCATTGTGCATGTGGCAGGGCTCAGGTTGCATTGCAGCAGGTGGTCAGTGGTTTGCTCTTCTCCACACTCGCATGTCGTGGATTCCACTTTGTGGCCCCATTTCTTAAGATTGGCTCTGCATCTCATGGTGCCAGAGCGCAGTCTGTTCAGCGCCTTCCAAGTCGCCCAGTCTTCTGTGTGCCCAGGAGGGGAGTCTCTCATCTGGTATCACCCACGGATTGAGGTGCTGGGTTTGAGCCTGCCACTTTTGACTCTCGCTTGCTGAGGTGTTCCAGCGAGTGTCTCTGTAGATCTAAGAAAACTATTTCTTGATTTAAGTCATTGACGTGCTGGCTGATACCCAAACAAGGGATGAGCTGGAGATGTCTCCGCCTTGGTCCTTTCACGATTGGCTGCAACTTCCTGGCGGATGTCAGGTGGTGCAATACCGGCTAAGCAGTGTAATTTCTCCAGTGGTGTAGGGCACAGACACCCCGTGATAATGCGGCATGTCTCATTAAGAGCCACATCCACTGTTTTAGTGGTGAGATGTGTTCCACACTGGGCATGCGTACTCAGCAGCAGAGTAGCATAGCGCAAGGGCAGATGTCTTCATTGTATCTGGTTGTGATCCCCAGGTTGTGCCAGTCAGCTTTCGTATGATATTGTTTCTAGCACCCACTTTTTGTTTGATCTTCAGGCAGTGCTTCTTGTAGGTCAGAGAATGGTCCAGAGTGAGTCCCAGGTATTTGGGTGCGCTGCAATGCTCCAGTGGGATTCCTTCCCAAGTAATCCTCAGAGTTCGGGATGCTTGTCTGTTCTTAAGGTGAAAGGCACATGTCTGTGTTTTAGATGGATTAGGGATCAGTTGGTTTTCCCTGTAATAGGCAGTTAGAGCACCTAGAGCTTTGGAGAGCTTCTGTTCAACCATCTCAAAGCTCAGTATAAATATAAAATCATTTTAAAAACCACACACCTATTTTTCAAGGCTCATTAAAACTTTCAAAACAAATGATTGGTGATGTGTACAACTTCCATGCAGGACTCAATATTCTACCTTTCACTTGTGGCCTAAGTCTGGAGTGGCTTTTTAAGTCTTCACCTCCTCTTTAAAGGCCAGAATAAATCTGGAACTATATGGCTAGGGAAAAGTCATGCAGTTAGACTGATTAATTTGCTTCGAAAAGACAAAGGTGATCGTTCTGTGTTTCTGTAGGTGATAATAAGTAATGTGAATTTGAAGATACCCAGCATGTGGGGCACTTTGAAAAGTTGAACACCTTTATATCCCCACTGGAAATCATTATGGAGAAATAGGATTTCTTTGCTAAATTATCTCTCATTATATCTTGCCCCTTCCATGGAGGCCACCCCACAAACTCTGTGAATAATTCCCGCTGCTGGGCCCAGTTAACGGAGGATAAGGATGACAAGGAGACGTTGTACTCAGAGGCAGTGACAGAACACATTCTGGCCTGTCTAGACCAGAATAATCAGTGTCTGATTATAAAATGATTTGGAGAGATAGAACCATCAAATATGTCCAAACTGCCTGATCCCTGTTTTATGAGTTCTATCACATTGCTAGACAAAGTTCTGTCAAAAAATTGATTTACCGACCAAAGCAAGACTTTAGATTTAATGTGCCCTTTACATTCGCTCTTTGTAGCACAATGTTTCACTTGAAGACTAAGCCAGAGAATAAAAATCCCTGTGTATGATCAAAAACTCTTATTTCTGAAAATATTTCTGATTTTTTCAAATTTTATAACCCCTCTTTCCAATTATGGAGTCTGTTTGTAGACTTTTCTCCATTTTTTTGTGTCATATCTTTTTGAATGCTGTCATGCATCCTCCACAATGCCTTGGAAGAATAGTGGAGGATGCATTTATTATTTTTGCATTATTAGCTAATAGTGAAAACCTCATTTTCTAGTGTGCATCATCCACTATTCTTCCAGAGCAGAGGTTGCCACTATTAACCAAAGCTGCAAAAATGCAGATGCCTGGGTGGAAAATAAAACGCTCTGCTATCACCTCAGCTAATAGTGGGTTTCACTAGCAAGAGACTGATTAAAAGTTAAATTTGTATGGTTTATAATTTTTAAAATTCATTTTAGTAAAATAAAAAGCTAACCACACATCACCTCTCTATAGCAACAACATTTCTGGAAATTTTATATTGGGGCGGTGGTGTGGGATCTATATTTAGCAAGGGGAGTTTATGCGGTTCAAGATCTGTCTTTCTGTGAACAGTTGTCTTTATTCATACTCACTGGAGATCTGTTGTGGATTTTCTTTGAATTTATACTACATTTGTCCTCTTGGGTGCAGGACCCAGGGGAACATTTTGGCTTTCCTGGACTCCTGTTAACACTACACTGAAGTCAGTCATGTTTACAGACTTCTCAGAACTTGAATGTTGCCTCATTATAGTAAAGTCTCCTTCTCTGGAGGTTATGAAGAAAAGTCTGGATGGCCATCTGTTGGGATTACTATTATTGTGTATTTTTTATGCCTTTTATGTACTTTGAACTTTGAGGATTATTTTGGGGTTTTTTTTTGGACATTTATTTTTATACTATTTTTCTGGATTGCTTTATATATATATTCTTCAATAAACTGCTTTGTTATTTTACCTTGGATTGGATTGTGTGTTAAGTATAGAGGTGATTCCCAGCCTTGGAGTGCAACAAAATCAACCTCCATGTATAAGTCAAGGGCAGGTTTGGTGGCCAAAATTATGGGTTTTGGTATGGACCATGGATAAATCTAGGATTATCACATAGAATCATAGAATCAAAGAGTTGGAAGAGACCTCATGGGCCATCCAGTCCAACCCCCTGCCAAGAAGCAGGAATTTTGCATTCAAATCACCCCTGACAGATGGCCATCCAGCCTCTGTTTAAAAGCTTCCAAAGAAGGAGCCTCCACCACACTCCGGGGCAGAAAGTTCCACTGCTGAACGGCTCTCACAGTCAGGAAGTTCTTCCTCATGTTCAGATGGAATCTCCTCTCTTGTAGTTTGAAGCCATTGTTCCTTGTCCTAGTCTCCAAGGAAGCAGAAAACAAGCTTGCTCCCTCCTCCCTGTGGCTTCCTCTCACATATTTATACATGGCTATCATATCTCCTCTCAGCCTTCTCTTCTTCAGGCTAAACATGGCCAGCTCCTTAAGCCGCTCTTCATAGGCTTGTTCTCCAGAACCTTGATCATTTTAGTCGCCTTCCTCTGGACACATTCCAGCTTGTCAATATCTCTCTTGAATTGTGGTGCCCAGAATTGGACACAATATTCCAGGTGTGGTCTAACCAAGGCAGAATAGGGGGTAGCATTACTTCCCTAGATCTAGACACTATGCTCCTATTGATGCAGGCCAAAATCCCATTGGCTTTTTTTGCCGCCACATCACATTGTTGGCTCATGTTTAACTTGTTGTCCACGAGGACTCCAAGATCTTTTTCATTATTATTATTCTTTGGACTGGCCCTGGTATAATTGGTGTAGATCTTTGCAAAGTGGAGTATCTTGCATTTGTCCTGTTGAACTTCATTTTATTAGTTTTGGCCCATCTCTCTAATCTGTCAAGAGCGTTTTGAATCCTGCTCCTGTCCTCTGGAGTATTGGCTCTCCCTCCCAATTTGGTGTCGTCTGCAAACTTGATGATCCTGCCTTCTAGCCCTTCATCTAAGTCATTAATAAAGATGTTGAACAGGACCGAACCCTGCGGCACTCCACTTGTCACTTCTTTCCAAGATGAAGAGGAAGCATTGGTGAGCACCCTCTGGGTTCGTCCATTTAACCAATTACAGATCCACCTCACCATAGTTTTGCCTAGCCCACATTGGACTAGTTTGTTTGCCAGAAGGTCATGGGGGAGTTCCATCTCTGCGAGCCGCCAGTCCTTCCTGGCCACTGCCAACACAAGTACCACCACCACCACCATCCTTTTCCCACCCAAATATTCAAAAAGGCAGAATTGGTGCAGCTACAGAAAGAATAAAGGAGGTCAGTGCTTCTTTTAAGTTCTTCCAGAGTGTAATAAGTTGTCACTTTTTGCCACTCTACTCAAAGAAAGGGATGGTTCCTTTTTATATATAAGAGTTAACTTACACTGACCTGTGGATAGTTCAACCTAGATGTTTTCAACCAATTTCTTGGCTAACATTTCTAGTATATATATGAGTATATACAATATTCATTTGAGGATGAAAGAAAGTTTTAAAATACTTTAGTAAATAATAGATACAATAAAAATGAGGACATCTCAGAGCTTGTAATGGAAAATGCACTTCAAAACAGAAATCCTTTGTTTTTCCATTATAAAAGTGATCTGTATGCATGTTTCTCTTAGCTTTTTGTTTGTTTCTGGCCTTAGGCTTTGTTTGGCTATTGATTTTTCTTGTTGTTATGACATTAATGCTTATTTGGTTAACAGTATTTGTTACCTTCACAGTGTGGCCTCACAAGACATTAAGCAATGCAATGGGTTCCTGGGTCTTGGTAATGACTTATTTAATTCTGGCCACTATGTTGGCTGATAAACAGATAGTGTTGGGCATTCATGGCTGGCCCTTAGTTTTATTACAGCAATACTTCATTATATTCATGGCTGTTTGAATTAGTATTCAAAAGGAGAGACCGTGTTGGTTGGAAACGACCTCAATATTTATGCTGTACTGCTAGGGTCACAGATACAAGGGCAACAAGTTGAAATTAAAAAGGTTTACACCGTGAAACAAACCCGCATAACAATTGTGCTTTGAAAAAAAAAATCTGTCTGATGTGGTGAGGGGTGGGAAGTTACTTTTTAATGTATTTAGGGCAGAATTTTTAGATCTCCAGTTTCACATCATTATATCAGCCCTAGTTGTTCTAAGCAGAGTGCTGAGTAGGAAGACATGGAGTGATGGACAGAAGTTCCCTAGTTAGAAAGATATCTTATGATGACAACAATATTTTTATAATAGGACTTTTCATTCAGTGATATCAAAGCTTTTGTGAAACTTTGATCACATTCTTTCTGGAGGAAGTTGCTCTATTTGGAGCTTCTGAAGCTCACATAGCTTATCTTTCTGCTGGTAAACATAATGTATGAGATGGAACAGTAAATAGAAAGAGAATTATAAAATTCTAGTAGGTTATGCTGGCAGTTTTAAAAGCAGTGCACATCCTTGGTATACTTTTTTCAGCCTCAACCTCAAGTGAATTCATATACATTAAAGCAGAAAAACTTTTTACAACCAGTTTGTGTGTGTATGAAATGTGTACAGGCAGTGCTCAAGTTACAAACACCACACTTATAAATGACTCATGGGTTCTCATCAGACAGGGTAAACTTAGTGTCCTAGGATGCTTTTACTGTGTCTTGGAGACAGAGCACCATGCTGGTCATCACACGATGTTGCGTGACTTCCAGTGAAGGCCCATCCCCAACCAGGATGGAAACATCATAGGAGGCATCCCTCACAACACAGGAAGCTTTCTGTGTTGTGCCAGCTCCAAAGGAGCTAGCATGGGTCCTCTGCATAATGGTGATGTTCCCACATCTGATGGAGAAAGCATCACTGAGAGGGAGCTACCAGCTGTCCCTCTCTTTTTGCCACAATGCTAGGCAAAGTTGGATGGTTTGCCTGTCCTTTGTGACGAAGTCCATAGTTACAAATGGGGTTGATATGACAGGAAGTGGGAGAACTTTACCCCTAGGAAGGGAAATTCAATCTTAAAAGAGTGATCATGTGGAAAAGGTGCCTACAAGAAGCTTTTGCCCCAATCCTTGTTTACACAACAAACCATTTTTAGGTTCTTGTGGGTTTTTTCGGGGTATAGGGCCATGTTCTAGAGGCATTTCTCCTGTCGTTTTGCCTGCATCTATGGCAAGCATCCTCACTACCTCTGAGGATGCTTGCCATAGATGCAGGCGAAATGTCAGGAGAAATGCCTCTAGAATATGGCCCTATAGCCCGAAAAAACCCATAAGAACTTAGTGATTCCAGCCATGAAAGCCTTCGACAAACCATTTTTTTCAAAATTCAATTATCACAGGGACAGAAAGTAAGATGAAATCTTTTGAACAAGGGCACAGATAGCAAAACAAACCCTTCCCTGTGCTATCCAAACCTTTTATAAATGGCTGGAGTTACACTTTAAAAATTCCCTGATTCAACATACAAACAAAATAATAATAATAATAATAATAATAATAATAATAATAATAATAATAATAATTTTATTTATTCTTGCAGCTTGAGGCAGGAGAACAAACCTACAGAACCTATCTTGTGTGTAACTTGGGGACTGCCTGTATATACATTTGTATGATTGAATGCACTCTGTGTTGGGTTATACAGTGTTTTCTGAACAACAGAGTTCATAGCTCCCTGTTTCTGATATTTGTCATGATCTCTAGCCAGGATTCCATAGGGTTTCTCTGCAGAAGGAATAAATTCCATCTAGGTCAATGTCTCTCAACCTGGGGGTCAGGACCCCTGGGGGAGTCAAAAGGGGATGTCAGAGGGGTTACCAAAGACCGTCAGAAAACACAGTATTTTCTGTTGGTTATGGGGGTTCTGTGTGGGAAGCTTGGCCCAATTCTATTGTTGGTGTGGTTCAGATTGCGCTTTGATTGTAGGTGAACTATAAATATTAGCAACTACAACTCTCAAATGTCAAGGTCTATTTTCCCCAAACTACACCAGAGTTCACATTTGGGAATATTGAGTTTCTGTGCCAAGTTAGGCCCAGATCCATCATTATTTGACTCCACAATGCTCTCTGAATGTAGGTGAACTACAACTCCAAAATTCAAGGTCAAAGCCCACCAAACCCTTCCAGTATTTTCTGTTGGTTGTAAGATTTCTGTGTGACAAGTTTGGTTCAGTGTTATCATTGGTGGAGTTCAGAATGCTCTTTGATTGTAGGTTAACTCTAAATCCCAGCAACTAAAATTCCCAAATGACAAAATCACCCCAATCCCACTAGTATTCAAATTTGGGCGTATTGGGTATTTATGTCAAATTTGGTCCAGTGAATGAAAATACACCCTGCATATGAGATATTTATATTATAATTCACAAAAGGTAAAGGTAGTCCCCTGACATTAAGTCCAGTCATGTCTGACTCCGGGGTGTGGTGCTCATCTCCATTTCTAAGCCGAAGAGCCAGCGTTGTCCGTAGACACCTCCAAGGTCATGTGGCCGGCATGACTGCATGGAGCGCCGTTACCTTCCTGCCAGAGCAGTACCTATTGATCTACTCACATTTGCATGTTTTCGAACTGCTAGGTTGGCAGAAGCTAGGGCTGACAGTGGAAGCTCACTCCGCTCCCCGGAATTGAACCTGCGACCTTTCGATCAGCAAGCTCAGCAGCTCAGTGCTTTAACCCACTGTGCCACCGGGTTACAATTCATAACAGTAGCAAAATTACAGTTATGATGTAGCAACAAAAATAATTTTATGGTTGGGAGTCACCACAACATGCGGAACTGTGTTAAGGGGTTGAAGGTTGAGAATCACTGATCTAGGTGATAAACTTTTGTTGATCTACAGCCCCTCAAAAGACTGAAGAAATCCTCCAGACTAGGGATTCAGATAACACAGAGGATTGCAGAAGGAAGAGGAGGGCATTTCAGGTTTCTTCGTCTATTTGATTCTTAAATAAAAGAGTCAGTGAGTCCTAAGGGTCCTTTGTTCACATACTTTGCTGTTATTAAGTAGCAGTATGAAAAGATGCCTCTCTTCTTCAGACCCATTAATATTGAAGTGCTATATGCATTCAGTGTGATCATTGTGGGAACTCCCAAGGTTGTCACACATCTTGGGCAACTCTGAATTCATAGCTTTCAACAGGCTGACAACTAGGCAACCTATCCCCTGCTGACAAAGAAACGTTGCAAAGCTACCAGATGCCTGGCTGAGATGCTCCTTAAGTCACCCTGAGAAAAAAATGGAGAAGGTTGCTTGAGAGTTCAGGAGTCTAGATCCTGTTATAAATCTTAGCAGGCAGTAAATGTTAAATCCTCATGATTTTTTTATTCACTGATGGGCAGGCACCATCTTATAGTTTATGTGAACATTTTGGTTGAAAAAGAGGAAGTATTAACACAACTCTTGTCTTAAGGACAAGGTGCTCTATTAAACATACTTTTACATTGGTTCATATTCTTTCTGTTAAATTTAATTTCTTCTCTTTTTGGATCAGGTTTTTTTTGCTTCCCAAAAAAAGTATATATTTCATGGGTTTTTTTGGATAAATTTGGATAAATTTCATGTATTTTAAGGTGTATTTTTGTGTGTTTTCAAATGAACATATTTGTTTTTCCTCTTTTTGATTAAAAGTTTTTGCATTATTTTACTTATCTGAATCTCTGTCCCCCAAAATATTCATTTTGGTATACTAGCACTTTGGTCTCTGCTACCCAACAAATTGCAGACTGTGGGAAAGTATTAATGTCAAGGTATAAATACATTTCAGATTGTTGGGTTGTTGTAGGTTTTTCCGGGCTATATGGCCATGTTCTAGAGGCATTTTCTCCTGATGTTTTACCTGCATCTATGGCAAGCATCCTCCGAGGTAGTGAGGTCTGTTGGAAGTAGGAAAATGGCTTTATATATCTGTGGAATGACCATGGTGGGACAAAAGATTTTGTCTGCTGGAGCTAGGTGTGAATTTTTCAACTGACCACCTTGATTAGCATTTAATGGCTTGGAAGTGCCTGGGGGGAATCTTTTGTTGAGAGTGATTTGATGTGCCTGATTGTTTACTCTCTGTTGTTTTGCTGTTGTAATTTGCTGTTGTTTTTTAATACTGGTAGCCAGATTTTGTTCATTTTCATGGTTTCTTCCTTTCTGTTGAAATTGTCCACCTCCTTGTGGATTTCAGTGGCTTCTTTGTGTAGTCTGACACGGTGGTTGTGAGAGTGGTCCAGCATTTCTGTGTTCTCAAATAAAATGCTGTGTCCAGGTTGGTTCATCGGGTGCTCTGTTATGGCTGACTTCTCTGGTTGAAGTAGTTTGCAGTGCCTTTCATGTTCCTTGATTCGTGTTTGGGCAATGCTGCGTTTGGTGGTCCCTATGTAGACTTGTCCACAGCTGCATGGAATACGGTAGACTCCTGCAGAGGTGAGAGGATCCCACAATTTCAGATTGTGTTTAGGCTTGGAAAGTATGAATTCAAAAGAAGAGTGATCTGTAATAGGACAAAATTTTCTTCAGTCTCTATGTTCATAACACCTTGGCACCCCAGAGATAACCGATCATATTTTTCAAATGCTTACTGTGCTTTCCATGGAAACAGAATAGTGCTAGTTCTAAATCTGAAAATGAACAATAATAAATATAAATCAGAGAAAGGACAAACACTTCAAGATGCTCCGCCTGTACTTTAAGGGCCTTGTCAGATGACCTGCTTTTGACTAAGCAGCTCACCAGTAATATTCTTGTCCCTACTTGTAGTTCCGCATTTTACACCAGTCTGCACTTTTGTCATATATTCTACCTCAATATATGTTATGACAGTATTTCCTGCCCAGTTTACCGTATTGTTGCACTTTCCTGCACTCCTGTAAAAAATGTATTGCACTCATTGAATCTGGACCTCAGCTATGTTTCTTTCAGCTGTATTGTTTTTATATTGCTTTCTATTGTGTTGTTATTGTTTTAGCTGATGTTGTAATTGGTTACAGTGTTTTACATGTGTGTTTTAATTGTAAACTTGGGCATGTCCCTTGTAAGTCACCCCGAGTCCCCTAGGGGAGATGGTTGGCAGGGTATAAAAATAAAGTTGTTATTATTATTATTATCCTCAAACTGCGGCCCTCCAGCTGTTTGGGCCTCCAACTCCCAGAAGCCCTAACAAGCTTGTTCAATTGGCAGGAATTCTGGGAGTTGAAGGCCCAAACAGCTGAAGGGCCACAGTTTGAGAATGCCAGTCCTGGCCCTTTATAAAGCAGGGGACATCAACAGAAAATGTGAGGCAACATAGCGTGTTCCCTACCGTTGGGGTCTTTGCCAACCCTTCCCACAATGTTTTCCCACGTTCCCCCCACTTCCTCTTTGGCTTGTCTGTCTTTTTTTGTATGAGAAATGTACTCCCGACGTCTCTGGGCTCCGTTTCTCTCCATTGCTGGAATGCTGCTGGCACGGAGTTCCACAGGAAGTAGCCCTGCATTACGTGATGGGCTGTGGGGATCTCCGTGCCGACGGCACAGAAAAACAGGGAGAAGATGCCTCTCTGCCTTCATCTTAAGCGGCTTAAGGAGCTGGGCATGTTTAGCCTGAAGAAGAGAAGGCTGAGAGGAGACATGATAGCCATGTATAAATATGTGAGAGGAAGCCACAGGGAGGAGGGAGCAACCTTGTTTTCTGCTGCCCTGGAGACTAGGATGCAGAACAATGGCTTCAAACTACAAGAGAGGAGATTCCATCTGAACATGAGGAAGAAATTCCTGACTGTGAGAACCGTTCAGCAGTGGAACTCTCTGCCCCAGAGTGTGGTGGAGGCTCCTACTTTGGAGGCTTTTAAACAGAGGCTGGATGGCCATCTGTCAGGGGTGCTTTGAATGCAATATTCCTGCTTCTTGGCAGGGGGTTGGACTGGATGGCCCATGAGGTCTCTTCCAACTCTTTGATTCTTTGATTCTATGATTCTATATGATCTGATGATGTTGTATGACAACGACTGTTTGTTTGCTGACAGCTTTTTGTAGATTTACTTATTATCATTGCTATTTTGGATTTGCATTATTATATCACTTTGAGGATTATTATTTTGAATGAATTTTAAAAAGGGATTAGATCTTCAGAAGAGAGGTGCTTTATTTGTTTAAAAGAAAAGATAAAGATGCAAGAAAAGTAGTTATTTGTAATGTTGTAGATTAGATGTGTGAGAAATTTGAAAGCATACTTGATATACAGTTCCATCTATATTTCCATGAATTACAAAGGAAAATCCATCTGGCTGTTGAAACATGAAACGTTTCTATTGACATTCCCCAAGAACAGCAACATCCTGTTATAGGGAACAGACTTGATTCTGACTATTGGTTTTGCAATGTGTGGGATCTGTACTTTTCCTGTATCTGTGCTCAAGCAATCTTACCCAAATTCCTTGATCTCACTTAACAGCGCTAAATTGATTGCCTTCCAATGTTTTAGTTGAATGCCAGGCATTTTCTAGAAGCTTCGGATGGGCTATCATTGATAGGAGAATGCGGTTCTGTAGTAGAACAATTCTCATGTTCTGAGTCAGGAACCTGAACTTAATATGTAATATACTATTTTGGATATTCTAGCAATTCTTGTATATCCTAATCATTGGATGGAGCTAATACTTTTTAAATCCATGGTAGAAATATTTCCTTCTGCAATTGAATTTCAATGTTGGCATGGTGAAAGAGATGAGCCTAAAGGCATGGAAAATGCTTGGGTGTGCTTGGCATTCTCTGTTTAATTAAATATGGCAGATCGTGCCAAAAGAAGTTGAAACTGCAAAATGGAATAGCCCTGCCAAATACTGGGATTTTATGGGGGACCTGGCAAGACAGAAGTGTAAAATTCTATTCATAAATATTTGTGCAGCCCATTTTGCGGAGCCCACTGAGTTTAGTTTGCTTTATTTTGAGTGTTTTCTTTCATGTGAACCAGGAGAAAGGCAGAGTTATTCAAGGGAAGAGAAAGCTCTCCCTATAAGAGGAAGCATCCATGAAATAGTTTAAAATTGTGGAAAAAAATGTGTTTACATCCCATGCTTAATGCATGTATATGTCATGAACCTACCATTATAGCCATCTAGGGAGAACCCACGGAAACTGGGGTTTTCTCGGAACATGTTGCTGTCTCAAGTCCCACTCACTAAGGTGCAAATTAACCAAAGCAAGTCAGTTTATTTTGGCTTCTGAAGAAAACCCATCAACGATTCTCTTCCTTGCTCACAATAAACATAAAGCAGTGATAAATGTGGACCTATCATGGTACCACATTTCAGTAGCCACTATACTGTCTGTAGTGTCTTGCAAAAGAAGGAGCTAATCTGGCAAGCTCTGAATGACTTTGGGCAGGATTTAGTGGATTAGTTCTTAGTAATAGTCAGTCAGCGCCAATTCTGGCACAAATTAATGCTAATCAGTTTGATTTAGTGTTTTGTAATAAAATGAGATATCAAGTAGCTTTTTGATAGCTACTGCAAAGCAGCCATCGTTTTGTGATCTAATTTACCAGTGACTGGCAGAGTCCATTACAGATGTCTATCTCTGCTTGGCCTTGATTCACTCCAGATGCATCTGTTTTGAGAGGTGAATCAATCTAATACCCTTCATTGTACAGTAAGGAATTGTTTAAAAATTGACTGAACCTAGTCCTTATGGGCAGGAAATATATATGCTTGGATGGTAGGATGCCATTGATAGGGGTTGCTAGACTAGAGTTGGGGTGAACCTTCTTATATATTATATATTATTTATTTATTTCTGGCATTTATATCCTATCTCTTCTGCAATGATTGGTTAATGAACGCTGGAATGGATCAATGGATGACGAATCTGGATCATGTTTTTGATGATGAGATGATAGTGAATGGCTATTATAGTAATTGTTAATTGTTAATTGTTTATTAATTGGGTAATGTGTTATGTTGTTAACTGTTTTCATACTGTAACATTGAATTCTGCTGTCTCTTATTGTTGTGAACCGCTGTGAGTCTCCTTCGGGCTGAGAACAGCGGTATAGAAGTAAGGTAAATAGAGAAATAAATAAATAATAAATTCTCTACCCCCGAAGGGGGACTCAGGACGGCTTACACTGGCAGCAATTCAATGCTGTTACATATGAACAATTAAATACAATAGCCATTTAAAACAAAACCATTAAACTATTAAAGTACATAAAATACATGTATTACCAATTAAACCGTATCCTCATGCAAATCACCTTTCCAGTCCATTTCCACCAAAGTGCTGATTTATGTCTGCTGATCGAAAGCCTGGACCCACAACCACAATTTTACTTTCTTCCTGAAAGCCAGGAGGGATGGGGTTGATCATATCTCATTTGGAAGCATGTTCCACAGGTGGGGGGTCACTGCCGAGAAGGTCCTGTCTTTTGTCCCCACCAGCCGCATTTGTGATGTTGGTGGGAGCGAGAGCAGGGTCTCCCTGGATGATCTTAAGTTATCAGGTGGGACGAAGAGGCAGATTCATTTGGACAAGTAAGCTGGGCCAGAACCGTATAGAGCTTTATAGGTCAGAACCAGCACTTTGAATTGAGCTCAGAAGTGGACAGGCAGCCAGTGGAGCTGGCACAACAGCGGGTGGTATGCTCCCTGTATGTAGCTCCTGTTAGTAATCTGGCTGCCGACCGTTGGATTAGCTGAAGTTTCTGAACTGTCTTCAAAGGCAGCCCCGTGTAGAGTCCGTTACAGTAATCTATTTGGGATGCGACCAGAGTGTGGACAACTGTAGCCAGATCAGACTTCCCAAGGTACGGGCGTAGCTGGTGCACAAACTTTAACTGTGCAAAATGAAAATAAAACAGATTTGCACACCCCTATTTCATGGCTTACCAGATCTCAGGGTTTGGCTGTCATTTTTACTTTAAAGATTATAGCATGGCAAGTTGAACTTGGTTTCTTGATTTTATGGCAGCCACTGTTTTGGAGTTGAACATCTTTCACTCCATCTGTTTGCCCTGGGACATGCTTTCAGGCTCAACCCAGGTATCATTGACTATCAAGAATGAACAACTTTGTGACATCACTAGGCCCTGTTTTGTGACATCGCAAAATTCCATCTTCTGAGACTTCAGACTTGAGGTGTTGGAAATGTGATGACTCTAATCCTGAAAGACACTGATACCATGGTTAATTGGGGGATACAGTACCTTGCAAATTGAGATTATGATCTGCAATGGGAGGCCATCAAGTCCTTTCCCCCACACATCCCCTCCCTATTGCACCATGGATGCCACTACTAGTCTTAAATGCAGCTGCTAGGAAGGAAGGACAGTTTGTCATTGAGACTGAATAAAGCGTTAAAGTAATCATGTTCTGATTGTATGCCATGAGCTTGCTGGTCTGATGAATGCTAGCCATGTAAGTAGAAAAAGGCAAGAGTTTAGTTTAAAAAACATCTCATTATTAATCATGAATGGAGTAAGAGTTTAATAATAATAAAAGAATAGCTTGGAAATGGTGAAGGTAATTTCCATCAAGGAAATCACATGGCAGGGAGGAGGGGTGAATGGTGATATCGTCCATCTCTCAGCACTAAGGTCAAAATCCATATTGCTTTTGCCATCCTGCTCTTAACCCAAGAAGAAAAAGAAGTGGAAAGATCTAATCATGGATTGCCTATCATGCCTATTTTTAAAGGTTTTCCGTCAGAAAGTGAGATGATTTTCTTAGCTTGTATGGTTGAACTACAGGAATGTATCAGGCCAATACAAATCACAGATTTTCAAAATGGTTATATAACCTCATTCAATAGCCAATATTTGCTGCACACATTCATTCCAATTTGGATACACAGAAGAAAATGAGATTTGGAGCGGAGGCAGTAGTTTCTTTGAAAGCATAGATTGTGTATTAAGGTTCTGTTTGTTTTTAAGTGGTGAAAGCGCTCTCATAATACAGCTATGGTTGAATGGTTTAAGGACTGAATTGCCGAAATATGATTAAATGCTACATGTTATTGTTTAGGCCAAGATTTTGCTTCACTTTCTATTAGATCACAATTTCACCAAAAGTAGTGAAATCTGATTTACAATATAGTAATGTGCTTTTGGAAATGCTCCAGTATGGAAGCTGCTTAGACATCACCATACCAAAGTAGAGCAGTTAAATAATTATTCATTCTCAGTGCATTGATCTCATCGATATTGGGTATATTCTTGCTTTCTACTTCCTTCGTATGTTTGGAGAATGTGCCTCTGGGTTGTTTCCCATCGAAATCCAGCAGTTCAGTTCAGCCAAGCAGATGTATACATTTGTGTCCATAGCTTTGCCTACACATGCCATCATTTTCCAGGGCTTTCTTGAGTTTTGTGGGCATAATTTTGGCCCATAAACGTGGTCTAGATCCAAGTTTGGTCTAGACCAAATGTGGTCTAGATCCAAGTTTTCCTGGGAGCCATATGAATGCCTGGGGTCAAAATCTGAAGCAAAGGGGAGCCCCTGTTCTGTTATATGTCACAGTTTCTAATCATTTGGCACATGGAGTCACTCAACAATTTCCTCTTTTCTTTCCAAGGAAGTGCACGGCTTCCATGTTTGTAGTCCAATATGCCAGTCTGCTATTGTTGTCAATATTTATTAATTAGTTGCTTCAGTTTGTATCACACTTTCCCATTCAAGTTGTGTGAAAGTTTATGACTACCTAAACAGATTGGAACGTGTGTACATCTCCCCCATTTGTACTTCTTCTTTCTCTGAGACTGTGAGAATGTGAGTGACCCAAGGTCACCCAGTGGGTTTCCGTGGCTGAATGGGGATTTGACCGCTGATCCAGAGTCATAGTCCAACATTCAAACTATTACTCTATGTTGTTGTTGTTCATTTGTTCAGTCGTTTCTGACTCTTTGTGATCTCATGGACCAGCCCACGCCAGAGCTCCCTGTCGGCCGTTTTCACCAAGTTTTCACCTTGACTGTTAATCGTTTTGATTTTGGTAACATCTAACAGTCTAATAATCCCTTGTCAGGCTTGTTAAGAATGTCTATGATGCCAAAGTGATTGATAATGGTCCCATTTGGTTGGATTCATAGTGCTCTTCCTCCCCATGAACAATATCATTTTCAGTACTTAGCACTTGATTATCTGGAAGGATATTATTTGTTTTCCTTATTCTGATGCTATGTTTCCAAAAAATGTCCAAAGCAAGTAACATATTAAAACAAAAAAAACAATCACAATATTAAAGAGGAAAATAGGAAGTAAACACTGCAAGCAAACAGCTCACCACTGAAACATTTGAGTTTTCAAAATATAATTAAACAGATTGGAATTAATTCGGTTTAATTGATCAGAAAGCAGTTCAACATAGAATAGTTACAAACTCCAATATCATGATCACAATAGCTTCTCAAACTCCAAATGCTTCCTAAAAACAAAGTTTAAAAAATATGACAGAAGAACAGGAGCAAGATGGACACGCATAGGCAGAAGTTGCAGTAGGTCAGTAGATAAAGTTCACTGAATAGTAATAATGTTTTCTTGGCACAGTACAAATATTCATACACAGGTCCTCATCAAAACAGCACATGTATAAAATACTTCTCCTTAGAAATTTCTACTGAACTTTCAGGAATACTTAATGTATTGCACTGATGTCCCAAGGCTAACAGGCCAATTGCCTGAGATGACTCTGTGAGCCTATGACACTCTAGAAAAGTATATAAAATATTGTACTCGAATACCAGTTACACACCGATGTAATCTCTAAACTACCTGTGATTTCATCATTGTACATGCAAAAGTGGACTGAAATCCAGGGAAACTCAAAGCAAAATAAAACAGTCTTAATGGTTCTCTAGGTTTTCTCCCCCCATCGCTTCCTTTTTGTATTGAAACTAGCCATCCCCTGCCACGCATTGCTGTAGCCCAATCTGTGTTTTGTATGCGTAAATATGTGTATATGTGTATATATGTGGTTTTGTGCATACATTGTAATGTAATTTTATTTATTTATTGCTTTTAAAGTCTCTTCCACTGTTTTTCTTTTTCAGTATTTTTATGAGTGATAGTCACTCGTTGGCCTGATAGATGTGTTGTGTCCAAATTTGGTATCAATTCGCCCAGTGGTTTTTGAGTTATGTTAATCCCACAAACAAACATTGCATTTTTATTTATATAGATGAGCTCTCTCTCAGAAAATGGCCCATAAGGTGCTTTCTAGGGTCTGATTTTTGCTTAGACAGAGACACCTTTACTTTGCCTTTTCTTGTTTGAACCTGGTCTGTCCAAAAGATACTCTTAGCAGTTGTGCCAACCAAGTTCCCTCTCCAGCTTCAACCCTAGGAAACAGTGCAATTATGGTGTGTATGTATGCTTATGTGTACTCATAATACAATATGACCTTGTTATGTATGTGTGACCAGTATCCATGATTTCATTTATCCATATCGGACAATATAACTTCTCTAGACATAATATAATTTTTGATGCACAACTCTGGTCTTCTTGGACCACTTCAGTACGATTTGCTATCTTCCATTGTATCAATGCAAAATCTGAAAATATGGGGGTCATCCTGTATTCCCCAGCCAGTGTGTATTTCATCTACGTAAAAAAGATGGCTTTTCTGTATTCTGGTCTGTTCACACATAGTCACTTCCCCTGCATTTCCACCTCTCTTGATTTCTTTTAATCTTTTCTTTATGTTTCTGTTCAGTGTACTGAAATCAACAGGGCAGTTTTTCTCACGGATCTCTCAAGCTGTAAAAATAATATAATTATTAGAACTCCCTTTTTCATAATACCTATGTTCTGCTTGGAGGGATGGTAAATCTGTTTTTTAGGTCTTTTTTGCTATTACAGGTAAAATCAATTCCAGTTCTTTTTCATTTCTATTGTTTATTGCAGGTAGTGAAAAATTAATAACTGGTGTATATTAAAAAAAAACCTTCAGCAATGTTTATTTGCTTTCTTGTTTATTTAGACTAATCTGGAAGTATCTGGAAATACAATCTTATCTGTCTTTTTTTTTAAAAAAACGTTGCTGTCAAACAACTTTTTTTTTAATTGGCAGAGTCAAAGCACTTTTTCTGTTTTGCCTGTTTTTAGATCTAAGAGGCTTTTAAGTTATGATTTGATTGTTGGAGCTTTGTGCATGAAATTGGTTGTTTCCTACTTTGTACACTAGACAATGAATGGATGCTACTTTTACTAAGCATAGAGTCAACTCTGAGTATTATGAGTTGCTTAGCACATTTTGACTGGTTAGATGAATGTTCCTAATCTTGCAGCCATAGCCAGACTTTTCTTTACTCCCACCTCCTGCTTTCCTCCCCCTTGTGAATTCATCCATCTCATTCATGCCTTTCTTTAATCATGGTGCGGCTAATTACAGAGTGATGCTAATTACAGAGATTAGAAATATTATTTTTTGGACAACATCCCTTGAATCTAGCCAGCATATCTAGTGGACAAGCTGGCTGGCAGGTTCTAGGAGTTGTGGTTCAAAAATATTACACTCCAAATTTTTGGCTAATTGTCTTTCTCAATAATCAGAGTTTGGGTTGGTGTAGGTTTTTTCGGGCTATATGGCCATGTTCTAGAGGCATTCTCTCCTGACGTTTCGCCTGCATCTATGGCAAGCATCCTCAGAGGTTGTGAGGTCTGTTGGAACTAGGAAAAAGGGGTTTATATATCTGTGGAATGACCAGGGTGGAGCTAGGTGTGAATGTTTCTTGTCTGCTGGAGCTAGGTGTGAATGTTTCAACTGATCACCTTGATTAGCATATAATGGCCTGGCAGGGCCTAGAGCAAACTTTTGTTGAGAGGTAATTAGATGTCCTTGTTTGTTTCCTCTCTGTTGTTGTACTGTTGTAATTTTAGAGTTTTTTAATACTGGTAGCCAGGTTTTGTTCATTTTCATGGTTTCCTCCTTTCTGTTGAAATTGTCCACCTGCTTCTTGTGGATTTCAATGGCTTCTCTGTGTAGCCTGACATGGGGGTTGTGAGAGTGGTCCGGCATTTCTGTGTTCTCAAATAATATGCTGTGTCCAGGTTGGTTCATCAAGTCATGGCTGACTTCTCTGGTTGGAGTAGTCTGCAATGCCTTTCATGTTCCTTGATTCGTGTTTGGGCAATGCTGCGTTTGGTGGTCCCTATGTAGACTTGTCCACAGCTGCATGGTATACGGTAGACTCCTGCAGAAGTGAGAGGATCCCTCTTGTCCTTTGCTGAATGTAGCATTTGTTGGATTTTCTTGGTGGGTCTGTAGATAGTTTGTATGTTGTGTTTCTTCATCAGCTTCCCTGCGGTCAGTGGTTCCCTTGATGTATGGCAAGAACACTTTTCCTCTGGGTGGATCTTCGTCTTGTGGCTTGAGGTTATGGTGAGCTTTCATGTCCTTGTTTTGGAGCAACCAGAATTGGCACCCATATTTATGTACCTGCATAACTTGGGAGGGAAGATGAGATCCCATGGCATTTTTCTAATTTCTTATTGATACTAAGGATATCAAATAGCATTTTTCATGCAGTATCTCAATGTTAGTTAATAGTGTTCTTTCACAGGAAAAATACTATTTAATAATCACAATCAGGTCCTTAAGTTCTGTGGCCCTAAAGATTGGGCAACTGGTAATGGCTGAAGGACTCCACTGGCTTCTGTGGGACCATGGAAGGTTGCATTTTCTGTCCCCCAAAAACCATGTGTCATTACCCCATATCCTTCACAGATGACACTGGAGACATTTCATTACACCTTGACCATCTCTTGACTGCTTTAAGTCTGGGAGAAGCCTTTACTTATCAAGCAAATGACAAGAACTCATCTTTTAGTTTACTTCTTTTCAAAATTATGGACTCTCCCAGGCTCATAATAGACAAAGAGAGCTCAGCATGTAACACAATTGTCCCTACAGCACCTAATGGATAATATGCATGTTTTGTATACAAAAAGGATTAAAATATTGGGGGGCGGGGAGTGGGGATGGCAAAAGCATCCCTGTGACTTCATGTGATCCACAAGCTGTCCTTCTCCACCTTTGCCTTAAGCCATTCCGTTATCAGAATTTACACAAGTGCTGGAAATTATAATATTTTAATAATGATGCCACTAAACCGAAGATGCAGGGAAATTATGATGCATTTTATTTAGGGGAACTGGATCTGGAGTGAATTAATGAGGCCTGATCGAGTACATTGTTTAAATTTGATTGACTCTCAAAAGTGCCACTGACCTAATATTTAGGGTTTTCTAAGGACACTCGTATCCTTTCATCCATAGCAGATTTGTTTTCATGAAATGGCTTTATTGTGCCCAGGAAAAGAAGGAAAGAGGCAGTAATTTTTAACTGCCCATGGCTTCTTTTCAAGTGCATGACAGACCATTCTACACAACAAACTCTATCCAAATGGCCCTAATTTAAAAACAAAGATTAGCATTTTTGGCACATCTACACACACACACACACAAAATATTTTTTGCAAATTTGTGGGCATTTTCAGTACTCTTCTTGTTGAGAGAAGTTTGTAAGCAACTTCTCACAACAGTTTTGGACCTCTAAATTTTTGAGCCAATAAGTAGGATAGCAGATGTTGGCTGCAATATATCAAGCCAGTCAGAAAGGAAGTTCAATTTACCATAATTTTCACTTTATGCAAAGAGAAGATAAGCTTTCACAAGACAAACATGATTACAAGTAGTCTTTTTTACACTTTCTGATATACTTTTTTACGTTGTTTTAACAAAACATGTCTAACCCTCACCTCCACATCACAAGAAATACATTTTGTGCAAAAAAGTATGGTATGTACGCAAAAAATTACTTTTTATGCCAAAAGTATCACAATGTGAAATGAGAATGGCAGCAACAAAAACAAGAGTCACCAAACTTTTTAATCCCAAACAGTGGAAGTTTTTTTTTAAGTTTGATTCTCAGATGTATGAATATATTATTGTTATCCCATTCTGCCCATCCTATGTAAGAGGTACGACACTAGGCGATTGGATGTGTCACATATATTTTCACAAGTTGGCACCTGTCAGTTTCATCTTTCTGGGGTTGAATTTCTGCTTGGCCATTGAAACCCACTGGGTGACCTTGAGCAAATCACACACTCTCAGCCTCAGTGAAAGGCAAAGACAACTCCCCTTTGAGTGCCCTTCTACATAGACATATAACCCAGAATATCAAGGCAGAAAATACCACAATGTCTGCTTTGAACTGGGTTATCTGTGTCCACCCTGCCATATATTCCAGTTCAGAGCACAAAATGTCTGATTTTATTCAGCTGGGTGGAAGGGGGCAGAGTAAATCTTGTAAGAAAAAACCTATGATAGGTTCCCCATAAGATCACTATTGGTCAGAAATGACTTGAAGGCACACAACAACAGTCCTGATTATATTGGCGTCAACACTCTTGACATACAAACACATTTTAATTGTATTTTAATAGATGCAGTTAGGTAGATTTTGAACCCATGGAAGAAGTCACTTCCACATAAGCTGAAACCAAGCACTGGCAATACTGTGCCTTTGCTGTGGTAAACCTAGATGTTATTCTGTAGCAGAATAGACCTAGTCAGTGAGAACTTGCTAAATCAATACATACACACATCCCATTGCTTCAGTGAATCTCTTCTAGTTGTGACTAACAATTGGATATAGACATTTTTTCTTCCCCCCTCTCTCTGTTATTCATTGTTATATATTCTATTCTATACAAAGAGAGAGAGATAGAGAGAGAGAGAGAGAGAGGTAATCAGTGTAGAGTGTTCCCTCACCTATCGCAGGAGTTCCATTCTAGGAACTCCCATGATAACTGAAAAACCGCAATGTAGGGATGCTATACTGTATATGTACAGTATAGCTTTGCCCACTCCTTTCTTCCCCTCCTCTCTCTCTCTTCCTCTCCTCTTTCCCCCTCCCTTCCTCCTTCCCTCCCCCCTCCCCTTGTTGAAGCGACCCTTCTTCCTCCCTCCCTGCGTCCCCACTGCCATGGGGCTCTCACCCACTCACCCGAGGAAGAACGACCAGGAAGAAGCTCTGGAAGAAGCTGCCTTGGTGGCCCTCTCTGGTCCTGGTGGAAGCTGCCTTGGCAGCCGTCTCTGGCCCCAGAGGAAGCTCCTTTGGTAGCCCTCTCTGGCCCCGATGGAAGCTGCCTTGATGGCTCTCTTTGGCCCCAGAGGAAGCTGCTTTGGTGGCCATCTTTGGCCTCGGTGGAAGCTGCCTTGGTGGCCCTCTCTGGCCCCGGAGGAAGCTGCTTTGGTGGCCCTCTTTGGCCTCAGTGGAAGCTACCTTGGTGGCTCTCTTTGCTCCCGGAGGAAGCTGCTTTGGTGGCCCCGGAGGAAGAAGCCCCGTCGGAAGCTGCCTTGGCAGCCCTCTCTGACCCCAGAGGAAGAAGTCTGTGAGTAACTCTGCAACTCAAGTCTGTTATATACAGTGTTCCCTCACTACTTGTATTTTAAATTGATTTTTTTGAAAAGCCACGAAACAGCGAGTCCATGGTTAGCAAACCGCAAAGCGGCGAGGGAACACTGTATTTCCAATCAGTATATGAGGATGGCTAAGAAATGTGCAGGAAGTACACAAAACATGATGTATTCCTAATTACTAGGAGAAAGTATAAGAAATGCAGAGAATGCTGTTAGTAGCAACAGCCACAGGTCTACTGAAATCCTAACTTGCTGCCTCAGTCATTTCTGTTCTGTGTCACTTGGAGAAGAACAAAAATGTATCGCTGAGCAATATTCAGCCCTCTTCATGCTTTTTGCAGTGAAAACCCCCAGCAGTCCTAACGTGCATAATTAGTGAGGAGGACTGATAAAAAGTTCAATAGAACAACCCCTGGGATGTGGGGAGGGGGTTGTCAAAGCATTTTCCATCCCTGCTGATTTCCAACATTACTGCCATTATTCCCCCAGGAAAAGGAGGAAAATATAATACTTGATTTTCAGAGATGAGACTTGCTGGGGGATATACGGAGAGCCAGCACAGCATAGTAATTTGAGTGTAGGACTACAGCTCTGGAATCTAGGATTGGAATCACTCCTCAGCTATGGATTGGAAACCCACTGAGTAACCTTGGACAATTTATACTCTCACAACCCCAAATGAAGGCAAAAGCAAACTCTCTGAAGAAACATTATCAAGAGAGCTCCATGATAGTTTTACTTTAGGTAGCCACAAGTCAGGAATGACTAGGAGTTACACAACAGTTACTACTATTTATTTATTTACTTACTTACTTACTTACTTTATTTACTTACTTTATTTATATACCGCTTTTCTCAGCCCTCAGGCGACTCAAAGCGGTGAACAACATCAATACAAAACATCACGAGACAAGCATAGGGCAATTAAAAACAATTGTAACATAAATCATTAAACATCCGTATAACAATCATTAGCACCTCAACATTAAAATCAGAATCCAGTCTCATCATCCATTATTCCGTATTCCTATGTTCAATTACACTATTATTACTACTACTACTATGAAGCAGCATCTTCCCTCCCTCATCATTTCTGTACTTTAAAGAGAATTGTTGTGGTTGATCACATTCATGTCATAGGGAGGCGAATCTGCTTTTCTTGGAGGACTTTAAAGGAGTCGTCCAACATGCTGTACCATGGCCCCCTTTAATTTTTGCCACTTTTGGAGAGCTCCTTTACAGTTCAAATTAAAACCTGTACACAGTGCATCATGGCACCAACATGAGAACCATTAGCTACTAATCTCTGCATTAAACCTCAGCATCCATCATGGCCAAGAGAATTCTCCCTTTTGCTCCAGTTCCTCTAAATGCCTATAGAGCAATCAAAGACGTGTAGTGTCCATTGCCACCAACGTTTTGGGGCTCCAGACTTGAGTTAAAAGAATCTAATTGGTCCCAGCTTAATGTAACTTTGCTACCAATTAGACCATTTCATCTGCATTTGAGCTATTAATAATAGAATATGCCCATCAGATATTGTTCAAATAACCCCAAAAAGCATTTCAGAAAAGAAAAATCAGGAAAGGAGCCCTTTATTATACTTCTCTCTCAAATCTGTTTTAAGGTTATATTGGGAATCCTATTATAACCCTTTGTTCTCACCCAAAGAGAGCAAAGGAGCTGAAAATACTTATCTGAAACATATGAGCTGTCTCAACCTCAAAGGATACCTAGTACAGCCTCTAAAATTATATTCAGCTTTGTTAATATAAAAAGCAGTCTTTCTCTTTCTCTATTCTAACATCAAGTAATCTATGTTCTGGTTCCCTGAGAAAAAAAAGTGAAACAGCTGGATTTATATACAATATAAATACTCCTCCTCCTTGTCATAAGAATATAAGAACTATTTTAGTCCGATCCTATTCACTTAGTGCCCAACTTGTTGCATATGGAGGTTGACAAACATCAAATTTCCACTCATAGAAGCAAATATTATCCATCTGCAATAAATTTATCTAATGTTGTTTTAAACCCCCCAAATTGGTGACCATCACATCATGTCATGACAAATTCTTCCCTTAGTTTGTAGTCCTTGCTCTTCCCATTAATATTTGGGAGTATCCCACATGTAATGTGGAATTATGTTAAATCTTTCGCAAAAACCCTAACAATAACCTAATGATAGTTTTGCTTTAATATTACCATACATTGAAAACGATTTGAAGGCACACAACAGCAGTTGGAATGTCTGTAGCCCTCTCTGACTTTCTTCATAAGACTTCAACCATATCTAAAGTGCATGGCAGAACACCACCATACTTCAGTCTATCCTAATTTTATTTTTGTTTATCATCCTGCTTGATAGGAGCCCCCAATGGTGCAATGGGTTAAACCCTTGTGCCAGCAGGACTGAAGAACGACAGGGCACAGGGAGAGCATGGATGAGTTCCCTCTGTCAGCTCCAGCTCCCCATGTGGGGAAATGGGGGAAGCCTCCCACAGGATGATAAAACATTAAAAACATCCAGGTGTACCCTGGGCAACGTCCTTGCAGACGGCCAATTCTCTCTCACCAGAATTGACTTGCAGTTTCTCAAGTCGCTCCTGACATAAACAAAAAATACTGCTTGATGAAGAGTTCAAATGTGTATTGTGATTTTTTGTATTGTGACCTTATTAGTTGGCCAAATAAACATATTACTGTAAAACAGTTGAAATTTGAGAGGGGACCAACATGATATATTTTCTTTTTTTATTGTTGAAATTGGTTCAGCAAAGTATCACATCCAGTGAGCTTTTCAGCATAGAGTTAATAAGCGTATTCTTCCTATTTTTAATGTACAGTGGGTCGGCATCCGAAAAAACTGCTCTTTTTGGCCCATTGGCGACAATGAGGCTCCCCTTTTCCCTGGAGCCTTTTCTTTCTTCCCTTCAAGGGAGCTTCAGCTTGGATGTCAGCAACGAGTCTAACTTCCCACAGGCTCCCTTTCCACATCCTTCATTAAGACCTGAAGGAAAGTAAGGGAAGGAGAAAAAGAAGCTAAAAGGTGCACACACCTCACCATCTGTCCCTCAGGTCCCCAATTCCCAGTTGGTCCAACTAAATAAAAAGAATCAAGAAAATAAAGATTAAACTATGATGCAGAAAAGAGAAAGAGGAGCCAAGTTCAGCTCCATCTTGTTTTCGTGTTCGGCGGGTTTTCATACCAGGAGGGCCCTTACCATTGCGGGCTCCCAAAGTACCCAAGGTACAGGAGGAAACAGAGGAAATGAAATCAGTGCACAACCCTACAGTGAGTCCTTGATATTTACTGTGATTTGGTTCCAAGATCCTCCATGGATAACAAAATCTGTGAATGCTCATGTATCATTAACATACAATTGCATAGTTAAATGATCCTCCATACATAAAATGGCAAAATCAAGATTTGCTTTTTGGATTTTTGTTTTTAAGCTGTGGGTAGTTGAATCTGTGGATGCACAATCTACCGATTCATAGGGTTGACTGTATACATTATTACCATATTTAAAATAACATCTTAAGCATGCATCAAACCCAAATAATAGTGATGAAATGGATGATGTCTGTTCTACCATGAGTCTGGTTGAACAGACCTGTGTCAGAGAACTGTGATTGATTGTGTGGCCTTAATGTGAGTTGAATATGACTCAGGCTGTAATTCTGTTGCATTTACCTAGGAATGTGCCACTTCAAGCCCAGTGGAGCATATCTCTGATTAACACATATCATTATGCTACCTTTTGCTACTCTTTTGGCCAGCATAATTTCTGCACTGACAATTGCTGCTCATATTTGAGAAGGAAAACAATGTTCAGATTTTTGTGAACATATGCCCACAGGTTTCCCAGCATCTTCTTTCCTTGCCAGTCACTCCCACTTCTTGAACAATATTCATCATGTAATGATGTAATGATGTAATGATGAGGTTTTTATTGTACTGAGTTGTACTATTTTAATATGTAATGAGTTGTATTTGCTGTTTTATATGATTGTATTTGATATGCACTGTAAACCGACCTGAGTCCCTCATTGAGGTTGAGAAGGCCAGTATAGAAATCTTATAAATAAATAAATATAATATAACTTGGACTACAACTCCCATAGGCCCTAGTCAGCATCAGCAGCATATTGCCTAATCAAAAGTAAAGTAATGAAGTGTGTTTGATTCACGCTAGAAGGAGTAAAAAAAAAACAACACACACACCAATGGCCTTTTAGTCTTGCCATATGCTTGGTTGTGTTATTAGGGACACAGTAAACCCAAAATATTTCTGGGAAGAAATTACATAGATAATTTACTAAGCTAATTTGAGACATTTCAGCATTTCAGTTGGACAGTTAAACAACAGATATTCTGGTTTCTGTCCCTACCAGTTAAGGCACCAGCCACAATATGGAGCAGAGGAGAGGCATTAGTCCAAACCGTTTTCCAAATGTGCAATGCACGCACTTTCATTTCCAAATTTCCAATCTCTCCTTCTCAGACCCTTGCTTTAGTGAGCCAGACATAATCTGCAAGGGAAACTATGCCTCAATGTCATAGTGTTTTATCCCCAGTATAATAAAATGATGACAAGGCATTGCAGTGCCTCTGAGATAAACAAACATACTTTGCTTGGAGGACATGCACTGGAGTAATAGAAATCAGTCCGTTGAGGCTTGAAGCTATTACCTTCATCATCCTCCTATCATATCTCAAAGAAGACATTTTCTCCACCACCGGTAACTCTTTTTTTTTTTTTTTTTTTTGCAGCTATCAGTGATGCATGTTACACTGTCTCTTCTGTTCATCATGTTGATCATAGGCCTCTGGTTCAAATAAATATGTGATGAAATGCCATCTGACATTCTATCTACATTTTGAAGGGTTGCTTGTATTAGCAGAGTAAATTTTGAAATTATTCTTGTTGGTAAGTGCCTCCTGCTAGTTCCATCACCTCACTGTCATGTACATGGCAGCACGAGCTCAACGCTTGGGCAATTTACAGAGCAGGAGAAAGAAAAGAAAGTATCAGTGCTAGATGAGTTAGTGATGCTCTGGGCATATATTTCCCATTGGTAATTGGAGCAAAAACAAGAAAAAACATAGAATATATAATAATCAATGTTACCATTATGGCTTGGGATTCAGTGAGCAAATCTTGTTGATGAATGGAGCCACTCCTGGGAAGTGTCCGGTACTGTAATGAAGAGCTCTCTGCTGCTATTAGTTTTTGTTGTTGCTAAATCAGACTCATTTTGATATGAAGTTGATAGTCTACTCATGTATTCAGTCTGAGATAATAAAGGGACTTAAGACGACATATAACGATGCTAAAATCATATAGTGTTGCCCTATATTTATAAAGTCTATGTGGTTTAATCTAGGTAAAGGCAGAGGCTAACTTCATGCATAGAAGCAAAATCAGAATACTGGAAAATTCACACTTTTTTACCTGGTTAATTTGAAAGTAATTCATCTCTTTAAATAGACTTGATATTTCCTGATGCTATAATTGTTGTTGTTGTTGTTGTTGTTGTTGTGTCTAGATATTATGTATTATTATTATTATTATTTTACAGACACAAAAACACAGTATGTCACAGGAAATGAGATCTATTATGCTGGATTTCATATCACAAAATCACAAGTCAAACACTTCCCAAGCGTCTAGGACTGTGTGATGTATTTTCAAATGCTGCACGCAGATCCAAGTAAAGTGGCCTTTTGCAGTTGAAAGATCATGATATGGTCAATGTTTAATGTTTCCAAATGCCAACTGAGATCTTTTGGCACAACACCCAGTGTGCCAATGACCACTGGGACCACCTGTACTGGTTGTTGTTGCTGCTGCTATTATTGTTGTTGTTGTTGTTATTATTATTATTATTATTATTATTATTATTATTATTATTATTATATGAGCATGAAGTGCATAGGTAATTTTCAATGGTAAGCAAACAGTATTTTGCCCCCCCCCCCAAATCACTGATATATATTTTCTGTTCGTCGTGGGAGTTCTGTGTACCATATTTGGTTCAATTCCATCATTGGTGGAGTTCAGAATGCTCTTTGATTGTAGGTGAACTATACATCCCAGTAACTACAACTCACATATGTCAAGGTCTATTTTCCCCCAAGAGCGCCGCAAGAGCGCCCCTGGGCAAAATCAACTATACCGCAAATGCTTACTTTGCGTAATGGGTTGAGCCGCCCCTGAGTGCCATTCACCAAAATCTGAATCTTTAGGACTGCATATGCTGTTTTTCTAACATTTTTGACAAAGTTTATTCTCTCCTGTATTTGAAACAGTAATTCTAAGATATATTCTCAAAAGCATTTTTGTGCCTAAGAAAAAATAGCCCTTTTATCATTTTGGTATTCCAAATATATTCAATAATCTTCAAAACATACAGTCTATGTTTTGTACAGAAAGCAAGCACTTCTATGCAGAAATTATATCTTCTTCAATGCATTGGATTTTAAGGAAAAATTAAATTGTTTTTTTCTATTTTAAAAGCCTGAAATGCACTTAAAATAAAATTTAAAATAACACAAAGAGCAATCCCCTTCAATAATTCCACAAATGGCATTTGACTTTTTTTCAAATGTATACAAATGAAATAAGTGAAGAGTTAAGTCCTTAACTGTTGGATATTTTTTTTCCCCCTGTTCAAGCTCATAGAGACAAGTGCTACATTAAACAGTAGTTCTCATGCTTTGGGCTGTGAGTGAATACCTAATAATATTTCCAAGCTGCAAAGGAAACATCCCAGAGAGAATGCTGCTCGCCTTTATTTCCACCTCATGGCTTGTTGTTCTTGCCCATGACCCTCTGATGGAGATGAATGATTCTGATCCATTCAGTATAGTACCAGAACACCAACTCTTTACCACCACAAAGATGCAGCCTTTACAAGTTTGTGAGTGCTAAAGTTTGCATGTATCAGCCATTCTGAGCTTGTGCCTTTTCACTCTGCTGACTTAAGAAGAAATACAAAGTTGACATTCTCCTTCCTCTTCCCACCCCTTGCCTTATCTCTACAACTTCTGGGTCCATATCTTATAAAAGCAGCATGGAACCCCATGTAGAAGATTAAATTTTTCCCTGTGCACACATGGTCATTTTTTCGGTATGCGGAGGTTCCCCCCCCCCCCCCCCTAAATGTGCAGCACTGAAATTGACTTGAATTGTGGGAGATGAAGAAATCTGTACTTGATGACACTTTCAATACTGTTTTCCCTGGAGATAAAACTTCTAGGTAGTTGTTTTAGTTTTTTGCCATTTTGTTGACTGTGTTGTTTGAATCTTTCAAGCTCTCTTTAACCTATTTCTCTGATCAGAGACCTTTCCCTCAAACATAAGCTTTCCTATTATTTACCCTTTCCTTTATTTCCCTGGTCACTGCCGTGGTCTCTGAGTTCAATATATTGTCACATATTCCTCCTCTGTTGTCATGAAACCTAATGGGGCCACATAGACCATAACATTGGCATAGCAGAGTAATTTTGAAAGATGAAAGAACAGCCAAAATGCAGAAATTTGGGATGGATGTCAGGGAGACCTAGAAAATCTTTGCTAGTGGTGTGCCAGTAAAATTCAATAAACATAGCACAAGCCCTTTGAAGCAGGTGTCATTGTCATGTGATATTTTTAATCTATCCTGTTTATTTCAAAACAGATTTTCTAACTATATTTGCATGGTGATACAATCTGTTTCACTTGCTTGGTTCAGCAATACTTCCATATCAGTAGCTGGAATCATACTTCCAACCATGTTGTTAGGCTGCAATCCCCAACAGTCCTTAGCATAACTAATAGTGAGGAATACTGGAATATACTGGGTTGTTGTAGGTTTTTTTGGGCTATATAGCCATGTTCTAGAGGCATTCTCTCCTGACGTTTCTCCTGCATCTATGGCAAGTATAATAATAATAATAATAATAATAATCCTTTATTTATACCCCGCTAACATCTCCCGAAGGATTCAGTGCAGCTTACAAGATGCCGAGGCCCAACACATCAATAAAACAACAGCATAACAAATACAACAATAAATAAAACTCAAAAACAAGCAATAAACATTAAAACATTAGCAATACACATTAGACAATAACACCACGACGCATTTAAAACTAAGTCCGTGCCAAATGTAATGATTAAAATTTTAAAAAATGCTGGACATGACAGGTGAAATAGATAGATTTTTGGAGATAGGTGCGGTGTGCAGACAATCTTAAATCTCTAGTAAAGTGCATTTGGGACATGATGCTAGGAGTTTCCTATTCTGGGAAGGCACACTGGAACAACCACATCTTCAAGCTATTCCTAAAGATAGCCAATGTTGGGGCTTGTCTGATGTCCTTGGGGAGAGAGTTCCAGAGTCTGGGGGCCACCACGGAGAAGGCCCTGTCCCTCGTTTCCACCAATCGCGCTTGTGACGCAGGTGGGATCGTGTTGCAGAACATTGAAATGAATGAAAGAAGGAGGATCATATGTGGTTGCCCATTAGCATAGCTCAGTTATGGAAGCTGTGGAGCCTTCCAGACGTCATTGGACTTTAGGTCTCAGCATTTCCTCCTATTAGTTATGAAAGCTGGATCTTCTGGGAATTGCAGTTCAACAATATTTAAAGAAATGCACAATTTTCATCCCTGGCATATTGATTTTCCAGCATTTGGTTGTTCTCACCGCCATGGGTAGATTTTTTAAAGAGTGACTGTTATTTGCCCAGCACTTTCTGCTTTGGCACAACAGTGCAGGTAAAACTTGCAATAAAATACTGATGTAGAACCCACTTTTTCCATTATTTATTATTATTCTTTCCTGAGTCCCCTTCTGGTTATATTTAAACCAGGACATAGTGAGTTTGGCACCAAGGTGCTTCTGCTATGCTATCTCCACCCCTCCTCCCCCAATACATATAAGGGTTTCTAGTGATCAACATCAGTTTGTGGATGATGAATAGTCTGCTGGCCATAAAACGTAATCTGTGCTGGCAACTCACTGAGATTCCCAGAAAGAGCAACAGCTGCTCAAATGTTGGGAAACATTAATAGCATTGTTATGGCTTATCCCTCCCCATCAATGCACATAGAGTTTCAGAAACAAGAGTGAGCAGATTCCTGCTAGAGATGCTTCTAGAATCCAGTCTTTGTGAATTCTGTTATGATTTGAGCCATCCATGTGTCTAATTTGCATATTTAATGTGAAAACTGCAATTTGTGATTTGGTTTTGCACTTCCTGCCTAATCCAGTAGAATTTTGAAACAATATTAAAAGTATTGAACATCAAAAGTTTGTTCTGAAATTATTATTATTATTATTATTATTATTATTATTATTATTATTATTATTTTGTGTCAAAAGCATTGCATAAATGTTGTAAAGCAATGTGCTTTGGGTTGGGATAAAGAGATACTTTCAAGTGTATATATTGTAAATATGATTTTTTATTTAGTTAAAAGTTTTAGACTAATGTGGAAACAGTAGAAAAGAAAGTGGGATGAGCTAGAAATAAAGTGGCTTGTCTGTCCCTCCTTATTCTGTGTCTCCTTAAGAACTTTACATTCAATGAGAGGAAAGCATAGTAAAGGAGTAATGGGAGTAAATTGTTAACTTGTAAGATTGCTTATATTTGATGATGAGGGTGAAGGAGAGTGGACTTTGCCTAAGGCTTTATCAAAAATAGTAGGGTATTGAAGAATACACTAAGGGCTTTATCACATGAAGGCCAAGAAGACAGGGGACAGCAGAGTAAAGTGGGGGAAACAGTGGGGCAGTTTTGTCCCCTTGTCACGATTGGTCATGGAATCCCTCTCCAAAACATTTCTCCACTGTCCCCAACTTCCTCCCGCACTCTCCCCAGCTTCTTCTATAGGAAGTTGGTTGTACACCCTACTCCTCAGGACTCTGTGTCTCTGTGCCGCTGGCATGTTGAGCCCAACAGAGCTCTGGCAGAAATAGCCCTGTGTTATCTGATAGGCTCTGGTGGACTCCATGCCAGCAGCAGGTGGGTAGCACAGAGAAGGGCTGAAATTACTTGATCTGGTGAGGTCGTAAGTACCTGTCTGATTTTGGATATTAATAACCTTATCATATGGGCAGAGTTAAAGCAGGAGACAGCAGGGAAAATTGTGGGGCAACCATGTGGCAACACTCTATTACCTCCCATCATTGCCCATAGTCTCCCTTCCCATGACGTTTTGCCATCCCGCTTCCTCTTCAGCTTATCTGTCTTTTGGGTATGAGAAGTCAGGTGTACACCTGACAACTCTGAGCTCCTCTGCCAGCACATTGTGAGCACGTAACCCCACAGAGTCTCACCAGAAGTAGCCCTGCACCATATGTTGAGGTCCAAGGGAGGTCCAATAGAGGAGAAGCAAGGAAAGGACACTGATTCTCACTAAGATTACATGTAAGGCCTGCTCTGGTTTGTACTTAAATGGGAGACTATCAACGAATCCCAGGTGCTGTAGGCTATATTTCAGTGGAAGAAAATGTCAAAACTATCTCTGAGGCCCCTTCCACACTGCCCCTATTTCCCAGGATCTGATCCCAGTTTATCTGCTTATCCCAGATTATCTGTCAGTGGAGATTCATATAATACAGTTGAAAGCAGATAATATTACATCAGATTCTGGGATATAGCACAGTGTAGAAGGGGCCTCAGTGTTCCTTGCTTAGGTAAACTGAATGAAAAACCCATGAGGTTACCATAAATTGATAGGCAACTCACACACAAAGCCCTCTTTGCCCATAGGAATGATTGTGGAAGAAAGCTCCTTAGGTTGTCATTCCAAAGTAGTTGTTTCTCAGATGAGCAACTGTTGCTCCCAGTCAAGTTTTGAAGCCTCAACTAGTTGAAAAGTTGAAGAAGGAAGAGTGTACCTCTTAAAATAAAGCATATCAGTTCTGAGGCCAACATTTGTGCCTCTGCCCTTTGTATTGCTGTGGGTAACAACTGGTTGCAGGGGTTTTGCTGTGTCTTTGGGAATAGTGCTCACATGGCACTATTCCCAAGCAATTCATTTATTTGTGCCCCAATTTGTCATTACATTTTGAATTACATTTCTTCATTTTTAGACAAGCAGTCAATTAAACAGCCATTGGCCTTTTCAATGATTAATTTAACAATTTCATTTAAACAGGTGTGCATAAAGGCAAACAGAATTGGACAAGTAAAACCTTACTGCTCATTACAAGAAAGACTTTATCTTCCTTTTTCATTCTTCATTATAACAGTACAATGAACCAAAGAAACATTATAAGATTTTTAAAAGAAATGTGCTCTTTCTTCTTAGTCTCACTGATTAAAACCAGTCACTACCAATTCATCAACTAAAGCCTTTGTTGATTCATTTGCTTATTAACAGTTGCGGTTCTAAGCAGTTTGAGTCAAACTGAGATATAAATGTAATAAAATACATAAATCTTGTGTATGTTGACTCAGAAAAGAGTCTGAGTAAGTTTCGGTAGGATTGGCACCCAACATAACAGTTCACAGTATGTAATCAATTTTCTTTCCCCTTCCGGCAAGCCTGGGAGGGGAGGGATATTTGCCTCCCCAATGAATTGAGGCAAACAATATAAAAGAAGTTGGGGTGAAGCCTGTTTAGGCAGTTTGACGCCCCCATTTTACCTCTTCATTCCAGCTTAGACATTGGCACACTCATTCCACCCATTAACAGTGTACCATAATAGTAGGGGGTTGCTTCAGGGCTGGGTAGTAATCCCCCCCCCCGTTTTATTTATTTTTTTATCTACCCTACACTGTGGAGTTTTTTTTTTTTTGGGGGGGGGAGTTGACATTGGATGATGCTTTAAAGAGTTTTTCATGTGAGAAACATGGATATAATTTAACATCTCAGTGTGCACCTATGGCACCTATTTTGGTGAAGGCCAGGTATGCAAACCTCCACCTGTAAGTTCACTCAACTGAGATGGGGGTGAACAGAAATTGCTTTGGAGCTGTGTTGGGAGTTCTAATCCCTGAAGTTCCACAACTGGGGGATTGAATTCTCTATACGGTCTCCCAAGAGTTGCCCTGATTATGACTCAGGTGAGTTATATGGTGAACTCAGGTGTCTCACCCAAGTCAGCCGAAGAATGGGTCTGAAATGGCTACTGCCTTGGCTTATACAACATCAAGTTCAAACCCCCACTTTGCAGTTCCTGAAGAAAGTTTGAATAGTTAACAATTCAACAAAAGTTGCCCATAGTTATCCCAACTCAGTTGTCTTGTCTCATTATTTCATTGTGGGTGGGCAAATGTACAGGCTTCTTTATTGCCCACAGTCTGCTGATGTTATACAAATTATGCCTCTAAATCCACAAGCATGTGGACAATTTCAACAAAAAGGAGGAAGCCATGAAAATGAACAGAATCTGGCTACCAGTATTAAAAAAACTCTAAAATTATAGCAGTAAATAAATAACAAAACCCAAACACAGGGGAACTCCAGACACAGGGGAACTCCAATGTGGCCCGCCCATTCTCATCTCTATCGTGATTGTATCTATTAGTTTTTTTATTATTACTATTGTTATTTTATTATTATTTTAATGTCATTTTGATAATGTTGTTGTTGTCTGATGTATATGCTTTGATTTTATTGCTGTATTATGTTGTCCAGGCTTGACCCCATGTAAGCCGCACCGAGTCCCCATTGGGGAGATGGTGGCGGGGTAGAAATAAAGTTTATTATTATTATAAGAAACGATCAGGAACAGCTAATCACCTCTCAACAAAGGATTTTCCTAGGCAGTAACAAGCCACACCTAAAAACTATCAGAACATCAAATGCTAATCAAGGTGGCCAGTTGAAACATTCACACCTAGTTCCAACAGAAAAGAGTTCTTTCTCCCACCCTGGACTTTCCACAGATATATAAACGCCATTTCCTAGTTTTCAACAGACCTCACAACCTCCGAGGATGCCTGACATAGATGCAGGCAAAACATCAGGAGATAATGCTTCTAGAACATGGCATACAGCCTGAAAAACCTACAACAACCCTATGCCTTTAAAATTAACTTTAAAAAGAGTAAAGTATTTGCCCAAGAAGAAGAGTGATTTTGCATGCACAATGATTAATCAGACAACATGAGATCAGGGAGCATATTTTCTTTGTCCTTAAGGGAGTTTACCTAAAGCCAAATTGAACCTGAGGCACTAGAGGTTAGTACATTCCTATGATACAGTTTTTCCAATCTAATTTCAAGAAACCCAAGGGGAGGTTCTCTTTTCAGGCTAAAATATCACCATGGTCGGGGAATTCTGGGCCCTGCATTCCAGTCAGATAACTTCCTATGCTCCAAGTGATATGATTTTACGAGGACAGTCCCAATTAATCCTTTCTGGCACACTTCTTGGCTGTTTTTAAAATCTCAGTTTCTGCCCCATGTGCTCACATTTCCCATTTTGTGCGCAGATTACTACAATTGCCACAAACGGAATGAAAAGTACAAGATTAGTTTGCATTCAGGCAACTGGGGTGTGAGGGGAGCAGAATGACTCTTAGGGCCTTTTGTTGAGATTAACTTCACAATTCAGCAGCAGATCAGTTGCACAAGTTCAGCGCTTTCCAGTAGCTTCTTCCTGCACAGTATTTTCAGTCAACTGCTCCCACAGCCTGCAGTCACTCTGGAACCCTTTACAGACACTTGAGCACATGCCCGGCCATTGTCAGTTTTACCATTGTCTTTCCCCCAGTCTAGATGATATTACAAACTTACCACAGCATACAGTTATATCTTGTCTTAGCAGACAGGTTCTTTTAATCAATTACATAGAGCCTTCGACGAACAGCATCACAGCACAAGGAGAGAGTATACACTCTACATGACTTCCTTATATACAATTCTATACAATTACACATAGCAATCTCTGATTGGTTCCCAACTCATTAACTTAACTCAGACCCAGGATTGCATCATTCACAATCACCTGGACTAGGCCAGAACACATTCCCCAAATGAAGTTCTATATACAGTTAATGCATGACTCCGCATTTCCAATAGAAGCCCAGTAGCAGTGCATGACTCAGCTATATTACATTACAATACATTGTAAAACCTGACACCTTTCCATACAGCCCTATATCCTAGAATATCAAAGCAGAATATCTCCTTTGGACTAGGTTATCTGGATCCACACTGCCATTTATTCCAGTTCAAAGCAGTTATTGTGGGATTTTATTCAGCTGTTTGGAAGGGGCCTTAGTTTTCCCTATTGGCTCAGAGAAAATCAAACCTTTGAAGTCTCTCCTCACTTGTTTGCCCATTCTCATTAATAACTTTTGCCATCTTGAACACAATTTGATATTAATTGGATGCAGTACCATTGTTGTAATCTGTAAAATATTGGAGGTGACGTAACTTCCTAAACCCTTCTATATCCCACCCAATATGACTCTGGCATTTTTTTCCTCTGCAAGGAAGAAGGAAGCATATAGACCTCACTGCAAGTACTAAGACACTTGCTGTTTGTAACTTCTAGAGATCTAAAATTGCCTCCCATGCTTTGTAACACTAGAGTTATTTTTATTTAAAAGAATCATATCAAAACCAGCACAGACTTGGCCATATTTTATAGTTGCTTGAGTCTGATATCTGGTGGCAGTGACAGGTTTTAAATTAATGCATTCCATACTCACACAAGTGCATTTTCATTTACGATGCACAATTCCTTTTCATTTGCAATCTCAGATGTGGGGAGAGGAATGCTGTAGCAAGACATCTGAATGTGAAAATAAATGCAGCCTGTAAGGAATGGCTAATACAGGTCGAACATCCCTTATCTAACCCAAAACTCTCCAAAATTCAAAATTTTCCACCTGGTGACTGAGATAGTGACATCCTTGCTTTCTGATAGTTCAGTACACACAAAATTTTGTTTCATGAACAGAATTATAAAAATGAATGTATATAAAATTAACTTTGGCTATGGGTATAAAATCCATATGAATAATAAATGGATTTGTGATTAGACTTATTATTAGTTTTATTTATTATTATTTATTTACAGCATTTATATACCGCTTTTCTCACCTTGAGGGGGACTCAAAGAGGTTTACACATAGATAATGGCAAAAATTCAATGCCTTACAACTACAATAGTAAAATCACACTTTAAACATAAATCATATTAAAAACAGTACATTACCAAATATCAAAACAGTTATTAAAACTATAAAACAATCTCATCAGTTGAGTTCAGACATATTATTATTATTATTATTATTATTATTATTCACAAAAACACAGTATGTCACAGCAAACAAGATCTATATGCTGGATTTCGTATCACAAAATCACAAGTTGAATACTTCCCAAGTGTCTAGGACTGTGTGATGTATTTTCAAATGATGTGTACAGATCCAAGTAAGATGGCCTTTTGCAGTTAACAGATTGTGATTTTGTCAATGTTTATGTTTTCCAAATGCTGGCTGAGATCTTTTGGCATGGCACCCAGTGTGCCGAGTACTACTGGGACCACCTGTACTGTTTTATGCCAGAGCCTTTGCAGTTTGATTTTGAGGTCCTGAAAATGGCTGAGTTTTTCCTGTTGTTTTTCCTCAGTGTGATTGTCACCTGGTATTATTATTATTATTATTATTATTATTATTATTATTATTATTATTATTAGAAACACAACAAGATGATTCCATAGCAGACTGCTGGCTGTTGAATTGGATCACAAGTTGGACACTTCCCAAGTGTCTAGGATTGTGTGATGTATCTGCGAATAATGCATGCAAATCCCAGTAGGGTGGCCTTTTGCAGCTGGCAGATGGTAATCTTGTCAGCGCCGATTGTGTTTAAGTGCATGCCAAGGTCTTTAGGCACTGCACCCAGTGTACCAATTACCACTGGGACCACCTTTATTGGTTTGTGCCAGAGTCTTTGCAGTTCGATCTTTAGATCCTCATACTTTGTTTTTTAATACGATGGTGAGGTCAGGAGTATTGTGCTCCAAAACTCTTTCTGTCTGAATCCAGAAGTCCCAGAAGAGTTTGGGGTTTTCATTTTCTGTAACTTTTTCCAGCTTGTGATCCCACCAGTTCTTTGTCGCACAAGTTCCAATGAATCATCTGAGCAACAGTGTTATGCCTCTGCTTGTAGTCTGTCTGCGCGATCTTCTTGCAGCAGCTGAGGATGTGATCCATTGTTTCATCTGTTTCCTTGCAGAATCTACATTTGGGATCTGTTTTATTTATTTATTTTATTTATTTATTTATTTATTTATTTATTTATCTGTTGTCGACTTTTCAATTTTGGCTTTGATGGAATTGGTTCAAATGGCTTGTTCTTGGGCTGCCAGAATCAGGCCCTCCACTTGTGAGCCACATCCATGTTTTTTCTTTGTCAATTTGGCTCTCAGTTTTTGCCAGAAACTGATTATTATTATTATTATTATTATTATTATTATTATTATTATTAGACTTTGTTCCCATCTTTGAAACATCCCATTATACATAAGCAAATATAATAATGTTTTTAAAAATCCAAGCCCTTCTGGACCCAAGTACTTCAGATAAAAAACACAGAATTTGTATAAGCGCTTTCTTTGAATTCTGAGATACAAATCTGAAGATAAAAGACATGCAACAAAACCTAATACAATTTAATTTTCTACATCTGATCATTTTCTTTATAGCAGATTGCCCAATATTTTTTCTCTCAGTTGAGTTCTGATAAAAATCATCTCCTTGAGTGCTAGAAACTGAACAATGCAATCTCTGTGGCAGCCCCTCTCAGTGGTTACGTTGTTGTGAAACAATGGGGGTTGCAGTACAACACCTGAAGAGCATTAGAAGGACTTGCTTCATGTTTTGTTTTGCTTTTAAGAAATTAACATTATGGTGGAAAGAAGAGGCCTAGGTGAATGTGAAATGTTTCTGGTAATGACCTGGAAAATCTCATCCTTTAAATTCATATGGCTGTCTTTCACATGCATCAATTGGAAATAAAGGACCCGGTGTAAATGTGCAAGCAGTCACTCATTTAATTGCAATTTTAAATCCAACATGAGTAAATTTTCAGACAACTAATCACCCATATATTTGGTTATTCTTGTGAATGTAATCTGCTGAGTAATTCAGAAGATATAAACTAAGGGTGAGTGTTCATCCATCTGCTAAATGTCACTAGAAAAAAATGTATCTGAGTGATTTCTAAATTGTTCCAACTTAGAAAGTAAAATACTAACAGTTATGTATTCTGGGTAGCAGTGCGTTTTCCGGGCTATATGGCCATGTTCCAGAAGCCATACATTCTATTTTTATATGTCTTTATCTGATATTTTGTATAGTTTTTAATCTGTACAGTCTTCATTGGGGAAAAGGCAGGATTAAAATGAATAAATTATTAATAAAATAATAATTCTAAAAATCCTTTCCAAATATGATGTAAAGAGGTTTGTGATTATGTACCATCAGTGCATTTCTTCCATGACTCTTTGTAATTAGAAAGTTCAGGAGAACATGCACTTATTATGAATTTGTAGTAAAGCCAAAGGAACAGATATCATTCTGTTCTTTAAGATACTGTTAACTTAGTGTATCGGGTTTTCAAATAATGTTCCTCCTCTATCAGAATAAATGCAATTTGGGATTAACACTCTTTCTACAAGAGATATTTAATGAAGTGAATATGAATCAAATGCATAATATTAAATCTACTGCAGTGTACACATAATCAAATCAAAGGAAGTTGCAAGGACATTGTATATTGACTCTTGTATTAGCCAAATTTGACCTTTTTACTATATTGTATCCTTATTAGCATATGTAAAGCTGCTGAGACTGGAGGCTATATCCCTATAATATTGTACTGTGAATGGCTGACTTGTAGAGAACATTCTGTGCACATAATAAAAATCTGAAGTTCATTGCTGATAACATTTAAAGTTGTCATATATATATATATATATATATATATATATGGGCTGGGCAACCACGGAAAAAATTGTTTCTAAACTCGATTCGTTTTTAGGGGGGTTTTGCGTTTCGATTTTTAAAAGAATTCCGAAATTTTCTTTAAAAAAGTTCGAAATTTACGAAATTTCGGAAATTACGAAACAATTACGAAACAATTACGAATCGATTCGTTAATGGCGGACGCGACGCGCAATACGCTAAAAAAACCTCCAAATGGGACAGGGGGAACTTCTGAAGCTTCCCTCTCCCTCTGTTGTTGACTGTTGGTGCGATAATTATATATTTTTTTCACTGAGAAAACAAACAGCAACCCTAAAACTTGCACCAGACATGCGGAAATAATAACGAAACGATTTCGAAATGATTTCGAAACAAATACGAAACAATTACGAAACGAATTGAAAAATTCGTTTCGCTTTTTAGTTGCTCCTGAATGGTTCAATATCGCTTCGTTATCAAAAAAATAACGAATTAATAACGAATTACAAAATTAACGAACGAAATCGCCCAGCCCTAATCCTAATATATATATATATATATATATATATATATATATATATATATATGATGAAAATTAAGCATAAACAAATTTTGTGTTTAGACTTGGCTCCTGTCTCCAAGACATCTCATTGTGTACATATTTCTTTTCACATATTTTTTAATTTTATTATTATTATTGTATAATACATAGAAACATACCATCTTTGAAAATAACATTCAAAATACCAGTTTTTTCCCCAATCCCCCCCACCAGCACCCCCCCCCCCCCCCCCGGGAACAAATAAATACTTTAGCTGTGTTTATTACAATTGTTCAATCATGAGAATAGTTTTGTTCAACACCGTATATTTATCTTTCCCCTTTATTCTATATATGAGACCCTTCCATTTTGCTTTCCATGTCTTTTTGCTTTGACCCGTCATATAGTAACTTTTCCTTTCGCTAATATAATCTTGAAGAAGGTAATCTGCTAAATATTTGTACCAGGTTTTTGTATCCCATTTCTTGTGGTCTTTCCAGCCCAGGGCCACTGAGGCTTTAATTCCCTCTATCATATGTTTTATTATTTCCTCACTTTCCTTATATTCCTCTTTATTTTCGAATTTCTGAGTGAAAAATTGGGCCTTATTCCATTCTATCTTGATCCCTAATAGCTCCTCCATTTCTTTCCTGATTATTTCTTGGAACTTTTGGATTTTTTCACATTCCCACCACATGTGGGCATATGTTCCTATTTTACCACAGTTGTGCCAACATAATTTTGGGCACGTTTTTGTGATATGCGCCAGTTGCACAGGAGTTCTGTACCATTTTGTCAATATTTTTCGTTGCATTTCTTTAATCTTTAGGTGTTTTATTTTATTGATTGAATTAATCCAATTGTCTATTTCTCTCTCACTGCAACTTAATTCCTCCTTCCAGACTTCTATTAGGGTAGATTTTGTGTTGTATTGTATATCGGTGATTGTGTTATATATAAATCCCATGATTCCTTTCTCCCTCTCTACTTTCCATTTTATTATTTTGTCGAGATTTGTTTCTGAGGTTTCCTTATTCTTCAATTCATTATGTACATATATGCAAATGCAATTATTCATAAACCCCAAAACATCCAAAACTGTTCTCAAGCATTTTGGATGAGGGGTACTCAACTTGTACATAAATATCATTTTGCACTGATCTATATCAGTTTGGGAATACATTGTTTTTGCTAATTTAATTTGTGAAGGAATAAATGAGTAATTTAGCTATTTTCTTCCCACTGTGAGAAAGTCTTTGAAAACTTCAGACTCTGGAGATTATTTGCAGATGAAGCCTTTTTCTGTGCAACATTTGCATATAGAACATTTAGATAGAAAACTGTGTATTCAATTCAGGAAATTTATTTATTTATTTAGTAGTCTTCTCACCTCCATCGAGGGACTCAGGCCGGTTTCCAACAGTAATATCACAAACAGTCATTAAAAAACATCATATTGCATATTAGACTAAAGACATTAAAATAGCAAAATACAGTCATATAATTACAATGGTCAGTCGTCACAATAAAATCGTTGTTCGTCATATCACAGAATATTGACTCACTCGTCGAATGCCAATTTCCAGAGCCAAGTTTTCACCTGTTTTCTGAGCGTCAAGATAGAAGGGGCAGTTCTGATCTCCAGTGGGAGAGAGTTCCAGAGCCGAAGGGCCACCACCGAGAAGGCCCTGTCCCTCGTCCCCACCAGACATGCTTGTGAGGCTGGTGGGACCGAGAGCAGGGCCCCTCCAGACGATCTTAACAATCTTGATGGTTCATAGGGGAGAATACGTTCAGACATGGTATTTGCTGCGTAGAAAACTATTTTTTTGTGCAGAAATATTGGCTGGTTTGCTGTTAGGTCATTAGAATGTGGACTTCAAACCATACAGTGGTATTTATTTATTTATTTATTTATCGTGTCAGAAGCAAATCGAGAATAAAGTCAAAAATTACACAGGAATATGCAGATCTTCAAAACATGGAACAAATATGTATCTAAATTTGTATGGCAAGGAAAGAAACCGAGGATTAAATTTATCATTCTAACTGAAGAGAAAAAAAGAGGTGGCTTTGGCCTACCAGACCTTAAATTATATTATGAGATGTGTGCACTGAGCTCCATCAAAGACTGGTCAACTCTAAACAAAACAAGAATCCTAACATTAGAAGGATTTGATCTAAGAGCTGGCTAGTACTCTTATCTTTGGTATGAGAAAATGAAAGTAGAGAAAAAAATGGCAATCATTTTATTAGATCTACACTAATAAAACTATGGGGAAAATATAAAAGCATTAGGGATTTTCCCATTAGAAGCAGGACACAGAAGAAAATTTGGACAGGAAAAGTGACTTACATACAGAGATATATTGGAGAAAAAAAACCAGAATGGACATATTGCACTGAAAACACAAGAAGAAACCAACCAAATAGATAAGAATATATTGAGATTAACTTCACAATTCAGCAGCAGATCAGTTGCACAACTTCAGCGCTTTCCAGTAGCTTCTTCCTGCACAGTATTTTCAGTCAACTGCTCCCACAGCCTGCAGTCACTCTGGAACCTTTTACAGACACTTGAGCACATGCCCAGCCATTGTCAGTTTTACCATTGTCTTTCCCCCAGTCTAGATGATATTACAAACTTACCACAGCATACAGTTATATCTTGTCTTAGCAGACAGGTTCTTTTAATTACATAGAGCCTTCGACGAACAACATCACAGCACAAGGAGAAATATACACTGTACATGACTTCCTTATATACAATTCTATACAATTACACATAGCAATCTCTGATTGGTTCCCAACTCATTAACTTAACTCAGACCCAGGATTACATCATTCACAATCACCTGGACTAGGCCAGAACACATTCCCCAAATGAAGTTCTATATACAGTTAATGCATGACTCAGCATTTCCAATAGAAGCCCATTAGCAGTGCATGACTCAGCTATATTACATTACAATACATTGTAAAACCTGACAGAATATCTCCTAGTTTCAATATAGACAAATAAGAGAATGCTACAACAAAGACAGGATAATAGGATTTCTGGAGAAAGTACTTTCTGGGATAAAATAATGACAACAGATAAAAAAACTAATAATGAAACTATAAAAAATTATTAGAATGGTCAACAGAAACAGAACAAGTTAAAGACTGCATGATCAAATGGGCAGCAAATATTGGACACATAATTAAATTAGAATAATGGGAAATAATGGAACCAAAAATTAAAATATACATAGTCTTATGATCTGAAAAAAACCCAGTATAAAATGATGTGCCAATGATATATAACACCACCAAAACCAGCAAAATGCTATTCAAATGTCCAATATGTGTTGGAAATATGGAGAACATGCAGGAACTTTTTTCCACATGTGATTGGCTTTTGAAATAGCTAAAAACTACTAGAAAGAAATACAAGAAAAATTCAGATGATATTAGATTTAAAAAGTTCAATTGAAACCAGAATCCTTTTTATTGGGAATTACAGACATAGACATGGTCATGGATAAAACTAAGGATAGACTATTTAGTGAAATCATACTCATAGCACCTGAATGCAAGTCTGATTCAGGATCATAGCCAGTATTTTCTGTGCAGAAAAGGATTTTGGATAAAAAAATACACATGCTAATTTTGCATAGGATGCATCTCAGCTGTGAAAATTCTCATCACTTCAGGATTACTCTACTAAAGGTTTTTCAAAGCTCAATAGACATATTTTTTTGATCATTTTAAAGTGTTTGAGGATATCCTTTCCATCCCTATACATACTTTCCTGATCATGACATGCTTTAGATGGTTTAGACTACAGCTTTCATCAGCACCAGCATCTGGAGGATGCTTGGATAGTGAAAGCTGATTTACAAAATCCGTAAGTACAATGTTACAACTTAATACCTCTGCCATAATCAGAGATAGTGGATTTAATACGCATTTTGGCTAGTGAAAAAAATCAAGATGCTAGTGTGGGTGTGTGTATTGAAAAGCCACACTGAGCTTGTTGATCGAAAGGTCGCAGGTTCGATTCCGGGGAGCGGCGTGAGCTTCCGCTGTCAGCCCTAGCTTCTGCCAACCTAGCAGTTCGAAAACATGCAAATGTGAGTAGATCAATAGGTACCGCTCTGGCAGGAAGGTAACGGCGCTCCATGCAGTCATGCCGGCCACATGACCTTGGAGGTGTCTACGGACAACGCTGGCTCTTCGGCTTAGAAATGGAGATGACACCACACCCCAGAGTCAGACATGACTGGACTTAATGTCAGGGGACTACCTTTACCTTTATATATAAAATAGGACCACTTACTTTCACTGGTGGCAGGCATTTTGTCTCTTGTGAAAATGAGCCCAGGTAGAATTATCCATTTTTCTGGTACCCCCCCCCCCCCAAAAAAAAAAAAGCATTCGTTCAATTAGTGTCCCAGCTTTCTCCCACGAAGGAGCCCTGGTGCCTTGCACATTTTGAAATTAAAGTTCATTAAAATGTTATATTACACAAGTTTTTTTTTAAAAAAACTGTAATGTTAAAAGCAAATGGGTAAAAACCGTTAAATTATCTTGAAACATCCCAGATAAAAATATAGCACACCACTAAATGACAGTTGTACAAGTGATGGTGAAAATGGACCATTGCTCAATTTTGATCAAAGGATATTTTGCATAGATTTTTGCTGTGATATCAGTCAGGCTTATAGGGCGATAGTTCTTTGGATTGGTTTTTTCTCCATTCTTATGAATAGGGACGATAATACTCATCTGACAGCCTCTAGGTATGCTGCATGAATTGTTAATGTGAGAGAAGAGCCCTGCTAAAAGTTTGGCCCACCAATCACTGTTGTTCTTGAAAAGTTCAGCAGGCAAAATATCCTCCCCTGGCCTTTATTGTTTTGAATTGTGTTGATAATAGATATTACTTCATGTGGCTTGACTTGTGTCCAGGCCGGGAGGGTGGCAGGATTGCAATTTTACATTGTTTGAATTGCTTGCCTTATTAAAGAGATCACCATAAAAGGTTTCCCAATGAGATGCAGGGATTGGAGAGTCTATTGAGAATCTGATTTGTCTCAATTTTGAAGAAACTAGTTGCCAGAAGACTGCTGAATTCTTCAAATGTAAGGCAGAGTCCAGTTCACGCCAAATTTTTGTGTTATATAGGGACTTCTTATAGGAAATCAGTTTTTTTGTATGACCTTCTCAGGGTTAACATATTATTATGCAGATCTTGATTAGGGTAACATATAGCTCATCTCATGCTCTTTCTTAGTTTTTTACAGTCCTGGTCAAACCATGGGTTTGTTCTGTCAATAGAGTCTTTTCTTGTATTGCTTGGTGAATATGTAAGCAGGCTTTTGAGGTTAGAGCACAGAATGGTGAAAGTTTGAAGAACCTGGTTAGGGTTGAATGAAGAGGCTTTTATCACTTCACCACATGCGACAGCTTGCAGGTTATGTAGATATTCATCAATGGCTGTTAAATTCCCCCGAGATGGTGAAAATGAATATTTTGAGGGTACACTTGCTATATGTACTTCTTGGGATACAAGAAGATTCCACCCTCCCCTTAGACCAGTGTTTCTCAACCTTCCTAATGCTGCGACCCCTTAATACAGTTCCTGATGTTGTGGTGACCCCCAACCATAAAATTATTTTTGTTGCTACTGCATAACTGTAATTTTTCTACTGTTATGAATTGTCACATAAATATCTGATATGCAGGATGTATTTTCATACACTGGACCAAATTTGACACAAATATTCGATACACCCAAATTTGAATGCTGATGGGGTTGCAGGGAGGATTGATTTCGTCATTTGGGAATTGTAGTTGATGGAATTTATAATTTACCTACAATCAAAGGGCATCTGAACTCCACCAACAATGGAATTAAACCAATCTTGGCACACATAACTCCCATGACCAACAGAAAATACCGGAAGGGTTTGGTGGGCATTGACCATGATTTTGGGAGTTGTAGTTCACCTACATCCACAGAGCACTGTGAACTCAAATTAATGATGGATCTGGACCACACTTGGAATGAATCCTCAATACGCCCAAATGTAAACACTGGTAGTGTTTGGGGAAAATAGACCTTGACATTTGGGAACTGTAGTTGCTGGGATTTATAGTTCACATGCAATCAAAGAGTACTCTGAACCTCATCAATGATAGAATTGGGCCAGACTTCCCACACAGGACCCCCAAGATCAATAGAAAATACTGTGTTTTCTGATGGTTTTTGGTGACCCCTCTGACACCCCCTCGTGACCCCTCTAGGGGTCCTGACCCCCAGGTTGAGAAACACTGCCTTAGACAGTAGTCCCCTGACTCAGTGTAGGCAACCTTGTGCCCTCCGGATAACATGAGCTGAAAGTAATGTAATCCCAAGAGTGAATAGCAAACAGTTAGGGATTATGGGCATTGTAATTCCATCTGAATGCCTATTGCTAGAGAAGGACTAGAGAGTTTTACTAATAAATGGGTATGTCTATACATAATTTCTTGCCAACTTGTGAAGGATTCAGAGTTTGGAGACAAAGTTTGTTTCTCACAAATGATATATTCTCAATTTTAATCACAATATATTTCATAAAGTCTGGAGGAGTCCCATTTTTTTGGCAGACATTGTGATTAAATCTTCAGGATCATGAGTAAAATTGATTACTTACTTACTTAGGCGATCCCTCGTTGGACGAGTAAGATGGTCTTCCATTATGGATTTCCCTGTGGGTCCGTATGTGGCTGTGGAGCCCTATTCTTGCTCTGCATCTTCTTCCGCAGTGGGGGCATTGGTTTCCAGGTGGAAGGCGGTCCCGGTCGGGGTTGGCTTGACGCGCCTTCCTCCTGGCGCGTTTCTCTCTTTCACCCTCCACTCGTGCCTCCTCAAATTCTGCAGCACTGCTGGTCACAGCTGTCCTCCAGCTGGAGCGCTCAAGGGCCAGGGCTTCCCAGTTCTCAGTGTCTATGCCAGAGTTTTTAAGGTTGGCTTTGAGCCCATCTTTAAATCTCTTTTCCTGTCCACCAACGTTCCGTTTTCCGTTCTTAAAATTGATAGTAGCATTATGATGCATGTATTTACAGGACCTGATTTGAAACTGCTATATTTCTGCAATCATGAACCACTCATGAATGAAACTTTTACCACTTGAAAGAGCGGGCCTAGATGCCTCAACCAGCACATGAATAGCCCCTAACCACAATCATTTGTGAGTTGGTGACCTTGCAAAGGCCTAATTAGATATTCTCCATTTGCATGTTATTTTTAAATAATTGTTTCTGGGCTCCTTCCATACAGCTGAATAAAATTCACATTAAACTGAACTATATGGCAGTTTGGATAACCCAGTTCAAAACAGATATTGTGGATTATCTGCCTTGATGTTCTGGGTTATATGGCTGTGTAGAAGGATCCTGGTTCAAAATCTATATAAATAAAAATGTAATGTTTGATTGTGGGATTAACATAACTCAAAAGCCACTGGGCGAATTGACACCAAATTTGGACACAAGACACCTAACAACCCAATGTATGTCCTTCACTGAAAAAAAATATGCCCAAATGTGAACACTGGTGGAGTTTGGGGAAAAGAGAATATTGACATTTCGGAGTTGTAGTTATTGGGATTTATAGTTCACCTACAATCACAGTGCATTCTGAACCCCACCAACAATAGAATTATTATTATTATTTATTATTATTATTATTATTATTTGATGCACTTATTAACCGCCATTCTCAGCCCATACGGGCGACTCATGGCGGTGTACAGTACACATAAAAGACAATTATAAAAAGGCCAGTATCAACAACATATAACTATACAACAATTACAGACTACACACAAATCCGCTTCGTCTCTTAGTGGAATCATAGCCAGTCTCATCTTCCTTATACCATTCCAGTTCTCGTTACCGTATTGTTTGTTGCTTAGCACTTAATTAAATGCCCTCTCGAACAGCCAGGTCTTAAGGCTTTTTCGAAAGGACATGAGGGAGGGCGCCTGTCTAATGTGTGTCGGGAGAGTGTTCCACAGCCGGGGGGCCACCACCGAGAAGGCCCTCTCCCTCGTCCCCGCCAGCCGAATTGGGCAAACCTCCCACACAGAACCCCCATGTGGGCCACAGCAACGCATAGCAGAGGATGGCTAGTGGGTAATAAAACTTGACAGCCTGGTAACACATTAAACCATGTGTAACTTTTTGTGTAATAGTAATGTGTTGTCATGGCAAAATGTACTGTTTTGAAACTAGGTCCATCACATTGAGACACCCTGTATTTTCTTGCCCCATTCGTTTGAACTCAGATAATGCTTAATCAAGACTTTAAATTGTAGCTTTGATTGAAATGACAAGAAAGGTCACTTAGTGCATGAGAACTGAGGCATGCTGTCCCAGTGCTTACATAGTGTGTGATTGTTGCAGTAAAATGGATTAACATTACAAATTGAAATGTAATATTTCCTGCATCTCAATCAAGTTTTCTTATTGGCATCTTGTGGCCTTGGATGTTTTGTTTGCAAGACATTATTCATTCCAGTTGGGTCCTGCTCTTCTTTCTTCGCTTATTTTTCATCAAATCTTATATAATAAACACGTTTCACTTGGCAGATGCTGTTGGATGACAACAAGGTTACAGTATGTGCTTCAACTTTCCTGGGATCCTCTTGCTATTTTGATGCAAAAGGCAGATGGTATGATTCTCTTGTAGATACATTATTTTTTTGTTATCACAAAGCTATTTCAGTTTTGTAATTATGCTGGTACCTGCCTGTTCCCTTCAGATCAACTGGTGAGAAATTCATGGGCTGCCTCACATCCAAACACTGACTCAGTATAGATTTTTTTTAGTTTAATAATGTACCAGCAGTGGTAAAGTTGAAACATGGCCGTAGGCAGGCTCGTAGCCAGGATTTTGATTCGGGGGGGGGGGGGGCTGAGTTTGATTCGGGGGGCTGAGTCTGAGTGAGAGAGCATCTACCCTCTGAAACCTTTTGTATCATTATCCCAATATCCCCATGCATATGGGATATATTGAGCATGGTGATCAGATTATGATATGAATAAACAACAGTTTAAATAATGTACCAGTAAGGCCTTCTCGCGGACCACCCTGAGAATTTCAGGGGGGCCTGAAGCACCTCAAGCCCCCCTTGGCTACATGCCTGGCCATGGGGCTGAAGCCCTGCAGCCTTTTGATGAGCAGGATGATGATATCATTGTCAACTTGCTGTGCTAGATCACTTTACTTCCCCCGGCTTTGTAGGTAACAGGGCTTGTTTGTATAATGCCGCTTTTAATCGTAATTCTTGATTTTTTCTTGTTTGTGGTATAAACGCATTACAGATTACACATGCCTGGGAGAGGTGTTCTTCTCCCAGGCAAATAAGGCAGTTGGGGTGTGCATCATTGTCCGGGTATTTATTCAGACATGATATACACTTCTTAAAGGAAATAGTAGTCATTTGTTAAGATTTAATTGTTATTTGTTAAAGAAATATAGGTCTCCTATTTTCCCTTGTTGCTTTTTAACGCGGAAAGGAAGAACTGACCGTAGCCCCTCTTAAGGGCTATTTATAGACGGGGAAGGTGGGCGGGGCTACTCTAACTGAAAACTGGTCTCGAGATTTTTCCGTTGTTGCCTGCGCGGGCGCAGGAATGTACCATATGTGCAAATCACAGCTGACCACGAAAGGAAATTGTGCATTTTTCAATCATTTTTCATTTTTAAGGATTTTTGTGTACTGATTTCACATGTGTGTGCATGTGTATATATAATTTCTGCTAACCCATAAGTGCTTGTCAATTTAAGTTTAATGCACAGAAGCAAAAACAAACAAACAAGCAAACAAAAATGTAATTGCTGATAGAATTTTTAAGTTTGTTTATTTGGGAGAGTGAGCATTAAAGACTTACCAGGAAGAAGGATCTGACAGACAGAAACCCCTTTGCAAGTGTTTCTCACAGTCTTAGGGGGCCCTTCCCACATATCCAGAAATTACATATTCAAATACTGTAGCAATCACTACAGTATTTGAATCAGAAAAATGGGACTTCAATGTATTGTCGAAGGCTTTAATGGCCGGAATCACTGGGCTGTTGTACGTTTTTTGGGGCTGTATGGCCATGGTCTAGAGGCATTCTCTCCTGACGTTTCGCCTGCATCTATGGCAAGCATCCTCAGAGGTAGTGAGGTCTGCTGGAACTAGGGAAAAGGGTTTATATATCTGTGGAATGACCAGGGTGAGACAAAGGACTCTTGTCTGCTGGAGCTGGGTGTGAATGTTTCAACTGACCACCTTGATTAGTATACAATGGGCTGACTGCGCCTGGAGCAAACTTTTGTTGAGAGGTAATTAGATGTCCCTGCCTGCTTCCTCTCTGTTGTTGTGCTGTTGCAATTTTTGAGTTTTTTAATACTGTATCCAGATTTTGTTCATTTTCATGGTTTCCTCCTTTCTGTTGAAATTGTCCACCTGCTTGTGTATTTCAATGGCTTCTCTGTGTAGTCTGACATGGTGGTTGTGAGAGTGGTCCAGCATTTCTGTGTTCTCAAATAAAATGCTTTGTCCAGGTTGGTTCATCAGGTGCTCTTCTATGGCTGATTTCTCTCAGGTTGAAGTAGTCTGCAGTGCCTTTCATGTTCCTTGATTCATGTTTGGGCAATGCTGCGTTTGGTGTTCCCTATGTAGACTTGTCCACAGCTGCATGGTATATGGTAAACTCCTGCAGAGGTGAGAGGATCCCTCTTGTCCTTTGCTGAGCATAGCATTTGTTGGATTTTCTTGGTGGGTCTGTAGGTAGTTTGTACATTGTGTTTCCTCATCAGCTTCCCTATGCGGTCAGTGGTTCCCTTGATGTATGGCAAGAACACTTTTCCTCTGGGTGGATCTATGTCTTTATTCTCATGGCTTGTTCTTCGTCTTGCAGCTCTTCTGATGTCTGAGGTGGAGACATCAGTTTGTTAGCTGAATTTCTTGTTGGAAATAAGGGAGAGAGGACACCTACCTTTTTAAAGATTACAGTCCAGGAGAGTTATTACAAAAGCAAGCAGATAAGTGTTGATTTCAGCAGCTTTTAAAATAACTTTCCTTGATTGATCTAGAGAACTGCTGTTCATTGCTTGCTGTTTGTCTTTCAATGTGTTGCACTATTTCGTCAACACCTGTTGTGTCATCCTGTGGGTGATGTTTGTTTGTTATAAAATTAGTTATTCGATACTTCTTTGAATATACCACATCCTCTACTCAATGCAGTTTTATAGCAGTGATGTAGCTTCCCATGGTCATTTATGGGCAGCATATAGCTGAAGTTCAGCTGGGAGAAAAGAGGAAATGTTCTCCCAGCTACATGGAGGAGCTCATGGAGGATGCATTGATGGTAAAAGAGGCACTCCGCATAAATATGTTTACTGAACGTCATGTTCCGCTACTGTCAGATAGGACTGCAGCCTCTGAATGTTTGATTGGAGATGGGATGGGGGAAGAAAGCCCATGAAAGGGCATAGAACATCATAAAAAGAATTCACTCTCAACTTGGGCAAATAATTGGAGGTGGCAAGCCTGTAGAAATGAATTTTTTTTAATCATGTCAGGGACAACCAGACCATTGTTTTACATTTCTAACAGAACAAAACAAACAGATAAAAAAACACAAATTTTGCAAACTTGGTAGCTGATTAAATGTCCTTTGACCAGTATCTGGCCACTTGGAGTGCCTCTGGTGTTGTCGCAAGAAGGTCCTCCATTGTGCATGTGGCAGGGCTCAGGTTACATTGCAGCAGGTGGTCAGTGGTTTGCTCTTCTCCACACTCGCATGTTGTGGATTCCACTTTGTAGCCCCATTTCTTAAGGTTGGCTCTGCATCTCGTGGTGCCAGAGCGCAGTCTGTTCAGCGCCTTCCAAGTCACCCAGTCCTCTGTGTGCCTGGGGGGAGTCTCTCATTTGGTATCAGCGGTTGGTTGAGGTTCTGGGTTTGAGCCTGCCACTTTTGGACTCTCGCTTGCTGCGGTGTTCCAGCGAGTGTCTCTGTAGATCTTAGAAAACTATGTCTGGATTTAAGTCGTTGACGTGCTGGCTGATACCCAAACAGGGGATGAGCTGGGGATGTCTCTGCCTTGGTCCTTTCACTATTGGCTGCTACTTCCCAGCAGATGTCAGGTGGTGCAATACCGGCTAAGCAGTGTAATTTCTCCAGTGGTGTAGGGCGCAGACACCCCGTAATCTGGGCAGTCTGTCTTTGCCTGTGTTGGCGTGGAGCCCCTACACCCGGTACCAACTGCTTCTGGCTTCCGCAAGTGACCCTTACCAAGCAGAGCTTTGTAGACTTCCAGGGGAAAAGGAGTTCAGGTTTCAGTGATGGCTGACTGAAGTCCTTCAGCAAAGGAGCTGTAAGGCTGTATGATCCTCAGCCAAGCTGTGGGCTGTATAACCCCAGCCAAGCTGTAGAAGACGAAGCTTTCTACAGGAGCTCTTGGTATTATGTCCTGTGTGAAAGACTTCTCTGTGTGGACTGAACTCAAAAAGGCTCCTATTCCCTCCAAAAACCAAAAAAGGGGGCGGGACCAGGGAACCTAACTATAATTGACAGGTGGCTTGCCCTATGATTGCAGCCAAAAGAAGCCACCTATCTGCAGAGTCCCTGAAACTTAGGACTATAACAAACATTAAATGCAAATCAAACAAAATTGGAGCTCCTGGTACAGCTGTACCTGCACATTGCCAAATGGATTCCTCCACATCCCTATTGCTTTGCAATACAAAGGGCAACTGACGAATTTATTTATTTATTTATTTACTGTCCTTGTATACCGCCGTTTCTCAGCCTAATTGGCGACTCAACGCGGTTTACAACAAAATATACAGTGCACAGTATACAATTAAAACCATAAAAAACATAATACACAATATTACACATAAATCACAATCCAATACATCTCCTAACTAAAATCGTGGTCCAATTGCATCATCCATATTACCAATCCGTAATCAACACATTCATTGCACCGAATTAGCCAAATGCCTGTTTGAACATCCAAGTTTTTAGTCTTCTTCGGAATACCATCAGCGAGGAGGCTGATCTTACCTCCATGGGAAGGGCGTTCCAGAGCCGAGGGGCCACCACAGAAAAGGCCCTGTCTCTCGTCCCCGCCAGCCGCACCTGTGAAGCAGGCGGGATAGAGAGCAGGGCCTCCCCAGAAGATCTTAGGGTCCTGGTGGGCTGATAGGCCGAGATACATTCGGATAGGTAAGTTGGGCCAGAACCGTTTAGGGCTTTAAAGGCCAGCGCCAGCACTTTGAATTGAGCTCGGTAGCAGATCGGCAGCCAGTGGAGCTGGTGCAGCAGAGGAGTTGTATGCTCCCTGCGCTCCGCTCCTGTTAGTATCATGGCTGCCGAGCGTTGGACTAATTGGAGCTTCCGAGCCGTCTTCAAAGGCAACCCCACGTAGAGAGCGTTGCAGTAGTCTAAACGGGATGTAACCAGAGCGTGGACTACCGTGGCCAAGTCAGACTTCCCAAGGTACGGGCGCAGTTGGCGCACAAGTTTTAACTGTGCGAATGCTCCCCTGGTCACCGCCGAAACCTGGGGTTCCAGGCTCAGCGATGAGTCCAGGATCACACCCAAACTGCGAACCTGCGTCTTCAGGGGGAGTGCGACCCCATCCAACACAGGCTGAAGGAAATATTTTACATTATACATTATCTCAAGTAAAATATTCTCTCAGTAAGCCAGATTTTGTTTTACTTTGGCAGAAAAACGCTGTGGTATAAATGATATGTTTTGCTCTCTTGGTTGACCGCACATCCATCAGTCTTCTGAAATATCAGTCCCAGGAGTTGATGTTACAGTGAATGAGTGAGTCTTCTACACCTTTTTCACTGATCCTTGTTATCTGCTTAAATCCCTTTCTTGTCAAGTGAAATTTTGAGTTATGGAGGTGTTTAAATGAAGTGAAGCAAAAAGCAGTTGACTAAGCAAGCTGAATACAGTTTAGTCTAGTAGTGTATAATGTTTTTTTAAAAGGCAGTTTCTTCAGATATTGCACTGTAATGCATTTTGAAATTTTCCTCTCTTTTTGAAAAAATATGGGAATGTTGAAAACAGAATTTTAATGTAAGCATATCTATTTCATTTAGTTTTCATAGCTCAATAAGTGTTCAAGAAAAAGATCACATTTATGTGATACTGCATTTTTAGGCAGATTAAAAGGCCTGCACAATTGATCTCCAAAATGCATAATTCCCTCCCAAATATATGCTTCAAGTTTAATCCCATTATTTTGTTACACATTAGGATATAACATCGTTGCAAACCAATGAAGTGCCATATAGATGAGAACACATCTGGACATTATAACTGTTCATTCGATAAACATCTGTATATCCCCAGAAATCTGTGGAAAGTTGTTCTTATTAATAGTAATACTAGTAGTAAGATTAGAAATATAAAAGGTAGCCTCTACCTCTGTTGCTGTCTTACAGCTTTATAAATGTACATCTTATTTTGAAATATTATTTTAAAATTATTTTGAAACAACCTGGGATTATGGGAGAGGATAGGCACACCACCATGCCCTAAATTCAAACAAACAAAGTCTTCACTTTGGGTAACCAACTACTTTGCCAATAGACTGACAAACCAAATGAAATGAAATGAAAAGTAATGCTTCCACCTTCATTACTTTAATTTTAATAAATTGATTGCAGAAATAATCCTTAGACTGTGCTTTTTTTAACTACCACTATTCACTTTTCCACATATTCACCAGACTATTGGATACATTTCTATAAACAATGAAAAAGTTTTCTGAAGCGGACACTCTGTTTCCGCAACCCATCATGCACAGATCTTCCAATAGCCAAGCAAAGCAATAATGTGACCCACACGTTCTTGTGAAATGCTGATTATGCTTGAAATTTCTCTCTAAGTGATACGAGGATTGTCCTGAATCAATCTGTCAACCTTCTGCTTGTGAAAATCAGTGGTTGCTGTCACAAGATGTCCAACTCTTTGTCATGCAAGCAGGGGCGGCTCAACCCATTACGCAAAGTAAGCATTTGCAGTATAGTTGATTTTGCCCAGGGGCGCTCTTGAGGCGCTCTTGGGGGAAAATAGACCTTGACATATGCAAGTTGTAGTTACTGGGATATATAGTTCACCTACAATCAAAGAGCATTCTGAACTCCACCAATGATGGAATTGAACCAAATATGGCACACAGAACTCCCACGACGAACAGAAAATATATATCAGTGATTGGTTGGGGGGGTTGCCAAAATACTGTTTGCTTACCGTTGAAAATTACCTAGGGCCGCCTCTGACACAAGTCAGATGTTCCCACCTCAACATCTTTAAACTTACTTGCCTAACGATGCACAGTACTCACATCAACACAATCACCATAAACAGCTTGCATTCTTTGATGAATCTCCTTTGGGGTGACACCTTCTGCTGTCAAGAATTCAATGACTGCACATTGCTTAAGTCGCATTGACTGACCGTCTGCGCAGGGTTCCATACTTTGCACTTTAACAACACAACCGTTCAATGCTAAGGCTTCCTGCCAAAATGGAACTGTAGAGGAGAGTCTACTGAACAAGCCAGTACCTGCCGCATACCAGTACTGCCATCTGTTGAGGAGTTACCAAGGTGGAGGCATTACTTTTCACTTAGAATCATAGAATAGAATCATAGAATCAAAGAGTTGGAAGAGACTTCATGGGCCATCCAGTCCAACCCCCTGCCAAGAAGCAGGAATATTGCATTCAAATCACCCCTGACAGATGGCCATCCAGCCTTTTAATTCAACCCTCGTACATTGGTATACAATTGGTTAAGTTCAGGGAATACAGGAAAGTCAACAGAAGAATCCCAACCCCCACTTTCTGAAAACTATAGGTATAGATTAATTGTATGTTCCACTGCATTGTTTTCTACCCAATTTGTTTAGACAGCTCTGACTTGGGATTTCTAGAAAGATTTTTGGATCAAGTAATCATAATCATAATTTGGAACTGATGTTATGATCTCTGAAAGAGAGGAAATATTTTGTGGTTATGGCAGAGGCAGTGAGCCTGGAACATATTTCTATCACCAATGAGCAATAACTTAATGTAGTGAAATAGCATGATAAATTTGTCCTGCACTGACAGGAAATACAGAGTAAATCAGATACATTTATATCCAGATGTCAGGGACTTTGGCTAATTGACAGTTTTGCATTATTTTTGGTAAACAGATTTTATTTTCTGTGTCATAGAGTAGCTTATCGGTCCTTGATGTGTTTCTCATGACAACATGTTGACTACTGGCTTTAACTTCCTCATCCCTAAGCATAGCCAATGCTAGTTTGGTCTGATGGGAATTAGAGTGCAGCAGCATCTAAAAGTCCCCACTAATACAACATGAAACATTCTTGAAATAAACGTATGTCTTTTTTTAATATCACCTTTATTAAAGGTTTCATTTTATACAGTGCAAATAAATTGAGAAAAATAATAGTGTAAAAAGCAGAAAGAAAAAGGAAAAGGAAAATAAAAAGGAGAGAAAGAAGAAAGAAAAGAAAAGAAAAGAAAAGAAAAGAAAAGAAAAGAAAAGAAAAGAAAAGAAAAGAAAAGAAAAGAGAAAAAAAGAGAGAGAAAGAAAAGGGTATAGAGATAGCAAAGATTTAAAAACAGACAATGGAGACAGCTGGAATATGTCTCCCTCGTTGACTTCCTTTATATCTTCCAAGTGGATTTTCCTTTTCTTTCTTCCATCTGTATTTTCTTCCTGTTTTCTCCTCTATTTATATTACTGTATTTCTATTTCCTTATTTTAGATAATTTGACACATCTGTCCAGTCAGTTTCTTTTATTGGGGTTCCTTTATTTTTTGATATCAAATATGTTAATCTGTCCATGTTTCTAATATCTAAGATTTTTTCTGTCCAGTCCTTAATTTCTGGAGTATCTTACTTCTTCCAAAGTTTTGCGTAGCAAATTCTTCTTGCTGTATTTAGTAGAAATAGGAGTTTATCGGTGTTTTTATCCATCTTTGAATCTGTTATGCCTAATAGAAATATCTCTGGTTTAAGTGGGATTCTTATATGTAGCATTTCCTGTGTCATTTCATTAATTTTTTTCCAGTACAATTTAGCTTTTGGACACGACCACCACATGTGGAAATATGAACCCTCTATCCTTCCATATTTCCAGCATTTTATGTTTATATTTTTGTGAGAATTACTTAATTTTTTAGGGGTGATATACCATCTGTGTGCCACCTTCAGCCAATTTTCTTTTAGGTCTATTGTGTACGTATATTTGATCTTTATTCTCCAGATTTTTTCCCAGTCTTCTTTTCTTATTGTTTTTCAAAGATTTTCGTTCCATCTTTTCATGTATTTTTTTTCACCTTCTGTCTCTAAGTTCCATTCTATTAGTTTTTTATATAATTTGGTTATTATTTTTCTTTCAGTTTTCAATATACTGTCCCAAAAGGTGTCCTGCTCTTGAAAGCCTATTCTTTCATCTTTCCTAAAACATTCATTTATTTGTCTATGTTGGTACCATGATATTTTTTTGTTTATCATATTCATTTCCTGTTGGGTTTTTATTACTGTCTCGCCTTCTTCTTTTTTAAATAATTCTTTGTATTTTGGCCAATTATTCCATCCCATTTCTCTCCTTTGCATAGCCTCTAATGGGGATAGCCATAATGGAGTTTTCTCACATATTTTTGATTTGTATTTTTGCCAATAAATGTATGTCTTGATGGACTGGGGCAAGCTGTCTTTTTTCTTACAATTGACATTTATGTTCAGCAATGCCAAAGATCTTGTAGTATATAATGAAAAAGGAAGCTTTAATCAGTTCCTCAGATTCTGGGGAAGATTCTGAATCTTTATCTGATGTAAAGATTAATTGATTCTTTGCTTTTTCATCCCGGGTACTCAAAGTGTTGTGCAACGATGTTGCTGATGACAGTACAATATGTGACTCGTTTTGTTGTTGGTTTTTTTGCTTAGGTTTTAGAATTTTTTATATAAAATATAATGTTTGCATTGTTAATTGTTTCGTTTATCCAAATATGGACCATCAGAAATTTCACCCAGAGTACTGAAGTTCAGTGTGGAGTGTCTGCAACAATATTACAGTTTTCTAAAATGTCCTTGCTTCAATACTTTGTAGGGATCTGATCTGTAGAAATGATTTTGCATTAAAATGATTTGGGCAAGGGTCGATGAGCAAGGAGCTGTCAGTTAGAGATGCCTGTGCCTTTAGTATTTTATCTGTTTTTCAGTGCATTAGCACATTGTTGGGCACAAATAGCCTATTTAGTTGCTTATCTCATCCAAGGCTGTGAATGCATCTCAGTTGCCTGTTGTCGCTAGGAAACCAGGCTAGCCAATCCGCTAGTGAAGCTTAGAGAAGTCCAGCTGGTGAGTTCCAGAACATCTTGTCCTGAATGTTAAAAAGGTTATAGCTGTGCTATGGTAAGAAAAAGGAAAAAAGAAACTTTTATATTAATTAAACTGGAAACAATTGTTTATAGTATCAGATAGAAATGAGTAGAGCTTCTTCTATCTTTAGGTATCTGGAAACTTTCCTTAAAATGAAGTATGATGCTATTCTGCTTCTTTCTTCTGAAAGTAGTACTCTAATTGCCACTTTTGTCATTCCGTGTAGCAAAAGAAGAGATACATGCATCTCCTATTAAATGTTTTCTACTCTGGATGACGCTAGCAATGCTTAGTGTAGCTGTTGCACAATTAATGCAGAATGTCTGTTTAGAGTCCAAATCAGATTATGTATTTCTTGCATTCTTTTTGGAAGTGGTGCTTCATCCAAACTTTAGGAAAAACATATTTTAGCATAAGAGCAGTTTGGCAGTGGAATAGATTGACTCAGAGTATGGTGGGCTGTCCATCTTTGAAACTTTTGAAAAAGAGATTGGACAGACATATTTCAGCAAGGCTTTAGTTGTGCATTCCTACATGTCAGAGGGTAAAACTAGATGGTCTTTGTAGTCCCTTTTAATTCTAAGATTATATAACTTCCACAGACTGTCAATATATATCTGGCAAGCTGTCAGACATGAGTATATAGATATACGAGGGGTATTTTTTAAGTAAGGTCCGTTTGAACATAAGTACACAACGAAAGTTTATTTCAAAAAAGTAAATTTATTTTCAGAAAGTACATACTTCACTCTGTTTTTCGACATAGTTGCCAAGTTTGTTCAAACACTTATCATACCTCTAAACCAATTTTAAAATACCCTCTTCACGAATCCTCGCTTCAACTGAAGCCACCAAATCGTCTGTAATCAAAGAAGGGTGACTGGAGATCCTCACCATGGACGTTGTCACGGCCATCTTTGAATTGTCGTATCCACTTATGCACTTTGCTTTCACTCATAACAGTATCACCGTACACTTCACAAATCTGTCAATGAATTTCTGCAGCAGGCAGGTTCCTTGCTGACAAAAACCGTATCACTGAGCGAACCTCACATGCGGAGGGTGAGTTGATAGCCTTAAACATTTTTAAAGCACAGAACAGAACCGTACAGGTTAGCTACAGAGCGGAAACTGAGCACAGTTGTTCCCGAGGCATGCCGGTACACGACGCACGCGCTCATTGCGGTATGCGCACGAACTACTAGTGTCTACAAAATGGACCTTACTTAAAAAATACCCCTAGTAGCATTTGTGAAAACTGCAAAGAGTATTATGGAAAGGGGCCTCTTACTCCCAAATATCATATAGGATATGCATTTGCTTCTAGTAGTTTTCTGAAGTATAGTATGCCAAAGTAGTTCTCATGTTTTGCTACAACTGTGAAACCTTTGCCAACCAGAAATTTAAAGCCTTGTCAATTCATGTCTGCCTAAGACTTGGCATTAGCTATGTGCAAACAGGGCAGTTCTAACAGTGACTTCCCTCCATTACTCAAGTAAAGAACGGCCTATTGAATCATCCCTATCTTCATTAGAATCCTCTATGTGCACCCACTATGAGTTACTCTGAGTCTCCTTTGGGAGAGAAGCGGGATATAAGATCATCCTTTTCATCACTTTTCCCTTTTCCATTGCCATCTAACCTGAGCTTCTGTAATTTTCAATTTGCAATGCCTCCTTGAAGCTATCTAGAATTTGCTATAATACCAAGGGGTACACATTCTTTGTGACTGCATCTGTCAATGCACATATTGGCTCTATTTTAAGTGATTGGGTGGTTTTGTATTTGCAAATATATAGTAGTTCCTGTCAAATCTTTTCTTCTTGGTGTCTAATATGCTTACTTATCAGGTGGCCATTCATGTCCTTGTCCAGAATTAACTCCATTTTCCCCTTAACTTTTGGGTTTCTACTTTATCTGCCCTTTCATTATCCTGTCATGGTTATTGAACTGGTGCTAACAAGCAACAGGAGCAAGAAACAGCTGTATGAAATCCTACATAACTGGTGCTGGAAGTTGTCTTGCTCCAGAATTGTGCTATCCACCATATTACTGGTCTTAGAAGCAATTTTATTCCAGGATGGTGCTAAGATCAATGAGCATTAGAGGCTATGGGCATTGTGAAAAAAATCAGATCTGCTGCACATGGCAGCTGTTGCCTGACACCATTTCAGGAGTCAGCCAGTCCCTGGCAGGCAGGCAAACAAGCAAGGTCACAGGTATCAGTGACGGTATTCTGCTTTCTATATAACTTCTTCCTGTTTTGTTAAATTAAACTCTTAAATTAAAAATCCAATATAAATTAAGAATTAATAATTACTGTGAAGATTATATTTATAAGAAAAACTAGCCATCCCCTGCCACACATTGCTGTGGCCTACATGGGGGTTCTGTGTGGGAGGTTTGGCCCAATTCTATTGTTGGTGGGGTTCAGAATGCTTTGTGATTGTAGGTGAATTATAAATCCCAGCAACTACAACTCCCAAATGTCAGGATTTCCACAAACTCCACCAGTGTTCACATTTGGGCATATTGAGTATTCGTGTAGAGTTTGGTCCAGATCCAACATTGTTTGAGTCCGTAGTGCTCTCTGGAAGTAGGTGAACTACAACTCCAAAACCAAAGGACAGTGGCCACCAAACCCTTCCAGTATTTTCTGCTGGTCATGGGAGAACTGTGTGCCAAGTTTGGTTCAATTCCATCATTGGTGGGGTTCAGAATGCTCTTTGATTGGAGGTGAAATATACATCCCAGCAACTACAACTCTCAAATAACAAAATCAATTTTTTTGAGTGAAGGACATACATTGGGTTGTTAGGTGTCTTGTGTCCAAATTTGGTGTCAATTTGTCCAGTGGTTTTTGAGTTCTGTTAATCCCACAAACGAACATTACATTTTTATTTATATAGATATATGGAATATATATGAAATACAGTGTTGTTATTTTCATTATAGCAGTCCTGTGCCAGTAGCAGACTTTGGCATACTTGTCTGAGCTTGTCTGAGCTGGCATTTTGGGATTGTTTTTCCTCCTCTAACCCTGACCCTGGAACTTTAGGCCAGTATTGTTGCTATACTTCAACACTCTCAACATGTTTGGATCTGGCTTATTCAGATTCAATTTTAGTATCATGTCAAGGCAATAGCATATTGTGCCCGAGGCTGGTGGAACAAAGGAAGTTGGATATCAATGGAAGAAATAAATTTCATCTTGTAAAACTGGGAAATACTTGTGTCAGACTAAATCTATCATAAGAAATCAGACAGTTCCCAGTGGAAATACATAGGATAATAAATGTACAAGGTCATTGTCTGCCAGAGTCAAGCTGTGTAATGGGTGTGAGAGGAGATAAAGCGTCCTTCTGCCTACCCATCTAGATGAGAGAAATTTGTGTAATATATAACTCCCTTTCTGGAAAATGAGGAAATATTGCTGAAACAGGCTTGTGGCAAGCTTAACTAACCGGGCGTGAAGAGTGATTAAAGAGATTTCCAACATGTAACAAAGTAAGCCTGAAGAGAAGATGTGTAGTAAATCCTATCCAAAGCAGAATGCGTGCATTGCTGTTTGACAATATGCCATGTAGTGTATATTATACCAATTATATTTGTGTGTGTGAACTAAGACATTACAGCCCACCAGGCATCTGTTCAAGCAGACAGTTGTCTACGGAAAAGGAAAAGAAAACTTAGGCTGCAATAAATCTATCTTTGAGAAATGGATTCCCACTTCTTATTCAGTTAGAGAAGCACTTGGATGCTGTGAAAAATAAATAAAATATATTATGGGGCTTCAAACCCACATTTTTTTAGTTTGCTTTGCTCTCTGTACCATCTCTGTCTCTTCGGGCAGTTGGTTAAGTTAGAATTTGTTCCTGTTTCTGAACTGGGTATGAGTGTCCAGATAACTTAGATATACCAGGAGGTCACGATGGCACTGCTGCCTCTCCTGATCTTTCCTCCTCTTCTCCTCTTTTACTGGTTGAATCCTTGCTCCCGGTTTGTCTCTCATTAGTCACACAAAAAGTGGGAAAATTGGAATTATGTGGGTGCTTCTGTGAGGTTCCCTGAGAACAAACAGTTATGGATATTCATCAGAAACAGGACTCTTGAGATGATATAATTAATTTTCATAAAAGACTTTAAAAGTAGGTCAGACACCAATCTCCACCCGAGCTTATTCCATTGGATTTCTTTGCTGATGGAATGAACACCCAGAACTAGAGTTTTTCTGACACTGGAAACTAGTTGATTATAGAGGCAATCTGATGCCATGTTTGCAGTAGCATTCTGCAGTCTCTATTTCAGTCAATAGGAAATCACTGCTCTTTATCCCCAGTGACTTGTTGGATTGTTTTCTTGCTGTATGCCTCATATGTACTTGTGATTTTTCCAGACATTGGATGCTGGGTGTTGCAAGATCCTTTCATGCACTTTGATCCTTTCCATTTCTGTGCACTAAATCTTTGCTATTTCTAGCTCATTATAAAGACCAGAAGGGGCAAATGTGGCCAGGCTTTTAACTGGTGCTCCTTACAGAGAGAGGTCAACCCTCTTGTTTAAGGAGCTCCATTGGCTGCCGTTCATTTTCTGGTCCCAATTCAAGGTGCAGGTGCTTACCTACAAAGCCCTAAATGGTTTGGGACTTGCCTACCTGTGTGACCGCATCTCCGTATATGAACCCACATGATCTCTAAGATCATCTGGAGAGACCCTGCTCACGATCCCACCTGCATCGCAAGTGCGTTTGGTGGGGACGAGGGACAGGGCCTTCTCTGTGGTGCCCCCCGACTCAGGAACTCTCTCCCTAAGGACATCAGACTAGCCCCAACGTTGACAGTCTTTAGGAAGAGCTTGAAGACGTGGCTGTTCCAGTGTGCCTTCCCAGAATAGGAAGCTCCTAGCATCATGTCCCAAATGCACTTTATTAGAGATTTAAGATTGTCTGCACACCGCACCTATCTCCAAAAACCTATACATTTCACCTTTCATGTCCAGCATTTTTAAATTTTATTCATTAAATTTGGCCCGGCCTTAGTTTTTAAATGTGTCATGGTGTTATTGTCTAATGTTTATTGCTTTGCTTTATGAGTTTACTTATTTTGTATTGTTATGCTATTGTTTTATTGATGTGTTGGGCCTTGGCCTCTTGTAAGCCGCACCGAGTCCTTCGGGAGATGTTAGAAGGGTATAAATAAAGTTAATAATAACAATTTATTTATTTATTTATTTAATTAATTAATTTATATACCGCTTTTCTCAGCCCTCAGGTGACTCAAAGCAGTAAAAATAATAATAAGGTTACAAATGGGAAAACTGGAATGATTTTTAGGTTTCAATGGCTACAATAGACTAGGGTTCCAGCATGCCCAAATAAGGACATTCTAAAATTGTTGCAGAAGTGGTCCTTGAATTTCACTTTATCAGATTATTTTTAGCCAATTTCTAATATTCAGTTTTAAGACCAACTACTGGAGTGTGTGGTGACATTCCAGCTCTAGGATTTCCTGGATAAGACACACTGCCTAGGTTCATTTCAATCTAGATACAGCTTGGTTATAGGATGGAGCCTGCTTTGGTTACATTGGTGGATTATCTATGCTGGAAATATGACGGAAGGTATATTTCTTCTTGGTTTTACAGGACTTCTTACTGGTTTTCAGTTTCATCTTTTGCCTTGACGTGATGGAATTTGGGCACCTTTTTATAGTTTATAGTTCTGAGCCCCCCCCCCCCCCCCCCGGTGGCGCAGTGGGTTAAAGCACTGAGCTGCTGAGCTTGTTGACCAAAAGGTCGCAGGTTCGATTCCAGGGAGCGGCATGAGTTTCCGCTGTCAGCCCTAGCTTCTGCCAACCTAGCAGTTCAAAAACATGCAAATGTGAGTAGATCAATAGGTACCGCTCCAGCGGTAAGGTAATGGCGCTCCATGTGGTCATGCTGGCCACATGACCTTGGAGGTGTCTATGGACAATGCTGGCTCTTCAGCTTAGAAATGGAGATGAGCACCAACCCCCAAAGTCAGACATGACTGGACTTAATGTCAGGGGACTACCTTTACCTTTTATAGTTCTGATCCTTTCTGGAAGTGCAATTACAGAAGGTGCTGCTGAGGAATTCCTGTTAACCCCTTGGTTAGTAGCCCCACTCAGGCCTCCATTCCATTCTCACACGCTGCATAATATATACATGCAACATGGGAGTGTCTTCCTGGATTTTAATTGTGCTCATGACAGTTGGCTCTACTTTTATTTTCTACCCAACTCAAAAGAGGCTGTTTTAGTTCTAAACCAACAACCTTAGAAGTGAACTTGATGAGAGCGGACAAATTTGAAGCTTAATCCAGGCATAATAGACATGCCGCTGATCAGTCACAAGGCAGATTAGGTTTGAACTGTTCTGGATGGAGTTACACACCCTCTGAAAACAAGGGTTCACAGCTGGACTTAAATGTGTACTTAGATGCTCAGGTTTCAACTGGGACTTCAAATACATTTGCACAATAATAACTAGTGCACCAACTGTGACTGTTTTTGGGCTGTGTGACTTGATATAGTGACACATGCTTTAATTACATCTTATATGGTAACATATTCTACAAAGGGCTACATTTGAAGACATTTTGAAAATCTTCCAGTCCAAAAGCTGCAGCCAGATTTGTAATAAGGTCTGATTACAGAACACTTGCAACTTTTTTAATACAACAGCTCCACTGGTTGTCAGGTCACATCCAGGCATAATTAAAAATTCTGGTTATGAATTATAACTTGGGTCCATATTATCTGAGAGATCCAGTTCTTGTATATGAACCTGCTTGGGCTTTAATATCTTCAAAGAAGATTCCATACCACTTAGGTATCTCCGTTTGACCGCATCTCCGTTTATGAACCCACCCGTTCGCGTCGTTCATCCGGAGAGGCCCTGCTCGTGATCCCGCCTGCATCGCAGGCGCGTTTGGTGGGGACGAGGGACAGGGCCTTTTCTGTGGTTGCTCCCCAACTTTGGAACACTCTCCCCAAAGACATCAGACTAGCACCCACGTTGGCAGTCTTTAGGAAGAGCTTGAAGACCTGGCTACTCCGATGTGCTTTTCCGGAATAAGAAAACTCCAGCATTATGTCCCAGAAGCACTTTATTAGATTTTAAGATTCTCTGCACATTGCACTTGCCCTGAAATCCAACATGCCACCTGTCACACCCAGCACTTTTTAATCTGTACCCATTACTTGGCCCGGCCCTAGTTTTTACTGTGTTATGGTGTAATGTTTTGTTGTTATTGCTTTATGTTTTTGATTTTGCTTTGAGTTGTATTGTTATGCTGTTGTTGTGTTGAGGCCTTGGCCTTTGTAAGCCGCATCGAGTCCTTCGGGAGATGCTAGCGGGGTACAAATAAAGTTTAATAATAATAATAATAATAATAATAATAATAATTAGTAATAATAATAATTCACCCCAGGTTTAACCCTGGGTTAAGCTAACTCAGGGGGGAATCCAACTCTTGAACCAAGTGTTCAGCAAAACAGCAGAGAGGAAACAACCAGGCACATCTTAACATCTCTCAACAAAAGATTTTCCCAGGCTCAGGCAGGCCTTCAAATGCTAATGAAGGTGGTCAGTTGAAACATTCACACCTAGCTCTAGCAGAGAAGAGCTCTTTGCCCCACCCCAGCCATTCCACAGATATATAAACCCATTGTCCTATTTCCAACAGACCTCACTACCTCTGAGGATGCTTGCCATAGATGCAGGCGAAACGTCAGGAGAAATGCCTCTAGAACATGGCCCTATAGCCCGAAAAAACCCACAAGAACCAAGCGTTGATTTCTCCTCCAAGTTGGGACCTGTCCAGATAGCCATCTGTGCTCCCTGGACACGCAAGATGTCTGTCCCCTTCCCCTCACCCTCTTTGCCATTGTTATATGACTCATGAAGGGGGCTTTGCCTCTTTGCTCCCCCCAGCCTCCTTCATAGGTCACGTGACACAGAAAAGGGAAGGGGGGTCCTCAGGCATCAGGCAGGTCACCCCCTCGCTGCTGTAGCTAGCAGCAACACAGGGAGAAAGGGTGGTAGTTGGGTACTTGCCTATTGGTGCTGAACCACTTTCAGTGTGGCTGAGCAGTGGGGAGTCCAAATTGGACCCACTTTATTCATCAGTGTAAAACCACCCCTAGTCTCATTTTTATTGTCCTTGAAAAGCCCCAATCATATTCATGTGTAAGACCTATACTGCTTAATAACTTTTGCATGACCAAATAGCTAATGCAGTTCTGATGATGTAGAGAAAGACTTTAATGAGAAACAAGTGAGCTGTGAATAAATAAAAACAATTCCAATGCATAAAGATGCTTCTCTGCAACCCACAGAGCTTTCCTATCATTTGTTATTCAGTAATTGGTGAGAGGAGATAAGGTATTGAGAACATGACATTATTTCCATCTCCTCCCTACTGTTTCTCCCTCCAATTGTTAAGGGGGTGCCTCATCTCCTGGTTTCATTGATCTCCCTGCATGTCCAGATGGGAAGCATGCATTTGGTGCCAATTCCACTGGTGGCAACTCTGTGTGAGACTCAGTCTCCTAAATTTAAACATTTATCTCCCATCTGTACAAGAGCATTTTAGTCTTTGACAGCAGCATTGATGAATAGTGTTGCTATGGAACACAGAGCAAAAAAGTATAATCAAGTGTTACATGGAGCAGCTTTCATATAATAACTTTTTCCTGGGGCTGTGTTCCCGTTTCTTCATCTAATGGTTTGATTCAGGGAAGACATACATATTACCAGCAGCATTGCCCTCTTGATAAGGTTTGGAACCTTGGATGAATCAGAAGAACTGATCAACGGTTTTAGACAGAAACATCTTGTAGCAGGTGGTAGACAGCTACAGTTATAGAGTTGGTTTGGAAGAGAGAGAAGAAAGAAGTATAACATGTCTTTGATTTCTGGATGGATTGTAGCTAGATTCTGGGACACTCTGGAATTTGAGATCTGTTCGCTGCAGAGTTTCTTAGTGAACAGAACTTATGGACAAGGACTTATGGCACTTATTCTCATGTTGTTGTTTTTTTGGTGAAAATGTAAAATAGGAGAAAAATGCTTGTTTATTGTCTGCCATGTATGAAATCTTCTGAAGCCAAGTCATAGAATCATAGAATCAAAGAGTTGGAAGAGACCTCATGGCCATCCAGTCCAACCCCCTGCCAAGAAGCAGGAATATTGCATTCAAATCACCCCTGACAGATGGCCCTCCAGCCCCTGTTTAAAAGCTTCCAAAGAAGGAGCCTCCACCACACTCCGGGGCAGAGAGTTCCACTGCTGAACGGCTCTCACAGTCAGGAAGTTCTTCCTCATGTTCAGATGGAATCTCCTCTCTTGTAGTTTGAAGCCATTGTTCGTGTCCTAATCTCAATGGAAGCAGAAAACAAGCTTGCTCCCTCCTCCCTGTGGCTTCCTCTCACATATTTATACATGGCTATCATATCTCCTCTCAGCCTTCTCTTCTTCAGGCTAAACATGCCCAGCTCCTTAAGCCGCTCCTCATAGGGCTTGTTCTCCAGACCCTTGATCATTTTAGTCGCCCTCCTCTGGACACATTCCAGCTTGTCAATATCTCTCTTGAATTGTGGTGCCCAGAACTGGACACAATATTTCAGGTGTGGTCTAACCAGAGCAGAATAGAGGGGTAGCATTACTTCCCTAGTCAAGTTACTCAAGATGATAACAGCATTTCACCAGTTCCAGTAAAATCTCTAACTCTAGACTGCCTTCAGATTACTCCATTGCTTATTTTTCTGTCTTTTCCTCTTCATACCCCAGTTACCAGCTCTGAAAATGGTTTGTTGGGAAAACAATATAATTGCATATATATTGTAATTCTTAACTGTTATGGTGGCAGTTTCTCTTTGAAATAATCTTCCTCCCTTTTCCCTTCTAAAAAGCAACATAAATCCTTTCCATTTATTGGGAGAACAGGAAGTTTTAGGGTTCAATTATTGTTTTGTCAATTTCTTGTTTTATTGTGTATTGCTTATCTCTCTTATAGTTTAATACTTGATTCTTCATTTTATTGATTGTATTTGACTTTGTGACATTAAGTAATCAGGTAACAAGTTGTAGCTGATTGTTGTTTTAAATCATTTTAGATTCTAATAGTAAAAGGGTGGAGTAGAAATGTAAAAGATAGAGAAAAGCTGCTTTGTCCACACTGGTGATAAAAAAAGCCTCAGAGGAAGCATCATTGGGCATCTCTGCCAAATCGAACAATATTTCATATAACCTGCTGCCACTTCTTTGGACCACATGTACACTTGAGGCTCAGGTATTGGCAGTGTCCGGGAGGGCTTTTGCACAATTGAGACTCATGCGCCAACTGCGACCTTACCTCATGAAGGCTGATCTGGGCTGGGGTGGTCCATGCTTTGGTTGCCTCTAGATTGGATTATTGTAATGTGTTCTACGTGGGGCTGCCCTTGAAAATGGCTCGGAAATTTCAGCTAGTCCAATGGGCGGCAGCCAGGATGTTAACTGGTGCTCCTTACAGAGAGAGGTCAACCCTCCTGTTTAAGGAGCTCCATTGACTGCCGTTCATTTTCTGGTCCCAATTCAAGGTGCAGGTGCTCACCTACAAAGCGCTAAATGGTTTGGGACCTGCCTACTTGCGTGACCGCATCTCCGTTTATGAACCTGCACACTCCGCTCATCCGGAGAGATCCTGCTCACGATCCCACCTGCGTCACAAGCGTGGTTGGTGGGGATGAGGGACAGGGCTTTCTCTGTGGTAGCCCCCCGACTCTGGAACTCCCTTCCCAAGGACATCAGACAAGCCCCTACGTTGGCAGTCTTTAGGAAGAGCTTGAAGACCTGGCTATTCCAGTGTGCCTTTCCAGAATAGGAAACTCCAGCAACATTTCCCAGAAGCACTTTATTAGAGATTTTAAGATTGTCTGCACACTGCACTTACCCAAACATCCTTATATTTCATTTAGCATACTCAGCACTTTTTAATCTGTACCCTTAACACTTGGCCCGGCCCTAGTTTTTATTGTGCTATGTGTACTGTTTTTACTGTTTACTGTTATTGCTTTCATGTTTTGATTTGTTTTATGGTTTATGTGGATCTGTTATATTGTTGTTTTATTGAGGCCTTGGCCTTTGTAAACCGCATCGAGTCCTTTGGGAGATGCTAGTGGGGTACAAATAAAGATGATAATAATAATAATAATAATAATAATAATAATAATAATAATAATACACAGGCAAGAAACCCAGCCTTGGATTCTGCCATGATTAGCTATCCAGGCTACATAAAATAAAAATATAGAATTCTCTAAACAAGCAGTATATTGTTGCTCCCCAAGTATACCCAGTGTTTTGCGTTTGCACTGAAATGAATAGCAGGATTATTGAGTAACTATTTGGAAACAGAATATCTGGATGAAAGGATAGTAAGAAGGGTTAATATTTGGAAAGAAAAGATTAAAATATCAACAAGAATTTGGTCTTTACTCAATGACTTTTACATCTATGATTAATTTTGTGCCCTCTCTGCTACTGCCTTAAACTCTATTACCTGCATTTGTCATCAGCCTCATATTTAACAATTAGTATTTCTATTTTATGTCATTCTCTTTGAGATTGCTCAATAAATTAGACAAATGTTAAAATTAATTACCAGGCTCTGCAAATTTCTCTAACACATAAAAATAATTTTATTAAAAGTATCAATTGTCTTTTCCTCATAGTTAATATTGCTTTTCTCTTGACATCAATTAGGGCCCTTATGAATTTGAGAATTTCCAATAACAGACACTTTTCCCCATCTTAATGAATAGCTGAGAAAGAAAGTGATTAGAAGGCACTCATTCTAATATCAAACTCCTTTGTATTAGACCTTGAAAAGAAATAGATGGGTGGAAAGCCATGGCTTGCGTATGTGGATGAGTCATTGCAGATAGAACTTCTGTGTTACCTTACATAACAGCAACATGGTGCATTTCAGTGAACTTCATTCACACGTTCAGTTGTGAGATATTAAACTCTGAATAATCTAATGATAAGAAGGAGATAATGTATGAATAAATCAGCCATAGGGCTGCAGTAAAAGAACAAAAAACAAACATCTTTGAACTTCTCTCTTTGGACAAGATAAACAGCTTCATCACACTAGAGAAAAAATCCACTTAAAATCTGGTTTCTGCCTCTTGCCAAATTCTGGGGTTTGTAGTTTAAGGAGGAGCCTTTAACAGCCTCAGTAAACTACAAACCCCAGAATTCTGCAGGAGGCAAAAATCAGATTTTTTCTCTAGTATGATGAAGTTAATATTGTCCTATATAAAGAAGCGTTATCAGTGGATAATAATAAATAATAATAAACCTTTATTTATACCCCGCTACCATCTCCCGGAGGACTCAGTGCAGCTTACAAGAGGCCAATCCCAAATACATCAATAAAAACAACACAGCAATACAGACAATAAATAACTCATAAACAAAGCAATAAACAATAACAGTAACACCATGACACATTAAAAACCTATGGCAGGGCCAAATGTAATAATTAAAATTTTAAAATACTGGGCATGACAAGGTGACATATAACTAGGATGGGTATTTAGAGAGAAATGGAGTGAGCAGACAATCCTAGATCATTAGTAAAGTGCGATTAGGGACATGTTGCTTAGGGTTCCTTATTCTGGGAAGGCACACTGGAACAACCACATTTTCAGGCTCCTCTTAAAGACTGCCAGAGTTGGGGCATGTCTAATGTCCTTGGGGAGTGAGTTCCAGAGTTGAGGGGCCACCACCGAGAAGGCCCTCTCCCTCGTCCCCACCAATCGCGCTTGCAATGAATTTATTATTTATTTACGACATTTGAATGCCACCCTTCTCACCCAAAGGGGACTCAGAGCGGCTTACAAGGTATATATACATACAATATATTATTAACATAGTACAATATCAGTTTTAAATATTGCTATATTGCACTATATCAATTATTTATTTATTTATTTATTTTATTTATATGCTTGTATACCGCTAATATCTCAGCCTAAGTCGGCGACTCATTGTGGTTTACAACAATTAAAATTATATTACATGTAATATAAATATATAATTATAATATCATATTATTATTAGTAGTATTATATTGCATTACATTACAATATTATAAATATTATATGTATATACAATATATTATATATTATATTATAACATAGCAATGAAGGTGGGATCGTGAGCAGGGCCCCTCCAGATGAACAAAGAGATTATGTGGGTTCGTACACAGAGATGTGGTCATGCAGGTAGGCAGGTCCCGAACCATTTAGGGCTTTGTAGGATACATCCCCATGTCTTGAACAGATAATGTATATACATATCTAAAAAATCTGAAGATCTTGTTATACTTTAGGGTGTGAAACACAACAGCAGCAACAACAACATGCTGGGCATTGGCCAAGGTACTGCAATAGGAGACAAAAGAATGGAGAGTGTCAGTGGAGATGTCTCCCACTAATTATCTGTAGTTGGATGCACTGAAACAGGCATCCACAGGAACCTTCATGCAAATGACATCCTTGCAGCACACCACATCCTTGCAACCTACCACAAAATGGCGGGACACCTCTCTGCTGATTTCCTCATTCTAAAACAATGTTACATGCCTTGGAGTTTTCATTGGTTACCCATGGAGTCACTGACTGTCATACACTTTCCACCAAGCTACAAGCTCATCACTAGCTCTGTAAGTTGCAACACATTATTGGAAAATGTTTATGTACACATTTACTTCAACCAATTTTTTCAACATTTTTGTGGAGAATGGGCACACATTTAAGTCCTCTCTCCATAAAACCCGGGCTATCCCCGGACCGGGGTTTTCAACATGCCATCCAGATTGCTATCGGGATGACATGCACCCCCTCCCCAAAGCCCCCCAAAACAATCCATTAAAAGAGAGAAAAAGTTACCTGGCTGCTATTACGGTCCTCCTCAGACCCTCCTGGTGCAAGGAATTTTTTTCATGTCAGAAGGGTTCGAGGAGGACCATAATGATGGTCAGGTAAGATTTTCTCTTTTTTAAGGGGTTGTTTTGGGGTTTTGGTGGAAAGGGTGGGTGCCCTCTCGGTTTTTAAATCTTAACCATCAAAAAGACCAAATGCTTTCTACAAAATCAGCTATTTGAAAGGATGCATAATCATATCAAAAAGACAGAAGCTGCTTTGGAAGAAAATGTGTTTGGAAATGTGATAATTGATCGAGGCTTTTACATGCTATTCAGGTCAGAAGGCAGAATGAAAGTATTCAAACACAGTAGTGATTGTACTTTGTGTAAGTGATTGGTGGTGCAACCTCCTGTTTGAAAATGGTACTTTCTCCATAACTAACAGTGTGGTTGGCACATCAAATGCAATGACAAGGCGAAGCCTCATTGATGTCAGTGTGACATCTGATTTCTTAGTGCTAGTGATATTAGAAACTCCCCTTGAGAAACTGCAAATGACATAGACTTTTTATTATAGAACTTCTTTTCATGTTTGTCAAATCCCCACCAGTTTTAATTCCTCCGAGGAATCCCCTTTTGCTTTAGTAAGACTTTACTTACTAAAAATATAAGTCCTGATTTCAAATGGGTTGTTGCAGATTTTTTCGAATAAGAGGTTAGTGGGGTGAGTAATGTATTGAATATTATTTTTTCTGGCCTGAAATAGGAACAAAGGGTATCCTCTCCACCTCACATTCTGATCTGTGTTAAATGAAAATCCAGTTTAGGTTACCGTGACTTTGAAAATTTGTTTCTTTTAAAATCATGAAATCATAACATGAAGGGACATGTGCACAGGTAAGCTGATAAAAAAATATTTATTGGCTAAATATCTTTAGATTTATTTACAAAGGTAGGGATTGCTCACCTCCAAGCATTTTTCCATATACCACATATCATGGGGACTGTACTGTGAAATGTTTTCTATTTTATTTTGGAAAAAGTACATTTTTCAATGCTAAAAATCCCTTAAAGCATATTAAAGTCTGGAAATAACTTCAAGGCTTTGAACCTTCTGCTCATTAGCTGCTAGATTATGATGCTATATACTTAAATCAATCTGCACACATTTAGGTCTTCTTTTATAAATCATAAATCTCCCAATGAAGCAAATTCTAAATATTTCCCCGGTGACATTTCAATAATTTCACTGTCCGATAAATGTTGCCATTGCAAGTTTAGAATACCTTCCTAGAACTCTGCATTTCTTACTTCTTCCTGTACTAATCTTGCTAGGCATCTAAAGACTGTTTATCTTTAAGGCTAGCAATTTTTAAATGATTTCATTGAGGGAGAAGCCATAGTGTCACTTAGGAATTTGTGTTGTTGTTAGGCGATCCCTCATTTTTCGAGGATGATTGTCTTCCAGTATTCTTGTGGGTCCGTATGTAGCTT
>NW_026846588.1:116291834-116334803 GCF_025583915.1 Anolis sagrei ordinatus | reverse complement strand
GGCCAAGCTTCTCGTATGCTTCTGCGAAGGTGTTTAGAGTGGCTTGTAGATCTTCTGAATGCGCACAGACAACGCATATAGGAATTTGTAGTCCTATATGGACTAAATGTACCTCTAGTTAAAAGATCGCATACAGTCAGAAAGGATCACATACAGTACTGGCATGAAATCAAAACAGCGAATTTCTCACCTTCATGACAGAAGTTTGACTAAGGCTGGATACACACTTCCCTATTTCCCAGGATCTGATCCCAGATTATCTGCTTTGAACTGAATTACACTGCCAAATAATCTGGGATAAAGCTGATAATTTGGGATTCGATCCTGAAATATAGGGCAGTGTAGATCCATCTCATCACATTGGGGAGTTTTGGGGTCTTTGCTCCTCTTCAGGGATGGGACCTGCTGAGGGCCATGACGTGATGCTGTCCATGGCCCTGCCCCATTGAACACCAAAGTGGCGAGGAAGCGTTTAGAATCATAGAATAATAGAGTTGGAAGAGACCTCATGGGCCATCCAGTCTAACCCCCTGCCAAGAAGCAGGAAAATCGCATTCAAAGCACCCGGACAGAGGATTTCTTGCCAAAAATGGGAAGAAATGTGTCTTTTGGGTAGCTCCAATGGAGCTATTTGTATTTTTGGCCTCCCCCCCACACCCCATCTGATTGAGGAAAGGGGCAATGCTTGTTGCCACCCTTTCTCCCTTCTGATGGGGACATGAATAGGGCACCAATGTGCCTTGTTCCAATGTTTGCATGTTATAGGGAAAGGAGGGAGGGCTTAAGGATAGTTGGGTGATGCCACACGTGCCTTCTATTTTGCTGGTGATTGCTAGTGAAACACAACTAAATTGAGGGAGGGGGGCATCTGACTGATGATGTATCTAGTTGGTGAGAAATGATTATACTTCATCATGTCTTCAGTTATGATAGAAGACCCACATGTATTTGGCCATATGGGTTAAATGAGTCAAATCTTATTTGTTCCAATTGTGGAACACTCTTTCTTTTACTACTCACCTGGAGCTCTGAATAGTAGTCAGTCAGGCATGTAGCCGGGGGGGGGGGGGGGGGGGGGGGCGCTTAGGGGGCTTCAGCCCCTCCCCCCCAAATTCTCATGGTGGTCTGCGTGTAGGCCTTACTGGTGCATTATTTAAACTGTTATATTCATTCATATCATGATCTGATCACCATACTCAATATATCCCATATGCATGGGGGTATTGGAGTAACGATACAAAAGATTTGCTAGGGTAGACCCTCTTTCGCTCAGACTCAGCCCCCCCCCCTCCCGAATCAAAATCCTGGCTACTGGCCTGTAGTCAGTGTTTATTTCTGGATATTCCTAAAATAGGCAAACTCTTGTTTATTATCTGCATCCTTACACAACTTATTAACTGATCTGGATGGGTAATAAATCTCCTTTTCTCTGTTCCCAGTTACTGCTAAGGATTTGAATCCCCATTTCATGAGCAAACATGTCATAAGGAGGTTATCAAAGTCCACTCTTTCACATGTATCCAGAATATGAAAAGGGCATGTTAAGGGGCAACTCACTTTAATTGCCCCTTGAGATTGATTTTTTTAAAGCATATTGAAAAAATCCCTCTCCAAAAGTAATTGAGAAATTTCTCTGTTAGGAAATGGATCTCATTTTAATTGTCCCTTTCTCTGTTTTAGTATTGTTCTATCATGTATTTCATTGCATTTTAAATTGGGGCAATAAATAAGGCTGTAACCGAGCATCTACCAAAAGCTGGCAGAAGGGAATCTGAGTTTAAATCTCAAGGACTGCAGTAATACTGCCCTTCAGGAACTGCACTGCAATGTCAGGATGAGCGACAGTGGAGAAGGGGATGTGTCTGATATTTTTGGAGAGGCCATTGGAAGTTCCAGAGTCCTATTTAGTGCATAAGTGTGTATATGGAGGACCAGGTTCTAAGGTTGCTAATGGATGTGCAGCTTTGAATACAAATTTGTGAAGATGCTGTATATGTGTGCAGAATGCACACATATACAGCATAACACCCTGCTTCCTTTGTGTTATCCAAAATAGAAATTTGACATATCCTATCTTCACATGATCATGCTACTGCTGCCATTGTCATGCACTTTTGTTTCAATCCTGGTTTTTTTTTCTTCCTCTTCTTTTTCCTCCTCCTCCTCCTTTTTAATGCTGGGCAATGACTGAAATTAAAATTCTGCTCTGTTCTGTTCCTCCTCCTCTCTTCCTCAGAAGGACAGACAAATGCTAAATGTTTCAAACCAACAGTTCATAGTTTTGGTCTTTGAAGGAAGAACTGTGGAGATACCTTGTCTCACACCTGTGTGTTGTCCTTCTGGAAAATGTAAATGATAAATCAGGTGCATAACTCCATAGTATTTAATAATTAAGGATGGACAATTATTTTAAGAACTGCTTAGCTTAGGCTCTGATTTTTCCAGTGCTAACTCAGTTTTATCCCAATTCTTGCTCTATATTGCATTTTGACTACATAAAACCTATTGTTTCCATTAAAAAGCCCTGTTATGTCTTTCCTTTTTTACAAATAAAATTTTGAATTAAGTGATTCCCCCAGTGCTTTTGTGCACTCCTCCAAGTAGTCTACCTATTTTGTACACCACTTCCCCTTCCACAATCTATTGCAAATGATGGCTGTATATGGATTATGGAATGTGTTTTGATATTCTGATGATGTGTTCAGTGTTGGAAGTATTACCCACTAGGGGTGTGCAAATCCATTCTGTTTTTGTTCTGTTTTTGCTTTGAATTTTGGGTGTTTTTGGGAAGATTCCAGGAGATTGGAAGGGAGGCAGGCCCGTAGCCAGGATTTTGATTGGGGGGGGCTGAGTTTGTTTCAGGGGGGGGCTGAGTCTGAGTGAAAGAGGGTCTACCCTAGCAAACCTTTTGTATTGTTACCCCAATACCCCCATGCATATGGGATATATTGAGTATGGTGATCAGATCATGATATGAATAAACATAACAGTTTAAATAATGCACCAGTAAGGCCTTTTCGCGACCACCATGAGAATTTCGGGGGGGGGGGGGCTGAAGCCCCAGCCCCCCCCCCTACATGCCTGCCTCTGTGGTATTCATGTAGCCGGGGGGGGGGGGGCTTGGGGGCTTCAGCCCCTCCCCCCCAAATTCTCATGGTGGTCTGCGTGTAAAGGCCTTACTGGTGCATTATTTAAACTGTTATATTTATTCATATCATGATCTGATCACCATACTCAATATATCTCATATGCATGGGGGTATTGGGGTAACGATACAAAAGGTTTGCTAGGGTAGACCCTCTTTCACTCAGACTCAGCCCCCCCCAACCCCCCCCCGAATCAAAATCCTGGCTACTGGCCTGTAGTCAGTGTTTATTTCTGGATATTCCTAAAATAGGCAAACTCTTGTTTATTATCTGCATCCTTACACAACTTATTAACTGATCTGGATGGGTAATAAATCTCCTTTTCTCTGTTCCCAGTTACTGCTAAGGATTTGAATCCCCATTTCATGAGCAAACATGTCATAAGGAGGTTATCAAAGTCCACTCTTTCACATGTATCCAGAATATGAAAAGGGCATGTTAAGGGGCAACTCACTTTAATTGCCCCTTGAGATTGATTTTTTTAAAGCATATTGAAAAGATCCCTCTCCAAAAGTAATTGAGAAATTTCTCTGTTAGGAAATGGATCTCATTTTAATTGTCCCTTTCTCTGTTTTAGTATTGTTCTATCATGTATTTCATTGCATTTTAAATTGGGGCAATAAATAAGGCTGTAACCGAGCATCTACCAAAAGCTGGCAGAAGGGAATCTGAGTTTAAATCTCAAGGACTGCAGTAATACTGCCCTTCAGGAACTGCACTGCAATGTCAGGATGAGCGACAGTGGAGAAGGGGATGTGTCTGATATTTTTGGAGAGGCCATTGGAAGTTCCAGAGTCCTATTTAGTGCATAAGTGTGTATATGGAGGACCAGGTTCTAAGGTTGCTAATGGATGTGCAGCTTTGAATACAAATTTGTGAAGATGCTGTATATGTGTGCAGAATGCACACATATACAGCATAACACCCTGCTTCCTTTGTGTTATCCAAAATAGAAATTTGACATATCCTATCTTCACATGATCATGCTACTGCTGCCATTGTCATGCACTTTTGTTTCAATCCTGGTTTTTTTTTCTTCCTCTTCTTTTTCCTCCTCCTCCTCCTTTTTAATGCTGGGCAATGACTGAAATTAAAATTCTGCTCTGTTCTGTTCCTCCTCCTCTCTTCCTCAGAAGGACAGACAAATGCTAAATGTTTCAAACCAACAGTTCATAGTTTTGGTCTTTGAAGGAAGAACTGTGGAGATACCTTGTCTCACACCTGTGTGTTGTCCTTCTGGAAAATGTAAATGATAAATCAGGTGCATAACTCCATAGTATTTAATAATTAAGGATGGACAATTATTTTAAGAACTGCTTAGCTTAGGCTCTGATTTTTCCAGTGCTAACTCAGTTTTATCCCAATTCTTGCTCTATATTGCATTTTGACTACATAAAACCTATTGTTTCCATTAAAAAGCCCTGTTATGTCTTTCCTTTTTTACAAATAAAATTTTGAATTAAGTGATTCCCCCAGTGCTTTTGTGCACTCCTCCAAGTAGTCTACCTATTTTGTACACCACTTCCCCTTCCACAATCTATTGCAAATGATGGCTGTATATGGATTATGGAATGTGTTTTGATATTCTGATGATGTGTTCAGTGTTGGAAGTATTACCCACTTGTTGTTGTTGTTCATTCGTTCAGTCGTCTCTGTTCTGTTTTTGCTTTGAATTTTGGGTGTTTTTGGGAAGATTCCAGGAGATTGGAAGGGAGGCAGGCCCGTAGCCAGGATTTTGATTGGGGGGGGGGCTGAGTTTGGTTCAGGGGAGAGAGGGCTGAGTCTGAGTGAAAGAAAGTCTACCCTAGCAAACCTTTTGTATTGTTACCCCAATACCCCCATGCATATGGGATATATTGAGTATGGTGATCAGATCATGATATGAGTAAACATAACAGTTTAAATAATGCACTAGTAAAACCTTCTCACGGACCACCATGAGAATTTCGGGGGGCGGCTGAAGCCCCTCAAGCCCCCCCCAACTACATGCCTGGGGCGGGGGGGGGGTCAGATTTGTAATTCGGAACCCTGAGTTCAGAATAGGGAAGAGGGACATGAAAACATAATAGATTCTGAGCCGTTTCGCACAACCCTATTACCCATCCTAAATAACTGAAAGATTGTCAAACTTCTAATGATGCTACAAAGCTTCTTCAAATTTTCAACCATGATCTAATCCTATGTGTACACATTTTGGGGGGGGGGAGGACAGCAACCTAAAATGCACAAACCCAAGACAATCTGGGACTGAACATGCTTACTAGGCTTAGAATGCTGGCTGACTCTTGCAGGTCTAGATGAAACAGAAGGTGGAGGAGGTCAAATGAATTATCCTGAAAAGAGACATGGCTAAAGACTACCACTCCCCAGAGAATCATAGGAAAGCCATACATATGTTCTCTATAGGCTCCCCATCATCAGCTTTTTTTTCACTGGCTGTTCCAACAAACATGAAATAGAAATCTTTGTAGTGTAGTTGATTTTCCATTTAATGAAGAAACCTTATACTACTGGGCTATTTTCCTGTCTAATTCTTTATTCATTTTTTCACACTCAAACCTAGTTTGCAGGATGCATATTAAAACAATGCACTTGATCAATGCGTCAGTTGACCACTTGATGGCATTGCTACGTTGTATGGAAAATTGTATTGCTGACACCAAATCTAAGAACATATTTCTTTACTTTGGTAAATGAACTTGTTCAATGTTTCATTTCAAAGTGCTTGTGAAGGAAGAGGGCTATTTATTAATAAACTCCAGTAAATGAAATGAAAGCTTCAGTGCTAGTTTTCCAAATCATGTTCTCTTTCCCTAGTTTATTACTAAATGGTCTTATTAATTGTGTTTACCTGTATAAAAACTAGTGGAGCAGCCATTTAGATTTCTTTCTCCCTGCTTTCAATTGCATGAAGAGTATTTCTCATTTTTCTCTTTTCTTTGTTTGCTGCAATGTCACATTCTTTCACTCAAAACAGTGGTAGGTGAGGTTGTGAAGAGCTCTTGGGAAGCATTCTAGATGGATACATTTAAAAGCATGGCTAGACCACCACAGCTCTGAAGAACAATTGTATCCTTCCAGTGTTTTAAAGGCTGACAGGTTCAAACTACTCTCTGAAGTCTTGTAAGGGTTCCAGACAATAACATTATGACAACTTGCAAGAAAAAAGATGACATCAGTAACCATCTGCTATTATTTGTCTTTGGCATTTCACATTCAGATGTGAAGCACTTTTCCCATGGAGGTTCTATATAGCTATCATGAGCAATTGATGTTGATAGATCTGTTTAGAATAGATAACATCTAGAGAAGAAGTAACACATACTGTTCCTAGAATTAGTGCAGTATAGAATTTGAAACAGGTGGGACAGGACCAAGTAAAGTAAAAGTTTACTTAGGTGATCCCTCGTTTTCCGAGGAGGATTGTGCGTCCGTATGTGGCTGTGGAGCCCTATTTTTGCTCCGCATCCTCTTCCGCAGTGAGGGCATCGGTTTCCAGGTGGAAGGTGGTCTCGGTCGGGGTTGGCTTGATGTGCCTTCCTCTTGGCACACTTCTCCCTTTCACCCTCCATTTGTGCCTCTTCAAATTCTGCAGCACTGCTGGTCACAGCTGACCTCCAGCTGGAGCGGTCAAGGGCCAGGGCTTCCCAGTTCTCAGTGTCTATGCCAGAGTTTTTAAGGTTGGCTTTGAGCCCATCTTTAAATCTCTTTTCCTGTCCATCCAACATTCCGTTTTCCGTTCTCGAGTTCAGAGTAGAGCAACTGCTTTGGGAGACGGTGGTCGGGCATCTGGACAACGTGGCCGGTCCAGCAGAGTTGATGGCGGAGGACCATCGCTTCAATGCTGGTGGTCTTTGCTTCTTCTAGCACGCTGACGTTTGTCCACCTGTCTTCCCAAGAGATTTGCAGGATTTTCCAGAGACAGCGCTGATGGAATTGTTCCAGGAGTTGCATGTGATGTCTGTAGACGTCTGTAGAAACTAAAAGTAATTAGGTATCAGCATCAGAACTTGCCCTTGAGCTCAATGGAGACTGTTCCTCCTGCTGCTCCACTGGAAGTTGCCTGACAGGGACCAAGTAAAAATATTTTCCAAGATGGGAATAGAAAGAAAGTTATTTGCACTTGACAATCTGAATAAAAGTAACATTTTTCCTCCCCTGAGATTTCTGATGAGAACATATTTCCACATTTGTAAGGTTTACTGGACATGTCTGAGAAAGAAAGTTCACGTAAAGCAGCATGGATATTTTAAAATGTGAATGCATAAAATATTTTTAAGTGCAAAGAAACTCCACTTTATACAGATAAATGTCTGTGGATACATAAATAAGGAAACATGCATAATATGGGAAAAGTGCAACAAGACTTTCAGTGCAGGAAAACCCTCTGCAATGTCTGGAAACCTAGATAAAACAATGATGAAAAGAACATTCTGATAGTATTCAATTAAACTCAATGAAGTTGAGACTGAGATATTTGAATGTTCATAATCTACATCACCAGTTCTCTCTCAAAGGATATGGAGAGGTTTAAATGGGACCCTACTGTTTCAGGGATTAAAAGCTTTCTGTACTGTCCACATTTAAAATATGTGGGTGGGTCAAAATGTTTAGCCTCATGTGTCATAAAAATGTTATGAATGAACACATATCAGCAGAAGTTGCATGAAGTCCAGTAACTGTGAAAGAAATAAAAGTTAGAGCAATGGAGGCATTACTTTTTGACCCACCCACGTAGCTAAAACCAAGATGTTGGCCAACTTGAAATTGTGAAACAAGACATACATTAAAATCTAACAGATTTAGAACCTAGTAATTTGTGTCATGCGTTCAAGCTGAATTTAGCACACACCTCATCAATTCCTTCTACTTTGGAAGAATTTTATCATTCTCACAGAATTCTCAGAATAAACTTCTGAGGGTCAGAAATCATTGTTGAATAGTAGATCTTGTTTACTTTCTGTTCACCTCATTTCTAGTTTTGTTTTTGTTTGGCTATTATAGGAAAGACTATTAAAGGAAGGTGCACAATACTAGTTTCCTGTCCTGGAACCCTCTGGAGGCTGAGTTTTTTTTGGGGGGAGGTGTGTCCCTCAATGAAAAACTAAACCAAACCAGAAATGTCTGGAAGACTTCTTCATGTTTTGAGAAATGATAAATACTAGTGCTTGCGAGAAGAAAGGGGTCATGCACAAGTTTAATAGGTGAATTGCCATTGCTGGGTGCTTCCAGGACACTTTTCAACTATAAAAATATAACACTATGATTCCACTTTAACTGTCACACCAACATCTTAAGTAATTCTCAGATTGTCAGTTTTGAGAGGACTGTTTAAAGTTCTCAGCAGGATGATTTATTTGAAAACAGGAATGGTGATCATGTTGTTTTTCTAGTTGTCAACTTTATTTATATTCCAAATAGAGAATCAAATCTCTTACAACTTAAAATGATTACTTTATAACTATATGAAACAACAACAAAAACAACAACTTTAAAATAGAATTTAACTATTAGGAAGATTAAAAGAATCTATTACATACAGTTCAAAGTTATAAGAGTACTAGCTGTCCCCTGACATGCGTTGCTGTGGCCCAGTCTGTTGATCTAGAAAATAAAATAATGAGAAAATGTTGGTTTCTAATATTTATCATTTCTTTATGCTTGTGGGTAAACAGTATTTCTTGCTGTTTCTTTGTCAGTGTTGATGTGGAGATTGTCTGGTTTGCCCACCCTTGAACATGCAACATATCATTGTCCTTCTTTAGGGGTCCCTTTCAAATCTATGATACTATATCTGTGTGTGAATCATATCTATCTATATCTATGGCTGGATGGCTCTTTGGACTTTGTGTTTTCTTGCCCTGATGAAGGGAGTTGGATTGGATGGCCTTAAGTATTTTCTGATGGTCATGGGGGTTCTGTGTGGGAAGTTTGCCCCGATTCTGTCATTCGTGGGGTTCAGAATGCTCTTTGATTGTAGGTGAACTATAAATCCCAGCAACTACAACTCCCAAATGACAAGTTCTATTTTCCCCAAACTCCACAAGTGTTTACATGGGCATAGTGAGGTTTCGTGCCAAGTTTGGTCCAGATCCATCATTGTTTGAGTCCACAGTGCTCTTTAGATGTAGGTGAACTACAACTCCCAAACTCAAGGTCAGTGCCCACCAAACCCTCCCTTGTTGGTCATGGGAGTTCTGTGTGCCAAGTTTGGTTCAATTCCATCATTGATGGAGTTCAGAATGCTCGTTGATTATAGGTGAACTATAAATCCCAGGAACTACAACTCCCAAATGACAAAATCATATTTTGTTGAGTGATGGTCACTCCTTGTGTTGTGAGACGTTTAGTTGCCAAATTTGGTGTGATTTCATTCACTGGTTCTTTTGTTTTTAAGGTACTCATTATGCACAGAGCATTTATATATATATAGATGATTACTCCAAATGAAAACAGTGCAAATAGAGAGAACAATTTAGGGTGGTAACTAAGCCTCGTGTGCAAGTGACTGCTTGATGATTGGATCATGTATAACACATTCTGACAAGTGTTGAGAAGAATTTTAGCATACATTCACACCTGATCAGAAATCTGGGTAAGCAAGAGAGTGATAAAAACTCTTATGTATTCCTAAGCAGGATGTAATAGGCAACCAGTTTGTTGGCTAAATATGGATGTTGGGCCAACGCGTCTGCTTGGTTTGCATTCATTCACCCACTTACAGGTTCTGTGGGGAATGTTAAACTAGGTTGTGTATTTTAAAAGAAGTTGCCAAGATTAATGGATGTACTTTGGACTCTTAAATCTAGGTATATGCTATTTTGGACACCCTACTTTTAAGAGTGCCTTCTCTATGGAACGTTTGTTCCCTTCTCACTGTCAGGAAGGTACACTTAAGAAGAGTGGGAGAGATTCCTGTTACCAATTCACTGAAAGGAAATTGTTCAAATAAAGTTTTAAGTAACTATTCAGGTGATACCTCTGACATATTCTGAACAATGTAAAAATGCTTCCAGTAGGACTAATAGCATTTCTTGAGGAGGGTGTATGTGAACTTCCCTTCTCTGGAGGTCTTTCAGTGGAGTCTGAATGGCTATCCTCCAAGTATGCTTTAATGGGTATTCCTGCATGGCCAGAAGTTGCGGTATGTATGTACCCCTTGTAGTTATTTTCAAATCTGGGATTCAATGATCATTTATGAAGAATCAGTATGGAACTAGCCGTCCCCTGCCACGTGTTGCTGTGGCCCAGTCTGTTGATCTGGAAAATAAAGTAATGAGAAAGTGTTGGTTTCTAATATATGTAATTTCTTTATGCTTGTGGGTAAACAGTATTTCTTGCTGTTTCTTTGTCAGTGTTGATGTAGAGATTGTCTGGTTTGCCTACTCTGGAACATGCAATGTATAATTGTCCTTCTTTAGGGGTCCCTTTCAAATCTATGATACTATATCTGTGTGTGAATCTTATCTATCTATATCTATAGCTGGATGACTCTTTGTCAGGAGGACTTTGATTATGCTTTCTTGCCCTGGTGGAGAGTTGGATTGGATGGCCTTAAGTATTTTCTGTTGGTCATGGGGGTTCTGTGGGGAAGTTTGCCCCAATTCTGTCGTTTGTGGGGTTCAGAATGCTCTTTGATTGTAGGTGAACTATAAATCCCAGTAACTACAACTCCCAAATGTCAAGGTCTATTTTCCCCAAACTCCATCTGTGTTCATATTTGGGCATATGGAATATTTGTGCCAAGTTTGGTCCAGATCCATCATTGTTTGAGTCCATGGTAGTCTCTGGATGTAGGTGAACTACAACTCCCAAACTCAAGATCAATGCTCACCAAACCCCTTCTAGTGTTTTCTGTTGGTCATGGGAGTCCTGTATGCCCTGGTTGGTTCAATTCTATCATGCTCTTTGATTGTAGGTGAACTATAAATCCCAGCAACTACAACTCCCAAATGTCAAGGTCTATTTCCCCCAAACTCCATCTGTGTTCATATTTGGGCGTATTGAGTGCTTGTGCCAAGTTTGGTCCATTGTTTTATTTGAGACCACAGTGCTCTCTGAATGTAGGTGAACTACAACTCCCAAACTCAAGGTCAATGTCCACCAGTATTTTCTGTTGGTCAAGGGAGTTCTGTGTGTGCCAAGTCTGGTTCAATTCCATCATTGGTGGAGTTCAGAATGCTCTTTGATTGTAGGTGAACTATAAATCCCAGTAACTACAACTCCCAAATGTCAAGGTCTATTTCCCCCAAACTCCATCTGTGCTCATATTTGGGCGTATTGAGTGCTTGTGCCAAGTTTGGTCCAGATCCATCATTGTTTGAGTCCACAGTGCTCTCTGGATGTAGGTGAACTACAACTCCCAAACTCAGGGTCAATGCCCACCAAACCCTTCCAGTATTTTCTGTTGGTCATGGGAGTTCTGTGTGCCAAGTTTGGTTCAATTCCATCATTGGTGGAGTTCAGAATGCTCTTTGATTGTAGGTGAACTATAAATCCCAGCAACTACAACTCCCAAATGACAAAATCATAATTTTTGAGTGATGGTTACTCCTTGTGTTGTGAGACGTTTTGTTGCCAAATTTGGTGTGATTTCATTCATTGGTTCTTTTGTTTTTAAGGTACTCATTATGCACAGAGCATTTAGATATATATAGATATACAGACAAGTCAATATAGTTTGTTACTAGGGATAGATCTGCTTTAGGACTCAGTGCTCCTCTGTGACTCAAAAACCAATAATAAAACAAAACAAGCTCCATACAGGCTGCAGCATGGATAAACTGATTCTAGCAATGTCATTGGTTTTCCCCAGTTTAAATAAAATTAACAGGGTTTTTTTCAGGTCACCTTTTCATCTCCAAGTAAAACATGTCTCATCCAAAACAATATTTGGGCCATTGGGAGGTGCCTGAGGGATGTTTACAACAGGATTTGACTTAACTGGGGTGCTTATATGTTTATGCTCTGTTTCCTCATATATTATGAACTATGTGAGTTTTGTGGGCTGGATGCAAGGTACAGGTTTTCTATCTATCTGCAGAAAGTACACACATTTGGTCAGATTTTTTCTTACTGAAAGAGTAACTTGTGAACATATTCTATTTAAAATGAAGAAGAATTCCCTGTCCTGAACCAGAGTAGAGATTTACAAGCAGTAAAAAGAAAGTGGGTTCTGTGTGCAAACAAAATTATGGAATTGAAATTAATTTAATGTCCTTCACTGTAGCAGGTAAAACTGTAGATGGTTTAAAATGAACTACAGTGGGCCCTTGGTATCTGCTGGGATGTTGTTCCAGGGCTCCCTGCAGACACCAACATCTTGGGCTGCTCAAGCTCCATTATATATAACTAGTGGTCCCCTGCCATGCTTTGCTGTGGCCCAGTCTGGTGATATGGAAAATAAAGTAATTAGAAAGTGCTTTATACTTGTGGGTAAACAGTATTTCTTGATGTTTCTTTGACAGTGTTGACGTAGAGATTGTCTGGTTTGCTTACTCTGGAACATGCAACATATAATTGTCCATCTTTAGGAGTCCCTTTCAAATCTATAATACTTTATCTGTGTGTGTGTGAATAATATATATCTATCTATATCTATGGCTGGATGGCTCTCTGTCAGGAGGGTTTTGATTACGTTTTCTTACCCTGGTGAAGGGAGTTGGACTGTCATTTGTGGGGTTCATTCAGAATAGTCTTTGATTGTAAGTGAACTATAAATTCCAGTAACTACAACTCCCAAATGCCAAGGTCTATTTTCTCCAAATTCTATCTGTGTTCATATTTAGTCATATGGAATATTCATGCCAAGTTTGGTCCAGATCCATCATTGTTTGAGTCCACAGTGCTCTCTAGATGTAGGTGAATTACAACTCTCAAACTCAAGGTCAATGCCCACCAAACACTGCTAGTATTTTCTGTTGGTCATGGGAGTCCTGTGTGCCAAGTTTGGTTCAATTCCATCGTTGGTGGAATTCAAAATGCTCTTTGATTATAGGTGAACTATAAATCCCAGCAACTACAACTCCCAAATGACAAAATCATAATTTTTTGAGTGATGGTCACTCCTTGTGTAGTGAGATGTTTTGTTGCCAAATTTGGTGTGATTTCATTCATTGGTTCTTTTGTTTTTAAGCCACTCATTATGACATGAGCATTTTTATATATATAGATGGCATAATAAAATTATGTCTCTTATATAAAATGGTGAAACCAAAGTATGCCTTTGAGACTTTAAAAGATATTGTCAAGCTGTAGATCTTGAATCCATGGATGCAGAATTCATTGATATGGAGGGCTGACAATATATTCAAATAATTTGTTGGTATATTTATTTATTTTGCAAAGTGCATCCTGTGTATACCAAGTCCCTACAATGAGGTCCACGTGTGTTGGTTTTTTTTTTAAAAAAAGCTTCACATAAAACTAAGAAAGATAGGAACAAAAAGAAAAAAATAACCCAATAAAATTTAAGTGTGATATTAAAGTTGAAATTAAAGGGCAACAGAACATTAAACAACTTTAAAAGACCAATAGAACAGAACAGTCTTTATGACCTATCTAAAGCAAAATATGGAAAGAGACAATCTAACTGCCTTGAGGAGGATATTCATGTATGTGTGTAGAGAAGGGAGGGAAGTTTCTACAAGACATTAATAGACAGACAACCTCACAATACGGGGCTGGATTTGGCAGCTAACATCGATCTAGCCCTGGTCACCCACGGAGCCAGCCAGCTCTCATCAAACATCATGGTGCCAGCTCAGTGGGTGCAGAGGAGTGGAATCCGCATGCTTCCGCTGCCACCTTGGCAAAATGGGAGGCTTCCCAAGGGATCCCAGTCTCTCAGGGCCAGATAAAGGAACAGAGGAGGCAGGAGAGGGTGAGGTTTGCTGTGACTCTGCACCAGAAGTAGGAGGAGGACTCTGCACCAGAGGAGGTGGAGGAGGAGGAGGAAGAGGTGGAGGAGGTGGTGGTGGAGGAGGAAGATGTGGAGGAGGAAGAGGTTGAGGAGGTGAAGGAGGAGGTTGTGTTTTTTTTCTAATTATTTTTATTGAGAATAAATTGTCTCCGATAGATTGGAGCGTGAAGAAGTTTGTAAAATCGCGATAGGTTATTACAACAGAAGTGTGAGAACAATATGTGAAAGAAAAGTAGAAAAGGGAGGCTTCCCATTTTGCACAGTCTATGAGGGAGAAGCCGAATGCACCATGCACTCTCCAAGCTTTGCCCATGTGATTGCCCTCCCAGTGTGGTGGGCGATGCAGGTGATGCGAGGCATGGGCCACTGGATTTCCTATGTCTCAGGCCAAAGTGGACCGCTGCCTCGATTTGCCAGTATTTTTTAAATAATATTAATAATATACTTTATTTATACCTTGCCACTATCTCCCCAAAGGGGACTCAGGGTGGCTAACATGAGGCCAAGCCCTAAAATAATACAGCAAAGTTAAACATAAAATAACAGAAAAATTACATCACAACAAAATACATAAAATTATTATTATTATTATTATTATTATTATTATTATTATTATTATTATCTTTATGTATACCCCGCTAACATCTCCCGAAGGTTTCGGTGCGGCTTACAAAGGCCAAGGCCCTCAATAAAACAACAGCATAACAAGTACAACAATAAAACTCCTAAAGCAAAACAATAAATATTAAAGCAATAATAAACATTAAAACAATAACACCATGAAGCATTTAAAACTAAAGGCCGGGCCAAATGTAATGAATAAAATTTAAAAGTGCTGGACATGACAGGTGAAATGTATAGGTTTTTAGAGGTAGGTGAGATGTGCAGACAGTCTTGAATCTCTAATAAAGTGCATTTGGGACATGATGCTAGGAGTTTCCTAATCTGGAAAGGCACACTGGCACAGCCAGGTCTTCAAGCTCTTCCTAAAGACTGCCAACGTTGGGGCTTGTCTGATGTCTATGGGGAGAGAGTTCCAGAGTTGCGGGGCTACCACAGAGAAGGCCCTGTCCCTCGATTCCACCAAACACGCTTGTGATGCAGGTGGGATCGTGAGCAGGGCCTCTCCAGATGATTGGAGGGATCGTGTGGGTTCATATACGGAGATGCGGTCATGCAGGTAGGCGGGTGCCAAACCATTTAGGGCTTTGTAGGTAAGCACCTGCACCTTGAATTGGAACCGGAAAATGAACGGCAGCCAATGGAGCTCCTTAAACAGGAGGGTTGTCAAAATAAAATAAACAGTGCAAAACAACATAAAAAATCAAACACAAAGGATGGGCCAGATGTGCAGGATAAAATGTTAAAACGTTAAAACGTTAAAACCCTGAGTGAGATAGGAATAGAAAAGTGTATTTATGAGGAAAGAGCCCAAGAAAGAGGAGTAGTGGGGTTTGGCCTTCATTAAGAACAGGGGGGAAATGCATCATGAGGACAACTATAGGAGGACAACAAACAAAATGGGATAAATAGTCCCTCTCTGAAGGCACAGTAGAAGAGCCACATTTTCAGATCTTTCTTAAAGACTGCTAGTATGGGGGCATGCCTAATCTTACCAGGTAGGGAGTTCCAAAGCTGGAAGGCTCTCTCCCTCATTCCCACAAGTCATGCCTGTGATAGAGGAAGGGGTGAGAGGAGGGCCTCTTCAGAAGATCAAAGAGGTTGTGCAGGTTTATGGTAGGAGATGCGGTCACAAAGGTAGGTGGGTCCCTAACTGTTCAGGGCTTTATAGTGATAACCTGAACCTTGAATTGGGACCAGAAGATGATCATGGAGAGTGAAGTGCTGGTGGGAAATCCATAGATAATCCAAGGATGCTACTGCCTCATTTATACTGTAGACAGACATGATTGGGTCTGTCTACAGTATAATTCCCAAACAACAGCTGAATATGTGGCTTGACAATGCTGAAAAAGCCTTTCACTTGAAGTGACACTGGGTGATGTAAAAGTTGGATTTATGACAGCGCATTCACAAATGCAAATTGTTGCCAACAGGCAGGTGTGAAGTGGGACATAATGACTGGCAGCTGAATGTGTGGACAGAGTCAGTTTACATTTTATAGGCTTTGTGTTTTGGGTTGATGTGAGGTGATATCAAAAAATGAAAAACTTGGATCTCCAGTACTAAGAACTGCAACAGCCTTTTTGTCACACTTCAGTATTGCAGGCATTAAATGACAGGCAAACTTGTGTGGAGCAGCTCTAAGATTACTGACATTGTGTTTGTTCATCCTGTATGGGAGATTGGAGGACATTTTCAACTGGATTTAAATCACTGTTTCCTTCAAGTAAGAAAAATCAATCCCGCCCTCTTTTAAAGAAGCATTTCTCTGCTTAGAGACTACTTTGCCTTGCAAGTGACTTCAAACTACACTGTGAGTTGAGAAAATCAGCATGGCCATTTGCTTGATTGCTCTCTGAAGAGTCAGGAGATGTTTCACAGCTTTTTGTTCATAGCTAACAGCAACCCAACTCCTCTTCACAGTTTCACTTCTGACTCACATTGAGTGAGTAGGAGTGATCTATAGCAATGGACAGATACCAAAAAAGTGACAGATATCATCTCAGGATTTGGAAGGATACAACAAAACCTTTTCCTGCTATGTGAGATTAGTCTGGGGAAATTAATAATGGTATCAGAGCTAATATTAGAACCTGGCATCCTTGGGAAGCTTCCAGGACCATGGCAATATCAATTTATGATGCTTATTGTATTGGAACAGTTCCAGATCCCTTTGTTTGGCTTTCTTGCCCATAGTTTTAGAGCAGTTACTGTTATGTTAGTTTTTATGAAGATGGAGCTTAGGAAAACCCTTCCTGGCTCATGTGAGCCATTTTGTTTGCCATTTTACCTGAAGAAAAAGGAACCGTTTGTGACAGTTGGTCAGCCAAACCCCTTTTCTGGTAAAGGAGTGATTTATAGGTTCTTACCTATAAAGCCCTAAACAGTTTGGGATCCGCCTAACCTTCATGACCATCTCTCTCTCCATGAACCAGTCTAAGCTCTTCAATCTTCGAGGGAGGCCCTCCTTTTGCCCTTGCCAGTTTCTCAGGCTCACCTTGTGGGTACAAGGGAGAGAGCCTTCTCTTCTGTGGCTCCCCGACTCTGGAACTCATTGCCTGGTGAGATTAGGAAAGCCCCTACCTTAGAAACCTTTAAAAAGAATCTTAAGACCTGTCTCTGCCGCTGCACTTTTGGAAAGTAGCCACACAAGCTTTAGCTATTGACCTAGGAGTACCCCCCCCCCTTGTATGAGGCTATGTTTATTACACTGTTTCTCTATAATGTAGTTTGACAAAAATGTGTTATTAATATAACTGGGTTTACAGTTGATGTATTACGTGACATAGTCAAAGTACTCAATTGCCAGATGTTTCAGTTGCTTTTGTTGATGCTAACCATGAGTATGGTACCATTTGATACTCTGAATATCTTTTGAAACTGAAAACTCAGATTGGACACTCATGGTTGTTTCTAGAAGCAAATCTAATGTGCACATAGCATAATAATTACGTATTTGTTAATATGGCTGTCCTCCCAGTCTTTCAGAATGTTTTATAGGCAATTGATATTCCATGCCACCACTTCAAATATATCCCTGTTCCTGAATCAGAGGGCCCATCCAGAAAGGCCCAAAAACCTTGACCTGTCTCAGTTTTACCGGAGGTGTCCAATTGGTGCCTCCAGTAAAACCAAATTAATTAGGAACAAAGCAGGGTTTCCCTGCTTTGTTCCAAATTAATTAAACACCTTATAAGACCCAAATCTTAAGAAAGATCCAGGTCTTATCAGGTGTGGGTCCTGTGTGGATTGGGCCCAGGAACTGTTTCACGCAATCCATGGGCCCAATCCCCATAACCATCTCAGTTTTTTGGGCTCCAGGAGTCCAAAAAGAAGAAGAGGATACCGTCGAAGGCTTTCATGGCCGGAATCACTGGGTTGTTGTAGGTTTTCCTGGGCTATGTGGCCATGTTCTAGAGGCCATGTTCATGTTCAGGAGAAAATGCCTCTAGAACATGGCCCTATAGCCCGGAAAAACCTACAACAACCCAAGAGGATACTCACAACTCTCGCCCCTTAAACCCCAAAAGAAGCTCCACATTTTTAAAAAAACACTTACCCAGCCACCATTATGATCCTCCTCGCACCCTCCTGGTGTGAGGAAAGAATGCACCAGGAGATTGGGGGGGGGGGACTCTTTTGGGAGGCTTCAGCATGGTTTCATGCCATCCCGATAGTTATTGAGATGGCATGTAGCCACCGCCCCCCCCCCCCCCCCCCCCTTGGGATAGCCCAGATTTTCTTTGTGAGAGTGGGGACAGTAATCTGCGCCCAAGCAGGCTAGCAGAAGGCATGATCATCAAGTTTGCAGACGACACCAAATTGGGAGGGATAGCCAATCCTCCAGAGGACAGGAGCAGAATTCAAAATGATCTTGACAGATTGGAGAGATGGGCCAAAACTAACAAAATGAAGTTCAACAGTGACAAATGCAAGATACTCCACTTTGGCAGGAAAAATGAAATGCAAAAATACAGAATGGGGGACAATGCCTGGCTCGAGAGCAGTACATGTGAAAAAGATCTTGGAGTCCTTGTGGACAACTCTTTGATTCTATGATTCTATCATTCTATGATGTGGATTTCTCTGCTGCCTGGAAGCACCCAGAGGCCAATTCAGGAATATGAAGTTAGAGCTACTAACCTGAAGTTGAATTAATGTTCCCACCAGCTCTAGATATTATAGGAACTGCAGTTCAGGAACATACGATGGACCACACACATATTCCCTCTCTGATGTAGAGTTTGTATTGTTTATCATGTCCATTAGATGTAGAAATGTCTGACAGTAAGTGAGGGCTAAGTGGCTGAATGTGCATAGCCAGTTTCTTTTGTTTTTCATTTCCTTTCATCTCAGATGAATATGCAGTCATACTTTATATTCACTTACTTGGTTGACGTAGCTGATATTTTCAGATATAGTGCAATCCTCTTGTTCTCTTTCTGTCACTTCTGTCAAGCAAACTCATATACATCTCTTTTTTCTTCTATTTAACAATCCAGGTCATTAGTGGAGGCACAGTGAGAGAATTGCTATGGTTGTGTCTTTTGAAAGATCTTAAGCCTTAATTAAACATACCACTGGTTGGCCTTTTGACTTGATACATTTTGATCTCTTGGCTAATCAAGACTCTTCAAGAAATCACAATCATTTTAATGGACTCAGATTAGAAAACCAATCTAAATAGGAGCTTGGATGAACACTTCAGGGTTTGTGTGTTGTCAGACTTTGATTTGTGTGTTTTTCTTAAAAAAATGAAGTTTAAAAGAATCTTATTATGTGTCATACATGCATCATTTTCATGAAAAATGTTCAGGGCTGTGTGGCTTTTTAAAGATCACACTTTAGTCTGACCAAAGAATCAAACACAGCATAGAAGAATGCAAGTTAAAGATATTGCTTTATCCATTTAGGGCAGCCTTAGTTGTTTGTGGGCAATATTAGTAGGATCAAACCAAACATATTGATGTTATACATAAGTTGTTTCAGTCTAATGAGATGAATGGATTAATTTTTAATGTAATTACCTTAAAGAATTAGGGGAAAGCATCATCCAACATTTTACTTAACTGCATGTTGTTCAAATCACATTTCCCTTGGAAAGTAGGAGCTGCCCTGAGTCCTAATGGGGAGATAGAGCAGAATATAAATAGTTTATTTATTTATTTATTTCAGTAAGATTTAACCAAGTACATGTTTTAAGGTTGAAGAGATCACTTATAAACCTTACTTACTCGGTTCATTGTAGTTTTTGTACCCAGACTAATGTATAAAAGATTGCAACCCCAAACATGATCCACTATGGACTGAATTATAGCCTCACTATTTATCTTAGCTGATATTATCCAGGAGGCATAGACTGTCATTCTATTGTTTCCCCATACATGGTTTCTGGAATCTAAGCTTTCATTCATAATGATACATACAAATACATGTCCAGATCCTTTCTGGGTTGTGAAGATAACCTTTATGATGAACAGCCTGGAACAAAACTGAAGAAAGATGTCCACAGTCATGCAAATGTATTGGCTGCTACACTTTGAAGCTTATTTATGAGCAATAAATGGCAAGTTTAGTAATCCTTCAGTTCATGCTTTTGCAGCCAAACTATCAGATGTATAATCAAACTTTAGTAAGGCATACTTATAGGGCTTCCCTTTCCGAAGACTATCTTGATTTTTTTGTCATGTCAGGAGCAACTTGAGAAACTGCAAGTCACTTCTGGTGTGAGAGAATTGGCCGTCTTCAAGGACTTTGCCCAGGGGACGCCCAGATGATTTGATGTTTTTATCATCCTTGTGGGAGGCTTCTCTCATGTCCCCGCATGAGGAGCTGGAGTTGATAGAAGGAGCTCATCTGCCTCTCCCCGGATTTGAACCTGTGACCAAGGCATGGACCACCCCGGCCAAATCAACCTTTGCGAGCTACTTCTTCAGGCTCCATGGGTGAGAAAGCGGGATTGCACTGCCACCTTGCCTTCCCCCTGTTTTAGAAAGACTGTCCAGAAATACTTCCCTTCATTTGTATGCCTCTCTCTAGTAAGTCTTTTGCTAAAACTAGATGCAGGTGGCTGGTGGCGATACCCCATGGATCAATCTTGGACCAACCCAGAAGGATATCTAGCCACCACCCCACTGAAATGGCAGGGTTTGGTCACAAACCTGAAATAAACCAGCATTTTAAAACTCTGGAGAAAGGAAAGATAGTGTGAGGAGGCTTCATTTGGCTTTCAGAATTGTACTTTATTCATCCAGAATACATGCTGAACTTAGTTTGGGAGAGAAATTTAATTGGCACTAGTAAAACAAGTAGACAAACCCAGATATACATTGAATTTGAAGCAGCTTATAGTTTGCTTTGTCTGTGGCCCATTCCTTCAAGAATTTCCATTGATGTACACATGGTTCTGCAGTAAATTTATTTAGCTCCCTTCAGCCTCTCACATTGTTCTTAGTCTAAGATGACACTGGCACCAGGTGATCCCTTCTGGTGGTTTCTTTCCTTTTCTTTTTGGTCTTGACCTCACATTTCCGCCCTTTTATTTAGCCTCCAACTGAGATCAAATAAATTACCTGGGTGACATGCTATGTTTTCTCTGGCAGAAAGCCTGGAAAATCAAATCTGTTTCCAAACCTGGGCCTCCCATTTCACAATGCAATATTTTATTTTATTTTTTGTGAAATCAGGTCACCTCCCTGGAATGGAAGCAGGAGGAAAAATATAATTAATGGGAAATAAATTTAGATAATGCAGCTGGCATGAATTTATGGGAAGGGCTATCAAGGTAATTTGTTTAAAGCACTTCACCTTTTTTCTCAGTGTTAACATGTTTTGACCAATTTATATAAAAGAAAAATAAGCCTTTGTTTTCCGTCACTGCTGTTGGCTTTAAAGCAATGTTTTTTGAAGTTATTTGCTTGTAAAAATCACACATTGGAATATTGTTGTCTAGTTTTGCGAATGTTATTAATATTGATATCCTCGCTTAGGTTTCAGCTTGGTAGGATATGGTACTGGGCTTAAATTGTTTAGAGGACTGAGGATAGTTTTCTTCTGACATGTAAAATTCTTGTTCATGAATTATCATCAAAGGCATCTCTTTGTCAAGCAGCCAGAAATAAGGGATATTGAAATTGTCATCCAGACAATCTGTTTTGACATCTTCAATTGAAAGCAAGTATGTTTGAAGGAAATGTGAGAAAAGGAAAAGGGAAAAAAGCACAAAGGTTCACATTAGATGGTCTTAAACATTTCACTTTAGACAGCCTTAGCCATTTGGTGATTTATTTTTGAAACAGAGGAAGAATTAAAAAGTTCCTTGAATTGAGCAGTTTAATTTCCTGCTGAATTGATGCCTTAATCTAACACTAGACTCTGAGATGGCAGGGCATATCATCTTCACATGTCTTTATGGTGTGTCAAACCTATGTGGGCCCATTTGCCATTTTCTCAATTGTTGTAATCTGTATCAAGGCTGCTTTGCTTCCGTAAAGCAAACATAGTTATCTCTTCTGTACCAGGAATCACTCATTTGTTCTAGATAGGTACTTGCATACTGGATATCCATTTTGCTACACAATTACTTATGGGTAATCATGCTCTTTTTTGGCAGTAGCATATTACCAACAGAAATACTACATAGTTAAGCATAGAAATATGTTGAACATCTGAAAAGAGACGTATTATTGAAGTGTAAATTATTACAATCCCTTTAAAGTAAGTCTTCCATTAAGTACTTATCTTCTTTTAGTTATAATTATTTAGGGTGGCTGTAAATCCATTTCATTTAAAAAAAAAGAATACTGCTCCTAGGCTGTTGTGTGTGTGTGTGTTTGGGTGTGTGTGTGTGTAAGAAAATGGAATGATCTCGAACGGGGTCATCAAACTTTTTAAACAGAGGGCCAGGTCACAGTCCCTCAACCTGTTGGAGGGCTGGATTATAATTTGAAAAAAAACATGAATGAATTCCTGTGCACACTGCACATACCTTATTTGTAGTGCAAAAAAAACAAACTTAAAAACAATACCAACTGACAAAATACATCAGGAGTTGTGGACTTCCAAATCTCCTAAAAGAACTAGATCCAAAAACAGTGGCACAATGAATACAGAGGCTCAGAAAGATATGGCCACCCTTAGTAAAGCCGGCTCACTAAAATAGTTAAGTCACTTAAACATACTTTTCAAACAGCCGAATACCTAAAGACTGAAATGCCTAAACATCTAAGGAAGGGTATTCACTAGAACCAGATTTGAACAGACAGATACGTGGAAGGTTTAACCAAGTTCCATATAATGAACGTTTCTGTATCTGTGGGGTGACAGAGGTAGAGGATATTACACATGTACTGTTTAGTTGTATTTTGTACAACAAAGAGAGAAATCAACACCTCGGACCATTCATTATACAGAAGACTCACTGGGATCCCCATATCAAAACTACATTCTTAATGGCTGGCCAGAATGCTAAGATAACACACCAAACAGCCCTTTTCCTTCATAAAGCAACACAGTTGAGAACTGTGTATCTGGAGGAGATTGGGGTAAACAGTAGGGGTGACGCAGATATCTGAAGTGGCTTGGGATTGTATAATAGTTGGTCTATTTTAACCTTTGTTTTAACCTTCATTTTTAATTTTTGTGGTTTGAAATTTTACCTTGGCATTTTAATGATGATATTTTTAAGTATCTTTTAACTTAATCAAGTTTGAATGTATGTTAGTTCACTATTATGGGAGTCCTAGGATAGTGATTATTGTCTATTTGTGTACGTTTCTGTTTTTGTTTTTAATGTTAATACGGTCAATGGACTAATCAATAAACTTTGCTTGCTTGACTTAGAAACAATACAATAATTAAAATGAAGAACAATTTTAACAAATATAAGCTTATTAGTATTTCAATGGGAAGTGTGGGCCTGCTTTTGGCTGATGAGATAGGATTGTTGTTGTTGTTGCTGTGTGCTTTCAAGTCATTTCAGACTTAGGTTGACTCTGAGTGAGGGCCGGGTAAATGACCTTAGAGGGCCGTATCTGGCCCCCGGGCCATAGTTTGAGGACCCCTGATCTAGGGGGTGCTAAATTATTTTTGACAAATTTTAAAATTTTAATTTATAATTGTGTTTTAATTCAATTGTTTCAATTACTGATTTTGTTTCATTCTCATTTTACTTTTTATATGTTTTAACTGTGTCACAGTTTCCACATCAAGCCAATTTATTTGCAAAATCTAATGATCACAGGGACAGAAAGTGAGGTGACATCTTCTGAACAGGGGCACAGACATCAAAACAAACAAAGGGTGTTAAGCATTCCCTATGCTATCCAAAGCTCTGTGTGTCATGTGGCTAGAATTACACTTAAAAATGTGCATGTTCTTATTTATTTATTTATTTACAGCTTTTATATTCTGCCCTTCTCACCCCGCAGAGGACTCAGGGCGGATTACAGTGTACATATATGTGGCAAACATTCAATGCCAATCTTTGACATACAACATATACAGACATAGACAGAGGCTATTTAACTTTTTCTGGCCATCAGGGGAGCTGTCGCTTTCATCGTCCATCTGCTACACTGATGAAGTACTTCCACATTCCCCGCATGCTTTTGCTGGAGTCTTTTTTTATGGCCTCATAAATTAGTTAATTTAGCCTCCCCACACTTTAAGGTGGTACCTTATTTTCCTACTTGAGAGATGCAACTGTCTTTTGGGTTGCAAAGGTCGAGAACAGGCTACACAATTGGTTGGAAACCCACTCCAACCTGGGCTGACTTCGAACTCATGACCTTTTGGTCAGAGTGATCTTAATGCAGCTGACACTCAGCCAGCTGCGCCACAATCCACAATTCACATGAACAAACCTACAGAACCTATTTTATAACTTGGAAACTGCCTGTAATGGGCAGTTCTTCTCATAATAGATTAAAGACTGGAAGTAGTATTTCTGCTGCATAACTGGCCATATGTCACCTGGATTTCGCTCTCAGCAGAATGTTTTATTTGGCCCATTTAGACACAGGGCAGATAACTGCCGGTTTTGCTGAGGCTATATTAAAATATTCAGTCAATATATGCTGCCTTCGCATTGCCTTTGTAAATTGTTTCTTGTAACTTAAAAAAGAAAAGCGATTGGAATTGACAATACTGAATTCTTTGTGCCCTTTTTTTGTAAAAAAGAAAAATGGGAAAGAACACACACATGCCACAGTTGTGCTGCCTTTGTTTGAAGCAAGTAATGGCTGAATCAGTTTAACAAGCTACAAAAAACATTTAGAATTTGCTCAACAGTCAGTCTCGAGTAGCAGGTGGCTTGAAATTCGTAGGCCTTTGAAAGTACATCTGCTCTTCCAGATTTTAAAAATACATATATGATGGTGTTAATAAATGTTCTACATTCATTTCTTCACTTTGCTTTTAAAGCAGGCTTTCAGAACTTTTTTTTTAGAGATGCATTTAGAGGAATTGTTGCAAGGTAAAGAAAAAACTGTACTACCTTTTAAAGAAGTCCCTAAAAATACCATGTGCCAGCCAGCCAAGTAGGGTTGTCTCATCAATTAGATTCAATGAAACATATCAGTTGGTAGAGTATTGCTTTGGGTCCCTCATAGACCCATACTATTACCTCTCCTTAAAAAAAAATAATTGTGGATTTTTGAATACATAAAAAGTGGTGGAACAATTAGGTTGGGATAGGAAAGTGCAGAAGAAGAGAAAGGGAGGCCCATAGAGTAGGACTTCCCCAAAAAAAAAATGAAGTGGGGGGGGGATATACCTCACTCTCTCACACACTCATTCTCTCAACACGTTCATGGGAAGGGAATTAAGTCCATTTTGTAAGGCACTCCCAAGTTGTTCAGGGATTAATCTGATGTCCATCTTCTTGGGACTATTTGTCTTTTCTTCTTGTGGAGAAAATGAAGTCCGATTTTTCTTTAAGTTTTGCCTCATTTTTATAAGCCAGCAATTTTCTTTTATTCTGCGGGTAATTTGTCTAATAGATTTGACGTTGGTATTGTTGTTGTTGTCGTTAGTCTTATTACATCATCATTATCATCATCATCATTATTATTATTGTTATTTTCTTTTATTATTTTGTTTTTTATTTTTATTGTTATTATTATATTATTATTATTATTATTATTATTATTATTATTATTATTAATTATTCTTTTTAACCTCCTCTAAGTATTGGATGAAGTTATTCCAGTTTGTTGTTTTAGTCGTGTTACTCTTTTGCGATATTCTTTGAGTAAGAAGGTCCATATTCATAATATCCAGAACTTTCAACGTCCACTGCTCTACCGAGGGGATTTCCTGGGATTTCCACAGCTGGGCCAATTTTATTCTTGCTGCTGATATTAGATAGAAAAAAAAATCTTGTTCGTATTTGTGTCCATGTCAAAGTCCGTGATGCCTAGCAAAAGATATTCCGGCTTTAATTCAAATTTTGTTCTTAAGATCATTTCAATTTTTTTATGACTTAGTATCCAAAAGGACTTGATCTTTTTATTTCTCCTTGAACTGGTCAGGGTCCAAATGTTTGAGGACAACTAAAGCTAAGAGGAGGGCCATAGGGCTCTCCATCACATTTTTCAATCTTTCATTATTAAAATAAGAAATAGGCTGTAGAGTGGCAGCATCAGTATGTGAAGAAGATATGATTTACCCCAAACATTTCTGGAGCTTACCAGAATCTGTTGTGATTTAAGTTAACTTCAACATGGCCAACTGGTTGTTTGATTGGGTTTATACCCCACGTTTCACCCAGAATGGGATCGAGTTTTGTGTATGTGCTCTCAAGATGCCTATCATTTTGGTGGCAACAATAAGCTTCATAGGGCTCATTTTGGTGACACCAATTACCTACTTAGGGCTTTCTTAGGTAAGGAATACTGGGAAGGTTTTGCCAGTCTACAGCACCTAGCATTCTTTGGTGGTCTTCCAGCCAAGTACTAACCAGGCCTATCCCTTCACAGTCTCCAAGATCAGAAAAGATTTTTAGAGTGTTTCCAAGCAGACATCCAATAAAGGGAGCCCACCTTTATTCATCCAGGAGTGAAGAGCTTGCCTCTTTGGATAACCCAATTTTTTGTAGTTCCTTAGAATGTGTAATCCAGGACAATGCAAAAACATGGCAACTAGTATGGAGGACCACTCCATCCACCAGATTTGGTAATTTCTACCTCAGAACAACATATTTTTTAGTAATTTAGTGAAGTTAAAATACCAGATGACATAAATTTCCATCCAGGACCAAAGGCAATATCCTTATTTATATTACACCAGTCTACTGGAAGGTGGGTCACTAATCATTCATAATGAGATTATTTAACAGGGAAGCTTTTTGGATGGGAAAATGGTGATACATTTGCATTCTCTAAGCCTTTGAAAAATAGGTCTTATTTCTTTTTCCCCAAATACTTTAGATAGTCTTATACATATGTGTCTCCTTCTGACATCCTCAGAAGGGCTTTGTGGAGCAGGTTGAATTATTATTTTTTAAAAATATGTTTATTTTATTTTTGCTTACAAATGTTTTAAAAGAAGAGAGAGGGCTAGATGGAGGGGGGATGGTTAGGGATGGTTGGATATAGGGATGTGTGAGGATGGGTTGGGAATGTATTGGGGAGGGGAGCTAATAGAGGTCAAAGATTAAGGAGAGAAGGAGAAGAAGAAGGAGAGAGGGAAAGGAAAAGGAGAGAGGAAGAAAGAAAAGGAAGGAAAGGAAAAGAGAGAGAGAGAAAAATATACATAGCAGTTAAAAATCGATTAGATACAGGTTCTTTTTGTTGACTTCCTCCTTTATCTTCACTGGGTGATTTTGGTTTTTGCTCTTGTGCCGTATTTTTGTTTGAAGTTGGTCACTTCTTTTTTTTTGGATTTTTTTGTAATCTCTATTTTTTTGTTTCAATGCTGTGACTTGTACTCACTTGGGAGTCTCAAGTCCTTGTGGGCTTCGTTGTGATTCCTTGTAATTTATGTAAAGGGTCCAGTCTGCTGGGTTTATTGGTTTGCCCTCCGGGTCTTTTAAATAGTATGTTAATAAGTCCATATCCATTATTTCGGATACTTTAGCTTCCCATTCTTCCTTGGTTGGCAATTCCTTTAGTTTCCACTTTTTGACATATATTATCCTTGCGGCCGTTGTCAAGTAGGTAAATAGTTTGTCTTTGTTTTTTCAAGCAAGATGTCTTCATCCGTAATGCCGAGAAGGAAATATTCTGGTTTTAATTGTATTGTTGTTTGAAATATCTTCTGAGAGGCTTCCTGTATTGTTTTCCAATATTTTCTTGCTTTGGGGCATGACCACCACATGTGGTAAAATATTCCCACCTGAGTTTGGCACTTCCAGCATTTGTTTTGGATGTTTTTATACATTAGGCCTAGCTTCTGAGGAGCAGGTTGAATTATTGTTGTTGTTTTGTGCCTTTAAGTAATTTCAGGATATGGCTACCCTAAAGCAAACCTATCATTGGTTTTGGGGGTGAGATTTGTTCAGAGTGTGTAAGTTTTTGTCTACCTCTGAGGCTAAGAGAGTGTGACTTTCTTGAAGTCACCCAATGCATTTGAATCTTGGTCTCCAAAGACTTGGGCCCATCTACACTGACCATTTAGGATCAACCTGCGGGTTGTCACAAAATGCACACAAGCTGATCCACATTAACCAAAGGAAGGCCACTTAATATGGGAGAAACCCCCCCCCCCTGGTTTTTGGCAATCCAGCCATCTGCAGCCTCTTTCTATGAGAAACCAAAAGCCAAACACTAATGTTGATTCATGATAAAATGGTATTTTTCCAAGTATACCTCAGTATATACCCTTGTCAACAGACTGGTCTTGGACACACCTTTCTAGATTTTCATCATTGTTTTGTTTGTTTTTGTTCTCCTCAGCCTGTGATCTGATGACCCTGGGGATATTAGCCTTAGTGACCTCCACTGGTTGTGCCTCTGCCAACGCCCTGCAATCCTTGACAGATGCCATGCACATCCCCCACCTCTTTGTACAGCGCAACACGGGCGGTTCCCCACGGACAGCTTGCCACCTAAACCCTAGCCTGGAAGAGGAGGAATACACGTTAGCAGCCAGGCCGCCTGTTCGCCTCAATGATGTGATGCTGAAGCTAGTAACTGAACTGCGCTGGCAAAAATTTATAGTATTCTATGACAGCGATTACGGTAAGTGGCATGAATCATTTCAGAAATGTCTCCTGAGTCTTCATTTCTTTGAACGTTCTGTATTCATTGTTTTCTGCAGAGGAAGGTAGATCAAAGACATGTTTTGGTATAGTACTTTGGGGTTTTTGTTTAACCGACAGGGAAAACATTTGGAATGGACACACTTTTTTTGTTTCTTGATTGAGTGAGAGGTTGCTGTGAAAACTAATTTTCAGCCAGACTGCAAGTTGCTTAGCAACACCTTATCAAGACAGCTAAAGTTTGATTCATCTCACAATCTTACAGTCAAATATTAATAAACTGTTGACACTGATTGGCAGGGTTCATATACTATATGCAAGGCAGTACACAACAAGAGCGCCAAGCTGATCCTCTGTGATGTGCATCTTTTCAAATCTCTGCTTTTCTCACTTAAAAATTAATTTGACATATTACTCCACTTGTAATTTATTTCTTTATATCTTTTTACCCTGCTTTCCCCTTTCCAATAAGAAACACCACCACAACATATATCTGATATGTATGGAAAAGCACTTCTTCTGTGTCATGATTTTAGTCCACATGAAGAACATTGTTTTTGGCATCAAAGTTAAACATTTTTGTTCAGTAATATGTTGAAGAATTCAAATAGGAAAAACCACAGACCTTGAGGGCCAAACTGGACAGAACACAATTCATGGAATTGTTTTAACTGTATCTAAAAGTGAATAAATAGAAAGATCTAATTAAGCTTCTGGGTGAGATAGGGGGTTGCTACGTTGTTTCCCTCCCATTTTGACCCCTGATATGGTTCTAGTCTGAACTTGAGGTTTTGTTCTTACTGTTTTAGTATGTTGGACTTTCTTTTGATCAACAAGTAGTTATTTGAATAGTGGGCTGACACATGCTCTGAACAGTTGTACCTGGGTGCAGATATTTGCAGATATTGATGTTGCTGTTGCCTTCAAATTGTTCCTGACTACTGGAGACTTTAACACGAACTTGTCAGAGGATTTTCTTAGCAAGATTTGTTGAGAATAGGCCTGGGTAACAACGCAAAAATTTGTTTCTAAAATCGATTTGTATTTGGGGTTTTTTTTTGTTTCGATATTTAAAATAATTACAAAATTTTCCCTTAAAAAAGTTCGGTATTTACGAAATTTCGTTAATATTTACAAAACATTTTGTAAAGATGGCGCCCTTTTTTTCAATATTTTTTCAATATTTTTTCAATATTTTTTCAATATTTTTTCAATATTTTTTCAATATTTTTTCAATATTTTTTCAATATTTTTTAATTTAATTATTAATTTAGTAGAATAGGGAGGAGAAATTATTATTAAGGAGGGAAGGCAGGCACTCACTCTGGCGGGCCCTCAAGCGCTGCCGCCGAGTCGGGCCCGGCTCCTCCGAAGCAATGCGAAATTGGGAGAAGGGCTCCCCAAAGGCCATCTAGCCCAGCCCTCCGCTAAGGAATTGGGAGAACGAAGCACACCCACCGCAAAGGTGAGGAAGGAGGGACGGGCCGCCTTCCCGCTGAGGGTCGCTCGCCCTCTCGCTCGCTTGCTCAGCCGGCGCCTTCCCCGCCCTCTCCTCTTCCTCCTCCTCCTCCTCTTTCAGGCTCTGACTGGCTAAGGAGAGGAGAGAGAGGAGAGCTCCCAGCAAGCATCTAGCCATCTTACGTATTTCCGAAATGGACGGAAATACAAAAATATTTGGCGCATGCCGTTTCGATATTTAAAAACACTTCCGGGTTTAAAAATAAGTTTTGTAATCGTTTTGTAATTGCTAAAATTAACGAATATTTAACGAATTACAAAATTAACGAACGAAACCGCCCAGGCCTAGTTGAGAAGGTTTGCCCATGCCTTCTTCTGAGACTGAGAGAACATGACTTACCCAAGATTACCCAGTGGGTTTAAATGGTTAAGTGGGGATTTGGACCCTGGTCTCTGAGATGCTTAATCCAACACTCAAACCACTATACCACAAACTACTATTAGTTTCCCAAGGATTATGTTTGAGAGCCTCTATTAATTGTAATGACTTTTGTATTGTCGAAGGCTTTCATGGCTGGAATCGCTAGGTTCTTGTGGGTTTTTTTGGGCTATAGGGCCATGTTCTATAGGCATTTCTCCTGACGTTTCGCCTGCATCTATGGCAAGCATCATCAGAGGTAGTGAAAACTAATTTTTCACTACCTCTGATAATGCTTGCCATAGATGCAGGCGAAACGTCAGGAGAAATGCCTATAGAACATGGCCCTATAGCCCGAAAAAAACCACAAGAACCTAGTAATGACTTTTGGTTGTGAAAACCAGACTTTCAATAAGACTTTAGAAACTACATTCAATCAGTGTAGATGGGGTCCTTGAAATCCTTTGAGAGGTATCCTCTCTAAGAATTTGTTTGATCCTCCAAGGCAATTTTGTGATAACTTCTGGAAACAGTAAATTCCTAGAGAGATCATCCTCCCTGTTCCAGGTTCAGGTGAATGAAATTGTGGGTACGGGTTCCACAGTTACAGGACTATTACTGTAACTGGGCTGAAACTTTTGTGTGTGATATGGTGTCCTTGGATGACAATATGAGAAACATCCCTGTTCAGTTTTTAAATGTGTACAAGTGCACTTTGGAGTTTTAAATGACTTCATATTTGATATTTTTTTGTTTCACTATAAAAAGAGACTATTGAACAAGCAGATGAAGGGAGAACTTGGAGTGGGGAGAAATATGTTTTATGGGTAGTAAACACAGATTACGAAGTGTTTAATTTTGCCAGCATTACTCCTTTGTTCCAGAATATAGAAAAAAACCACTTGCATATAATTATGTGTGTAGAGGAGCCTTTTAATCTGAAAGGGAACTATTGTTAGTAAATGTAAATACAGGTTTAAATTAAATGTTTGTGAATATAGGTTCGTTTTGCAAATACTATGTACCTGTGCCAATTTAAAATAAAGGGAAATTGGAAGGTCAGTGTTTCAAATTAAGAACAGGCGTGATTGTACAATATACAAGCTTGGCACTACTAAGCTTTGCAGAAATAATGAAATCTTATTGTTTTGCTTTTGGTTCATCCAGAAGCACAGCCCTCTGAGTGTTTACTTAAAAATAAATCAGCTTGAATCTACCAAACATTTTTAAGCCAGTAGTGGAGCCTATCATAGCCTGATTCTACAATGGGATTACTGAGAGAAAAGGAGCCTAGCAATATTTCTGGTCTCTATAGTACCCACACTGCATGCCATTTATGAACAATTGCTTACTAATGGGATAGTGCCGCTGATCCCACTGACCAAGGGAAAATAATTTTTAAAACCACAAGTCAGACATTACCAAGAGAAAGCACTGTCAAAGGAGAAAGGATAGTTTTGTAAACCAATGTTTTCTGACATTTTTATGGCTGTCCTCTTGAAGGCTCGAAAAGGTGTGGTTTTCTTCTATCTGCAACTTTGGTCAAACAGGCAGGCTGAGAAAATGGATGTGACCCAGAAAAATCTTTTCCCAAGACACAGTGAAGCTGAAAAGTGACTGGCAAAAAAAGAAAGGGCTTCAGGGATACTAGGGCAGTGATGTTCCCCGTAGTCAAATATGGATCCTGCTGCAAAAGCTGAAAGAAGATTACAAGGTTGTGAGATCCCATACTTAATCTTATCTCCTCAGATATGTGCTAAAAAGTAAAGTTCTGAGGGGAGAAGGTTAGGGATGGGATCTCAAATTTCAGTATGTGAGATCCCATACTTAACCTTCTTCCCTTCAATCTTTGCTATTCAGCAAAGTAATTCCTAGATTTTCATAATCCAGAGGAAATGGCCGAATCCACTGGCTGCCTGGATGGGAGAATTTTATCCTACATTTACCAGAATCATGGTCTGGTCCTAAGGACTTCATCACATGGGCCTTTTTGCCCATCCTATGACACTGTCAAGATGTATACAACAAAAATACCACTTGTATAACATAAACAATAATATAATTCAACAACAGTATATAAACATGCTGCACTGTTAATCTCACAGCGACAACAAACAATATGGTGCAAATTTTTAGTACAGTCGTATCTTCTTATAAGTAACTTGTGGATCAGCCGACCATGACCGGTTTTGGCCTACCTCAGGCCTTCCTCTGGTTGACTGAAATTAATGTACAAATCAATGTTTTACTTCAGTAGCATACATATAGAACATCTGTATCATTAAATATCATAAGTTACTACACATTTAAGTACTTACAAAGTTATACACTTGAACAAATTCTCCTTAGGGGATACAGATATTTTTGGGTCAGTGGTGTCTACATCAAAAAAACAAAATGTGGCTATGAGAGTTTGAAAATTACTATGTTGAAAATGATTATATTGTAGAAATACTTAATATTCAAGTATTTTACACATTAAGAAATTAGTAGTCTTCACACTTGCTATTGCATCAATATTTGTTGAACATATCCATTAAATACCATAAGACAACACATTTGAATACTTACAAAATTATACACTTGAAAGTTTGTTCTCCTCAGGAGATACAATTTTTTTTCAGTGGTATCTACATAAAAGGAACGAAATGTGGCTATGAGAGTTTGAAAATGACTATGTTAAGAATGATTATTTTGTAGAAATATTAAAGTATTTTACACATTAAGAGGGTACTCACATGATACTCTGCTCTAAGTTGAGTTCTGGCTGCGAGTATGGGAAAGATCTGTGGGTTCCCTCTATTTAAAGGGAAAAGAACTACTTCAGGTGAAAAAGGGGAAGCTCAGTTGGAGCCATAGGAGCAAGGGTTGTAGCCAGGAAGATGTAGCCAGAAAGGAGCCCACAGGAGCCCATCACATGTTGCAGAGCTACCAGTGGGGTTTTGTCAAAAAAGAAAGAAAAGAAAAAAGAAAAAAAGAGAAAGGGATACATGCAATGTACACATCAGAAGGATATTGCTGCATTTTGCATGTGTCTGTTTCACCCAGGCAAAGGAAGAGAGTAACCAGACACACCCTTTTTTCTCCTCCTACCTGAATTGATCACTGCTTTTCTCACTGCCTTTTGAGGAGGAGGGAAATCAAGCTGGCAGAGAATTGAGTGGGCACCTAGTTCCTCCATTCCTTTGCACAGTAAAACTGACACACATAACAGATAAAAACATCTACAATTTAAGGTTCCATTCTATGTTTTCTCTCCTAGTTTTCCTTTCAATATTTTTTTCCTCAAATTGATGTGTATGGAAAGTTTTGTCAAGAGCAGTCAACATTTTTTTAAAAAAAATTAAATAAATATATCTTAAATATGAAACAGACAAATATAATGTTGTACTTGCTTCAGTCTGCATCTAGGACCATAGTGTCCAGGTTTGCATTGTTAGCATGAAATCGGGATTGCTCACAAATGCACAGTCAAAATGTATTCTCTTTGCAGATTCAATTACAATCACATTTTCCAAAACTGAAAAATTGTTGTTGTTCAATTGTTCAGCCATTTCCGACTCTTCGTGACCTCATGGACCAGCCCACGCCAGAGCTCCCTGTCGGCCGTCACCTCCCCCAGCTCCTTCAAGGACAATCCAGTCACTTCAAGGATGCCATCCATCCATCTTGCCCTTGGTCGGCCCCTCTTTCTTCTTTCACCTTGATTAGAAGGCTCCTCAGCTCCTCCTCGCTTTCGGCCATCAAACTGAAAAATATAGACTTTCAAATAATGTGGAAATATGAGTTCTTTGGTAAATTAAGGGAAGTTTAGGTACATACATAATGACAAGAAAGCTATTGTTTCTTTTCCTAAGGAGAAGATTATTTTTCAAAACATTCTGTAGCTTGATCACTGGTGGCTTTTAAATATTCATACATTAACCATGTAAAGCATAATTTGAGAATGCTTTACAACATTCCCAACTATCTTCTCTTCCAATGCTATAACTTTATAATACTATAATTCCCTCAGATGAAGTGATCCATCTCTCGTTGGTGAGGAGAAATAAACCAGAATTAAATTTCCTTACAGCAGATTTTTGGTTTCTTGTTATATATAAGGCACAACAAGTTGTTTAACACAAGCAAAAGAGGATTACTAGATATACCAACTACAACACTGAATAGTTTTTTTGTGTTTTGTTTTTTGGAGTATATTTTAAACCTCAGATCTTTGTTCACATATAATAATACACTAGAAATCTGATAAAGTGAAAATGGAAAGTGGAAAAGAGTGCCAAAATCATTGCCGCTTCTTTTCATAACTCTAAATTATCCTATTATTAAATGAGAGTATATGTCTTGTTTGCATAGATTGCATGTGAAATATTTTAAGTAGTGCTGAATGAATACAGAGATTTATCAGAATAGCAAAGCAAAAATGAGGAGCTACTGCTCTCTTCATTGTAGACGGAGAATCTTATATATTATATCTTTGAATATACTCAGATTAAGAAGCTCTTCTGATTTTATGCCTTAGCTCAGGAAAGGTTTGAAGGAGTCTGTGATAAACAAAAAAGGCCAAGTGTGCTACGAAAATTATATGCCCAAGACACAATTCTGTCCCTCATGTTTCCAATATCACTTTACATTTTTTTTTCATCTTGTATTTGAATAGGCAGGAGAATTGGGTTGTTGTAGGTTTTTTCGGGCTATATGGCCAAGAGGCATTTTCTCCTGAAGTTTCACCTGCATCTATGCAAGCATCCTCAGAGGTAGTGAGGTCTGTTGGAAGTAGGAAAATTGGTTTATATATCTGTGGAATGACCAGGGTGGGACAAAGGACTTTTGTATGCTGGAGCTAGGTGTGAATGTTTCAACTGACCGCCTTGATTAGCATTTAATGGCTTGGAAGTGCCTGGGGGGAATCTTTTGTTGAGAGGTGATTTGATGTGCCTGATTGTTTACTCTCTGTTGTTTTGCTGTTGTAATTTTTGAGTTTTTTTAATACTGGTAGCCAGATTTTGTTCATTTTCATGGTTTCTTCCTTTCTGTTGAAATTGTCCACTTGCTTGTGGATTTCAATGGCTTCTCTGTGTAGTCTGACATGGTGGTTGTGAGAGTGGTCCAGCATTTCTGGGCAGGAGAATTGTCAGAATTTCTGCTACTATTGAATAGTTTTCTGTGAGTTGGTATACTTATTATCAGGATGTCTCATATATTCTTTTCTTTTTATAACTCACTTGTATATATATTTTTGGAAGTTCAAAATGGATCCATTGCATGGGATTGCCAGTTGTCTTCTTGTATGACAATGAATTGACTTCAGACCTGATTAGCTTCAGTAATTGCGTTGCTGCCGTTGTGCCAGGATCATTTAGAAGTACACTTCTTTCATTTCCTTGCCATATTTACATTCAGATTTTTGATGGAATGATAATCAGGGTAAAAACATGATTTGTATTCAAGTTTACTGACATATTCTGAAAGCTTTACAGTAAATTGCTGAATTAATTGGAAAAAAAAGATTTGTAACTATCTGCAATGGAGAGGGATTAGTATAGATGGATTTTTCTCTTCTTGCCCCTAGTTTTGCATTCAGTTTGTTGTGCTATCAGTAAAAAACAACAACAAACAAATACCCTTTTACTTTTTATTTACAAATTTTGGTCTGAAAGCTATTGTGCAAATCCTATTATAAATTTCATTGCCAATCCCAGTTAATTTCATAAATGCAGCAGCCCTTTGCATGTATGAGTTACCTGATTCAAGAGTAAATTTTGCCATTCCAGTTAGCCTTTTTATTTATATTCAGTAATAAATGTAAGATGTAAAATGCAATTAAATGATGTACAAACTCACAGAAATTGTTGCATCTAAATTTATTTCAATACTTACATATATTTCAGATTGTCTGGAATCTTACAATGAAAATCAGCTAAAGTTTATTTTAAAAAAAACCCTGCCAAAATGTGTGATTTTTTCCCATTTACTCAAAATCCCAATCCAAGGTCCAAATTTCACTTGCAAAATTAATTTTAACCAGCTTTTGTCTGTCCATCTAAACTATAAGACTGTCATCATCAGGAGAAAATGGTTTGACTCCTATGTACCTGTATTTGGCCTTTGGATTAACAGAGGGCAAGAAATGTGATGGCAGACTCATTATCTACTTTAAGAAGCTCTGGCTTACCTGTGTATCTTCCAACTTGCATAATTACAGTGTAAAATGCAGTGATCAGGTATGGCACATGGAAAAATCATCATTCTGATGGTTTTGGTTTTACTCAAGTTTTCATAACTATGTTTTTTAATTTCACATGCTGAGAAAAAGTTCTGTGGTAGAAGAATATAAGAAGTTTCAGTCTACTTGGGATTTTCCAGATGTGATGAACCACAACTCCCAGTAACTCCAGCAAATATGGCCTATAGCATCTAGGTTGGGGTGATGGGTGTTATAGTTATAAAACTTGTGCGCCAGCTGCGCCCGTACCTTGGGAAGTCAGACTTGGCCACAGTGGTCCATGCTCTCGTTACATCCAGAATAGATTACTGCAACACACTCTACATGGGGTTACTCGGAAGCTTCAAATAGTCCAACGAGAGGCAGCCAGGTTAATAACTGGGGCAGCATACAGGGGGCATACAACTTCCATGTTACGCCAGCTCCACTGGCTACCAGTTTGCTACCAGGCACAATTCAAAGTGCTGGCTTTGGCCCCGGCCCAAATAACCTGTCCAAACGCATCTATGTACCACCACGGAGATTAAAATCCTCCTGGGAGGCCCTGCTTTCCATCCCGCCATTGTCACAGGTGCGATTGGTGGGGACGAGAGACAGGGCCTTCTCAGTGATTGCTCCCCAGCTATGGAACTCCCTTCCTTGTGAGATCAGGTCGGTCCCCTCCCTCCTGTCCTTTAGAAGGATGGTAAAAACTTGGCTGTGGGACCAAGCTTTTGGGTCAGGGCAATGAAGTGACAATGAGAAAGATGACAGGGCCAATTGGATTTGATGCGTATGGCTAGGACGGTTTTAAATTGTATTATTTTAAATGGTGTATTTTAATATTAAGATAAATGTTTTTTAATGTTTATGTATTGTACCCAGGCATTGAATGTTTGCCATGTATATGTTGTGCTCTGCTTTGAGTCCCCTTCGGGGTGAGAAGGGCATAATATAAGTGTTTTAAATAATAATAATAATAATAATAATAATAATAATAATAATAATAATAATGGTTTCAACTAAGGATGGAAACATTCTTATTTGTGTGTGTGTGTGCGCGCGCGTGCATACATGCGCACACACATACATACACCAGCATCTTCAGTACAGAAAATAATATTTCTCCACAGAAATCCTATTATCTGAATAGACAGAGCTGCACTTTTAGGACTAACTGGTTCTTATTTTAGCAAGATCTACCATGAATATAAATCTACTTCTTTGGATGCAGTACACAGTGCATCTGTTTTCTATATGTTCTTCTGTATTGCATATGAAGGGATTTTTATATTCATTGGAGCTGATACTAAAATAAAAATAAGTTAATTTTAAAGATGTTGCAGTATTCTCTCTCTCCCCCCCCCCCCCCCCGCCGCCCCCAATCCTTCTTCATTTTTATGCTGCAAGAGACTAGAGACTTCATCCCACTGAACATGACAAGTGTTTGGAAGACTAGGTTTACACTAGAAAGTTGATTTGCCATCACATCGTAGAGTTGTTCCTGCCCACTGTCCCTCCACCATTTTTTTGTGTGAAAAGAAACTCCTTTCTTGGACTATGGTTTTTTCCTGAGTTGTAAATGAAGGATATAAAGCCCCCAGAACGTCCATGGGACAGAAAGGAACACAACACACAGCCAATCCTCCCTCCTCCATGAGCAAAAGATAATGGTGGAACTTTTTCTCAAAGGGGCATTTCAGCTCCTCCAATAAAATGTGTAATTGTATCATTTCAAAGTTGAAAATGATAAATACTATCATATGACAGAATTGGCTATTTTACCCATCTCTATCCAGAAAAAGTCACTTTCCAACCAGCTTAGAAAGTGTCTGAAAAGATAACCCTTTGCAACCCTTTTTAAATGCCAAGATATCTCTATCCTACACTTGAAGGCTACATCATATGATGAAAACAGTAGGTTGCCATTTCTTAAGTGGGTGGCTCAGTAGTATTTAATGTATGTGATGAAGTATGGCCTTATGTACATTGCCATATAATGCAGTTTGAAACTGCACAATAGATGTGTATAATGCCTTCTAACTGCATTGAACAGTGTTACTTGAGTCTACACTGATCATTCATAGCATTTTATCTTTCTATTTCATGGTGAAATCACCACATTTATGTTTTCTGAAATTTACCATAAGTTGTATATTATTGTCTTACTAAGGGACTTTTGACATTTGTTTGTGCACATTTGTGAAAACAATATAAACATTGATAAACCTGTTTGATTTGGGATTGAGTGGGGTCCTTAAGCCTAATCTTCTGTCCAATCTGTTGGACTTTCTTCCTACATTCAAACTACAAAGGCAGATTCATCCTGTATGTTCTCAGAATCACACTCGATGTTTTCAAGGATATTTCTCCAAACAGCTTTATTTATGTATGTAGGTGAAAGATTCTAAGGCCCAAACTTTGTAGACTCTATCATTTCAGAATTATAGCTATTGTCAACTAAAAAAATATAGTGAAAATGATTATTCCAAGCTATAGGTAAAAATTTCCCCCTGACATTAACTCCAGTCGTGTCTGACTCTGGGGGTTGGTGCTCATCTCCATTTTTAAGCCAAAGAACTGGTATTGTCTCTAGACACCTCCAAGGTCATGTGGTTGGCATGACTGCATGTAGCGCCGTTACCTTCCCATTGGAGTGGTACCTATTAATATACTCACATTTACATGTGTTTGAACTGCTAGGTTGGCAGAAGCCGGGGCTAATAGCCAGAGCTCATGTCACCCAATAGATTCGAACCTGCAACCTTTCGGTCAGCAAGTTCTGCAGCTCAGCACATTAACCCACTGCACCACTGCATCACCAGGTGCTATACCAATCACTTTGTCACTCCTTATTCTCATATCCCTAACATATTGTACAAGCAAAGCATCCGCAGCACAGCAAATAAGTTATAAAGCCACAAACACAGCATAGTACTTCAGCCAGCTTGCCAAGGCAGTACATATCTTCACTTTTCCTACTGACACTAAAGAGAATTGGGATGCAATTGTTTCTCAGTGTTGTCAGCACAGAAACACATTTTAAGTGGCTATTCCATTGTGAAGACACTTTGAGACACTCCATTAAATCAAAAGTCAACTACTGCAAGAGTGTTTGCCCCTGCATTGGCAGATAAAGACCAGAACTTTACCTCATCAACAGCGATAGAAAAAACTCACTATTTTGCACAGATTTGTGTCCTTGTATATGCATACAAAAATTATTCTGTGCAAGACATGAAGGCCATAATTTAACTTGGTACCAATACAGACAAATAATAGACTTATATAAAGAAGACAGGAAGGACGATTTCAACTTACAAGATTCTATATGGGATATAATCATGAAGAAAGAAAGAAAAATAAGGATAATATATCAAAAAATCCTAGAATTGAATACGGAAACCGAATTGATAAAAGAGAACATGATTAAATGGGCTAAGGATGTGGGCCACCCCATACTCTTAGAAGTTTGGGAGAGAGTGTGGAAAATCAAAACGAAATTCTTCAAGTTTCTAAAAGTAATTGAAAACTGGTATAAAATGTTTTTTCGGTGGCACTTAACTCCAGAGAAACTGGCAAGATTTTAGAAAAACCAAAATAACAAATGTTGGAAATGTGGAGAGGAGATAGGGTCATTCTTCCATTTGTGGTGGTCCTGCAAAGAAGTCAAAAAATATTGGAAAAAAATACACAGTTACACTAAAAAAAATTAAAATTAAAGTTCAATATGAAACCAGAATCCTATCTGCTAAACTTGACTGATATGGAACTTGACAGAAACAGAGATAAAATCTTCCTCTACTTAACGACGGCAGCGAGAACTCTGCTACCACAGAAATGGCATTCCAAAGAAATTCCTACAATAGAGAATTGGATCGCCAAAGTGAAAGATTATATGGACATGGACTCACTAACATTCCTGCTCAAAGATCAACCAGAGGGGCACAAGACGGATTGGTCCCTGTTAAAAGAATTTCTGAAGAAGCTGAAGCTAAACTGCTCTGAATAAAGGGCATAATTAATCATACTAACAAACACAAAAAAGAAGTCAGATATATATACTCCGCGCTTGCTGAACTGGAAGACAACTTTTTTCTCTTCTTCTATTCCCACCCCTTCACCCAAACTTCCCTTCTTCCCTGCCTTACCTTCATCCCTTCACCACTCCCTTCACCCCCTCAATCCTTCCCTATCCCCATCACCCATTATTTCTTTTGATGACCCATCAATCTTTGTTAAGTTTTGGATCCGCCGCTTTCCCCAGGGCTCTGGGAGGAGAGGGAGCCATTTTAGGTCAGTCTTGCATTGGAAAGCTTAGCTACAGGACGTGAATTAGCTCCACCTGTAGTGAAGCTTTGTTTCTCACAGCATCCGGGGGAAATTCCAGGGGGAAACAGTTCCAAAGGACTCCAGCTGGAGAATCTACAAAGCCTTGACTGGTAGGTCTACTCGGGACCCAAGAAGCAGTTTGGAGCCTGGAGTAGAGCCCACACCAGCAAAGTTTAGAAAGTAGATTGCCCAAGGAGGGGTTAAAAAGAGAAACAGTTCAGTTGCCTGTCCCTTGTGGACAAGATTAAGAAAGCAACCAGTTGATTCAAAGCCTTGAAGCATTTGTTTAATTTGTTGAAGATCTAAGAAGTATTTGATTGTTTGTTGAAGACTTAAATAAAGGACTTTGTTAAACCTTTCAAACTTCTAAAGACTCTATAAGAAAATCCTTAGGGCCTCTCAATCGAGGCACCCCGACTTCCTGCTGGACACAAAGAGCATGTCCGGTTCAAAAGCCAACTGCTATAGGCCCAGCGCATGACAGCACACCTTCATTAATAAATTCAGTCCACTTTAGGGCCACTGGTACTGGATTCTAGGATTAGACTGCTTTTAGAATTTTTAAAAATAGATTCCATGTGTTTCAAAATGCTTTTATCTTTGTGGTTTCTCAATTGGTTTTTAGTTGTACATTGTTTGAGGAGCCCTTTTGCACTGAATCATAGTACATAAATATTTTATATGAACAATAAAGATATAGACATAATTTGATCTAGTAGACACAAATTCCACAGATTAGTTGTGTGAGGACACTGTTCTGACTGTTCTAAGCTTTGGTCATTTTGAAATTCTGATGCTCAAACTGAATGTGCATTCCTCATTTGTGAATGCACGAGAGAGAGTGAAAGAGAATTGGGGTAGGAAAACCATAATGTTTCTATTTCTTTGACCAGATTATCCATTCAGCTCAGTGTTCGGAGGGGGGGGGGGGAGGATCAGAATTATGTAACTACTTCAAATAACCTTAATATATGATTGGTCAGGATTTCATGAACATATGCCATTAAGGGCCCTTCCACACAATCCTATATCCCAGAATATCAAGTCAGAAAATCCCACAATATCTGCTTTGAACTGGGTTATCTGAGTCCACACTCAGATAATGTCAGATTTTCTGCCTTGCTATTCTGGGATATAGGGCTGTGTGGAAGGGCCCTTAGTTAAAAAAGCAAAAACCTCTGGGAGAAAGGGAATACCTGAAATGTTTTGCCAAGAAGCTGAGTCAGAATTTGCATTAATGGAAGAGGTCTCCTCAAGCAGAAACTTCAAAATGATCCTAAATGGAGTACATAAACACAAACTGCACAGCTCTGCATACAATTGTCAATTAGCCGCATAGTAATGAGATCTGCAACAAAATGCTGTAGACGACCATCTTCCTCTTTAGTATTCCTGCCATGCCATTCTCCAGAATACTCCATTTGTATCATGAAAACCTAATCTTTTTTTGGTGGCCGGAGGGGCATGTCTCTCCCTTATAACAGGTAGAGATACACATTCAGTCTTCTCTGAGTTGTTTCTCTCTCTCTCAGTTGTGTATTCCACTGCCTCCTTTCTTCTAAAGATCTCCTTTTTATCAAAGTCTTGGGGTCTCCCTGTTTGATCAAGAAAAAATTTGTTTCTAAAATCGATTTGTAATTGGGGTGTTTTTTTGTTTCGATATTT
>NW_026846588.1:116271050-116291734 GCF_025583915.1 Anolis sagrei ordinatus | reverse complement strand
AACCGCACAGGCCTACTGAACATGCTTCTTCTTTGTGAGTGGCTACGTAAGGAAGGCTGAATCTGTTGTTAGCATATAGAATAAAAATGCCTGAATACTTAAAGGCACCAGATCCCATATAATCTTGAAAGCTACCTAAGGTCAGTCCTGTTATAATACTCTGAATAGGAAAGTATCAATGAATATTAGGTACCATAGGTTATGTATCAGAGGAAGAAACTGACAAAGTTAACTCTGTCCCTTGACTAAAAAAAAACTCTATGAAATTCATGCGGTCATATAGATGACTTGAAGGTATAGACATACATGAGAAAACACAAGTTGCTATGCTATACTATGTAAATGAAAACATGTAAATATATGATTATGGACCTCATTAATTGTAAATTGAGGGACAGCGGAGGAAATATTGGGGTAACCTAAGGAACCATCTGCCTGTGTTCCCTACCTTTGAGGTCCATGGCATCCCTTTCCATGACATTTCCCCTCTGCCCCCTGCTTTCTCTTTCACTCCTACTTGTTTCTATGTCACAATGCTGCTGGCATGCTGGTGGTGTTGAGCTTCACAGAGTGCCACTGGAAGTAGCCCTGTGTTACGTGAGTCCATGCTGGCAGCAGAGAGAAGAGGAGAAGACACTTCTTTGCATGCATGTGACGAAGTGGTATGAGAGAATGATACTGAGGACCCTTCTACACTTTCATACAAAATCCAAATTATCTGCTTTGAACTGGATTATATGGAAGTGTAGACTCAGATAATCCAGTTCTAAGTAGATAATGTGAATTACCTGCTTTGATAATCTGGATTATATGGAAGTTGAAGAGGCTTGAGCTATCTCCCATGTGATTTCAATATATAGAATGAAAATCTAACTAAACATCATTACTTTCCTTGATCTTCAAAAGGCAGATATTCATGATCTGTAAGATCTTATCTCTAAGCTCACATAAGCAGAAAGAAGCGACTTGGCTAGTAGAATATACCCAACTAGTGTTGTCAAGGGGAACTAATTTAACTTTATCTACTTATATAAAGCAGTAGTGTGCAGAAAAAGGACCATGGTAGAACATGCTCTGGTTACATCCCGTGTAGACTACTGCAACGCTCTCTACATGGGGTTGCCTCTGAAGACTGCTACAACTAGTACAACTAGTACAACGAGCGGCAGCCAGATTACTAACGGGAGCGGGGTACAGGGAGCATACTACTCCTCTGTTGCGCCAGCTCCACTGGCTGCCAATCAGCTTCCGAGCACAATTCAAAGTGCTGGTGTTGACCTATAAATCCCTAAACAGTAGGCTTGGGCGGTTTCGTTCGTTAATTTCGTAATTTGTTATTAATTCGTATTTAAATTAGCTTACGATCCAATATTGAGCCATGCAGGAATAGTGTGAGGAGTAAATTAGATTGAAAACATTTTTTCAATTTATTTCGTAATTATTTTGTAATTATTTTGTAATTATTTTGTAATTATTTCGTAATTATTTCGTAATTATTTCGTAATTATTTTCGCATGTCTGGTGCAAGTTTTATAGTTGTTGTGTGTTTTATCACACCAACAGTCAACAACAGAGGGAGAGGGAAGCTTCAGAAGTTCCCCCTGTCCCATTTGGAGGTTTTTTTAGCATATTGCGCAATCGCGTCCGCCATTAACGAATCGATTCGTAATTATACAAAATTTCGTATATTTCGAAATTTTTAAAAGGAAAATTTTGGAATTATTTAAAAAAAACGAAACGCAAGGGCCCCCTAAAAACAAAACGAGTTTAGAACCAAATTTTTCCGTGGTTACCCAAGCCTACTAAACAGCTCTGGCCCTATTTACCTGTCCGAACGGATTCTCCCTTATGAACCATCAAGGTTGTTAAGATCTTCTGGAGGGGCCCTGCTCTCGGTCCCACCACCTTCGCAATTGCGTTTGGTGGGGACGAGGGACAGGGCCTTTTCAGTGGTGGCCCCTCGGCTTTGGAACTCCCTCCCGATGGAGATTAGTTCTGCCTCTTCCCTCCTGACGTTTAGAAAGCAGGTAAAAACATGGCTTTGGGATACTGCATTCGCAGAATGATGACTGAATCAATAACTGCTGACCTTTCTGGCGGATGGCGATGAATTTGTGATTCTTTTGGATGAACTGATTTTTGCTGTAATTTGTATGAATTGTATGAAGTGTATTTTAATGTATTTTATATTGATGACCTATAATGTTTTTCTTATTGTATTGAATTTTAGGTTGTTAGCCAGCCTGAATTCCTCCCCGGAGGTGAGAAGACCGGGGTATAAAAACTCTAAATAAATAATAATCTAAATAAATAATACTTTTGTGGCTTTGAAATCCCCCACCAAACCCTTCAGCCCCTGACCCACATCCCCCCACACACATTTTTATTTGTCAAAATCAAATTCTGACCATTTATTTATTTATTTATGACATTTATATGCTGCCTTTCTCATCCCTAAGGGGACTCAGAGTGGCTTACAAGTCATTTATTTATACAACATACTACATTATTAGCATACTACAAATACATCATTCATAATATTAGTATTCTATAATATTATATTGTTGCTGTGGGAGGGGCTCCGATGTCACTTGAAAAGATACAGAAAATTTTCCAAATGCATATTTTTTCTATAACATTTAACATCAAATGTTATTTTTATAACTTTATTCTCCAGCTAAACCTTGAATGGCAAAAGGGTGTTAACAATGATCAAAATCTAAACCTTCTTTCTTAGATATTATCCAGACTTCACTGCCAATTAACGTTTGGTATCAGCTCTCCAGAATTTATTATGAACTTGCGTCAATCATTCCATATGCGTGCACATAAACACATGTGGATGCACACTATTAGTTTCAAACTCTTAATTGTGTATCGTTAAACAGTTTCATCTGCCCTTGGCTAGACTTTTCCTTTTTAAAAAAGCCCTTATGCCAGTTCAAAAGAGGTGAGCCAGAGATTTTTCAGAAGCCATCCCGTCAGCACCATTAGGGAAAGTACACCACAGTCCTTCGTCACTGTATATCATTAAGCATTTTCAGTTGTTCTTCATTGACTTTTCAGACAGATCCTAGGCAATGAGCTTGGGAACAGAAGTGTATTGTTCAGAAGAACAAAGGCTTCAGAGGAATGGTCTCGTAGAAGAATGAGAAGCTCAAGTTATAGTTCCAGTCTCATCATAGTTATATCCTGCAAGTGGCTTTCCACTTGATTAGGGATGAAACTTGGTACTATGAAGCACGTAACAAAAAAGAAGAGATTGAGAGGGGGGGGGGGAGAAACAGAGAGAGTCTCCAGCTATTTCTTTCTGCTTAGCAAGATAAATAAGCCTCCTCCTTGGAGAAAAGTGTTCATTACAGTAAGCCATTTATCAAAGAATAGGGATAGAAATCTTCACTTATTTCATGCTTGCAAGGGAGAACAAAAAAAATGTATCCCTGCTCGCAAGGTAAGAGTATCAGAATTTGTGCACATTTGTTAAGATCTTTGAAATTTCTATTTTGGTACTTTTTATTTGGAAATTTCTCCTTTCATGGGAAAAAGCAGGATATAAATAAAGATTTATTATTTATTGTATATAAAGATCTTTTCAAAAAAATATATGAAGAGTTGCACAAAATAATTTTTTATTAATGATTTTTTATTAAAAAGATAACGTAGTTTTTTACATACACACACATGCACACACACACACATATATATAAATGCTCTGTGCATAATGAGTTCCTTAAAAACAAAAGAACCAATGAACGAAATCACACCAAATTTGGCAACAAAACATCTCACAACACAAGGAGTGACCATCACTCAAAAAAATATGATTTTGTCATTTGGGAGTTGTAGTTGCTGGGATTTATAGTTCACCTACAATCAAAGAGCATTCTGAACTCCATCAACGATGGAATTGAACCAAACTTGGCACACAGAACTCCCATGACCAACAGAAAATACTGGAAGGGTTTGTTGGGCATTGGCCTTGAGTCTATAAATATTCAAAGCTAGGAAATATAAAAGAATAAATTTGCACTATGTCTTCTTGGTCATCAGCTGGTCAAAGATCTACCACTTTTTTTAGGGGAAAGATGAATTTATCCCAGTTTAATCAATTATAGAATCATATTTATTTATTTATGACATTTATATGATGCCCTGAAGGGGACTCAGAGTGGCTTACAAGTAATATGTACATAAAACATACTACATTATTACCATAGTACTAATACATCATTCATAATATTAGTATTGTATAATATTATATTGTTGCTGGGGGAGGGGCTCTGATGTCACAGGAGACAAGATGGAACTGTCTTCCCAGCTCTCCTTCTCCACTCTGGCCCCAGAGTGGCCGTTGGTGCTGGAGGAGGGGCTCTGATATCATAGGAGGCAAGAATCATAGAGTTGGAAGAGAATGTATTGACCATCTAGTGCAGTGGTTCTCAACCTGGGGTCCCCAGATGTTTTTAGCCTTCAACTCCCAGAAATCCTAACAGCTGGTAAACTGGCTGGGATTTCTGGGAGTTGTAGGCCAAAAACATCTGGGTACGCCAGGTTGAGAACTACTGATCTATTGCATCCTCTGCCATGCAGGAATACATAACCAAATCACTCCCAAAACATGGCTTCTTTATAATAAAAAATAACCCCAAAGGAGAAGAATCCACACATAATATTCTTCAATCAATTATATTAGTTCTTTCAAAAGTTTTTTGCATATTTGCATAGAATATCCCAGAGGTGTCTCCATCACTGTCTGATGCAATCTATTCTATTGCTGAATAGCTCAAACCATAAGGAAGTACTTAATGTTTAAGTGGAATTTTCTTTCTTATAATTTGAATTCATTGTTAGAGAGCTATCTCTAGCCTAGTCTCTGAGGCAGCAGAAATATCAAATTTCCCTGATATTCCTCAGGTGATCCCTTCAGAGAAGTCTTCTTCTCGGAGTTGAACTTCCCTTTCTCCTTAAGTCATTTCTCATAGTTCCTGGTTTCATAATCTTATATGATATCTATTGCCCTCCACTGAACATGTTATTTACTTATGAAAGTACTAGCTGTCCCCTGCCACGCGTTGCTGTGGCCCAGTTTGGTAATCTGGAAAATAAAGTAATGAGAAAGTGTTGGTTTCTAATATATGTAATTCCTTTATGCTTGTGAGTAAACAGTATTTCTTGTTGTTTCTTTGTCAGTGTTGATGTGGAGAGTGTCTGGTTTGCCTACTCTGGAATATGCAACATATCATAGTCCTTCTTTAAGAGTCTCTTTCAAATCTATGATACTATATATGTGTGTGAGAGAATCATATGTATATCTATCTATATTTATGACTGGATGGCTCTTTGTCAGGAGGGCTCTGATTACATTTTCTTGCCCTGGTGAAGAGAGTTGGATTGGATGGCCTTAAGTATTTTCTGTTGGTCATGGGGGTTCTGTGTGGGACGTTTGCCCCATTTCTGTCGTTTGTGGGTTTCAGAATGCTCTTTAATTGTATTTATTTATTTATTTATTTATTTATCTATCGTGTCAGGGCAACCAGTCAATTATATTATATTTTTAACAGAACAAAGCAAACAAACATACAAAATACAAAATTTGTGAGTTTGGTAGTTGATTAAATGTCCTTTCACCAGTATCTGGCCACTTAGAGTGCTTCTGGTGTTGCTGCAAAAAGGTCCTCCATTGTGCATGTGGCAGGGCTAAGGTTGCATTGCAGCAGGTGGTCAGTGGTTTGCTCTTCTCCACACTCACATGTCAAGGATTCCACTTTGTAGCCCCTTTTCTGAAGGTTGGCTCTGCATCTTAGGGTTCTAGAGCGCAGTCTGTTCAACACCTTCCAAGTAGCCCAGTCCTCTGTGTGCCCAGGGGGAGTCTCTCATTTGGCATCAGCCATTGGTTGAGGTTTTGGGTTTGAGCCTGCCACTTTTGGACTCTCGCTTTTGTGGGTTTCAGAATGCTCTTTAATTGTAGTGAACTATAAATCCCAGTAACTACAAATCCCAAATGTCAAGGTCTATTTCCTCCAAACTCCATCTGTGTTCATATTTAGGCATATGGAATTTTTGTGTCAAGTTTGGTCCAGATCCATCATTGTTTGAGTCCACAGTGCTCTCTGGATGTAGGTGAACTACAACTCCCAAACTCAAGGTCAATGCCCACAAACCCTTCCAGTGTGTTCTGTTGGTCATGGAAGTCCTGTATGCCATGTTTGGTTCAATTCCATCATTGGTGGGAGTTCAGAATGCTCTTTGATTGTAGGTGAACTATAAATCCCAGCAACTACAACTCCCAAATGTCAAGGTCTATTTCCCTTAAACTCCATCTGTGTTCATATTTGGGCATATGGAATATTCGTGCCAAGTTTGGTCCAGATCCATCATTGTTTGAGTCCACAGTGCTCTCTGGATGTGGGTGAACTATAATTCCCAAACTCAAGGCCAATGTCCACCAAACCCTCCCAGTTTTTTCTGTTGGTCATGGGAGCCCTGTTTGCTAGGTTTGGCCCAATTCCATCATTGGTGGAGTTCAGAATGCTCTTTGGTTGTAGGTAAACTATAAATCCCAGCAACGACAATTCCCAAATGACAAAATCGATTTTTTTTTAGTCGAGGACATAAATTGGACTGTTAGATGTCTTGTGTCCAAATTTGGTGTCAATTCCCCCAGTGGTTTTTGAGTTCTAATAGTAGCACGAACTAAAATTGCATTTTTATTTATATAGAAGAGCCATGTAGTATCATTGTAGCAGAGTCTTGGTTCAGTTATAACACTAATGCCAATGTTACCCTCTCATGACTCTGCTCCAATGTTGCAAGGGTAAGAGAGGTCATATAGAACAAGATGAAAGCATGGTTACTTTCCATACAATTGTCATTCTTCGGAAATTCAGCTCCTTTCATTTCTTCCCACATTAACTTCCTTATTTTAGCATGACAGTCTGGAATCGTGGACAGCAAAAGGAAGTAGCAACAGCATTTCTCAGATAACTTTACAATCTTCCTCCAAAAAGGATTTACATTTCAGATAAGAGACCCATTGCTGAAAAGAAAAGCTGTAGGTAGTACTTTGTATTAGTATCATTTAAATATTCTGATGCAGTGGGACACATCTCAAAGGCAGCACAATCTGTATTAGCATGCACTATAAATACATGAGCAGGGAAGAGGGATATTATCTTGGTTAGTTTAAATTCAGAACCACAGTGTTATTAGACAGAACAATTTACTTAACACTCAGGAACCAGGAAATGACAATGTTAATTGCCTTCAAATGTAAGATCATAATTCAGTTTATTCTGAAAATACACATTGATCTTTTAAAGAGCATACTTTGTAATGAACTCTGTGGAGATTAATATCTAGGGCATCTATTTTGAATATGTGAGAGCTGAAAACATAACAACAATAACTCAGTATATAAAGGTGAAATAATGTCTTCTTTCTGTGTGTATATGTGTGTGTGTGTGTGTGTGTGGAGAGGGGTTGATTGATTGCAAAGTATCATTTTAAAATAACAAAAACATCAAATAGCTGTCATATGAAGAATCAAACTACAATCATTTTGATAAAGTCAAAAGCAAACTGCATCCTCTCCCTGGGCTATGTTGATTGGTTATTGGCAGGGGCGGCTCAACCCATTACGCAAAGTAAGCATTTGCAGTATAGTTGATTTTGCCCAGGCGCTCTTGGGGGAAAATAGACCTTGACATATGTGAGTTGTAGTTACTGGGATGTATAGTTCACCTACAATCAAAGAGCATTCTGAACTCCACCAATGATGGAATTGAACCAAATATGGCACACAGAACTTCCACGACGAACAGAAAATATATATCAGTGATTGGTTGGGGGGGGGGGGTGCCAAAATACTGTTTGCTTACCGTTGAAAATTACCTAGGGCCGCCTCTGGTTATTGGAAAGCAGAACAATTTTTTTTCAAAGTCAGTTAGAATTCAAAGTCAGAATTGGTGATCCAAATAGGGAATTAATTCTAAGAATGGAAAAAGTGACTGATGCTAGTAGGTGCCAGTTATGGTGAAAATGATGCGAATGAATGCTTTGCGTGCATATGGGTGATACACCTCCTGCCGGCAAACCCGAGTAAACACACAAGTTGATTGGAATGAAAAATGGCCACAACTTGTTTATTGATTACAGGAACAAGGATTGGCAGCCAAGCATGGGTCCTGTTGTCCGATGCCGATAACACACCTGGGTGCTGCCGGCACAATACAGGTCAATGTTAACTTGGCACCCCGGGGACCACCAAATGATATACCGGATTACTTTCAAGGTGCTGGTATTAACCTTTAAGGCCTTATATGGTCTGGGGCCGGCGTACCTGAGGGCCCGCTTATCCCCCTACCAAACCCCAGAGATTACTTCGGTCCGAAGACCAAAATTTGCTTGAAGTCCCCAACATCCGGACTTATCATCTGTCCTCTACTAGGCAGAGAGCCTTCTCGATTGTAGCCCCTTATTTAGGGAATGCCTTGCCAGTTGAAACCCGATCTATCCGAGATCTACTGCTTTTCGGAAAGCCTGTAAAACCTTTCTCTTCCGACAAGCTTTCGATGGGTGAATAACTCGGGACTATGTCTGTTCTTGTTTTAATTGTATTTTAAAGTTAATTGTATTGTTTTACTCTACTGTAAACTGCTCCGAGCCAAATTGGGAGTGGCGGTATACAAGTCAAATAAATAAACAAACAAATAAATATCTCCCTTACCGCTAAGAGGCGATAAACCAGCCAGATCCAGGGCCCATGCCACACGCCAAACAGGAAGTTGTGACAAGTTAACAAAACAAGCTAACAAGAGCGCAGTAATAGAACAGGCTGACAAGAATCCCCAAAACAAACCAGCATGTGGGGTGGGTGGGATGGAAAAGTTGGAAGCAGGCCCAGTGACTGCTGAGAGACCTCGGGCAGCCTTAGGTAGGCTGCCCGGGCAAAGGGTGACGCTGGCTCCAGCCACGCAAGTGGCTGGGAGGGGCCAGCTCTGCATTGGTCAACAGGCCAAACGGTGGGTAAGTTTCCCACCACCCAGGGGGCTTCTGGGAGGAAGAAGCCCCCTGCACCAAGATAGAGGTGAGATACGCGCAGCACTGCAACGCAATCGGCCCAGTAAGTCGGGCCAAGCCATTTGGCACAATTCACTTCTTAAACAGTCTCTGGGTCCATTAAGAATTTGTTGCTTACAGCACATTCTAGGGCTGCTGTGGGAACCTTATATAATTAGTATTGAGTCCCGTTGCTGAATGCAAAATAGATAATTAAACACATGGCATTCTATTAGATTCTATCATCTCCAGATTCATACTGGTATGTCTTTTAAGATTCATGCAATGGCGTTGAAGAGATGAAGATATAATTTGACAGTTCTAACTATGTTTCTCCACCGTTTTACCTCTTTCACTGTCTTATTTCTGGAATACATATGCTGGCTTAGTGTACCAATGAGACCATGTCACTTTCCCTCCACTTTGGAGATTTTAAAGAAAGAACAAAGAAATGAATGAAAGAGAGAGAGACTGAGTGTGTGTGTGAGAGAAACACGCAAGGGACTTGAAAGGAAGATAAACAAAAATTCAGTCCATATAGGTGTGAGGGCAGAAAAAATCAGAGAGCTGACTTGCATCCAATTATTTGTTCATCCCAGCCCTGTACTATTTGTTCCGACTAGCCATGGCTCTTCTGGTTCTCTAGCATTGGTTGATTGTTTAAAAAATGCCTTGAAAACAGAGTTTGAAAAAAGCTATTCTTTTTACAACTCACATAATTCTCTCAGCCAGTATGGCTTTTAGCAAAGCTCCCATGTACAGACTATGGGCCCTCATCATAAAGACCCATGGATTCACCTTACATCCTGGTGAATTCATGTCCCCCTGGAGGAGCGTGTGGAGAATCTGCTGCACCACACCCCACATCACACAAATTGGCTTACTCTTCATCCCATGGGGGAAGTATTGCAGCCCTGCTTCCCCCCATTGCTGCTAAGGCAGCATGGGATGGTGGTTGTATTGCAGCCATGGTAGTGTACGCTGCTTCTTCTCTTCTTTCAGAACGGAGCCCTACCAGAAGTGTCTAATGGGTTCCATGCTAAAAATGGAGAGGAAGCAGTGTACAATGCACAAATGGGCCCATCTGATGAGGTACATGCCCCGTCCTTGTCTCAAGCGTACTTGATTGACACCAGTTATCCACCCAGAAGCTTTAAGGATGCTCAACAATACTTCTGATGTCTTTGTGTAATGCCAAACATGTGGCATTATAGAGGAACAGAAGCATCTTCATTTATAAAACATATTTTCTTCAATCTGGTTCAAAATTGGGAAAGACGTATGGCAGGGTTGTATACTCTCACCCAACCTATTCAACTTGTATGCAGAACACATCATGTGATGTGCGGGGCTTGACAATGCAAGGATGGAGTTAAAATTGCTGCAAGAAACATTAACAACCTTAAATATGCAGATGATACTACTTTGATGGCCGAAAGTGAGGAGGAGCTGAGCAGCCTTCTAACCAAGGTGAAAGAAGAAAGTGCAAAAGCAGGGTTGCAGTTATTATATATATATATATATATATATATATATATATATATATATTAGGGCTGGGCGGTTTCGTTTCGTTAATTCGTAATTCGTTAATAATTCGTTAATTTTTTCAATTACAAAACGATAACGAACCATTCTGGGGCAATTATTAAAAAAAACGAATTTTCAAAAACGTTTTGTAAATGCTTCGTATTTCGATATTGTATTCGTTTCGTTATTGTTTTGAGGTCGTTTCGTTATTATTTCCGCATGTCTGGGCCAGTTTTATGGTTTAATCAGTGAAAAAAAATTATAATATCACACCAACAGTCAACAACAGAGGGAGAGGGAAGCTTCAGAAGTTCCCCCTGTCCCATTTGGAGGTTTTTTAGCGTATTTCGCGGTCGCGTCCGCCATTAACGAATCGATTCGTTATTGTTTCGGAAATCGATTCGTTAATTTTTTTACCATTTACGAAATTTCGTAAATATCGAACTTTTTAAAAGGAAAATTTTGTAATTATTTTAAATATCGAAACAAAAAAACCCCCAAATACAAATCGATTTTAGAAACAAATTTTTCCGTTGTTACCCAGGCCTAATTTATATATATAAAGATTATGGCAACCGGACTGATTGATAACTGGCAAATAGAGGCAGAAAATGTGGAGGCAGTGACAGACTTTGTATTTCTAGGTGCAAAGATTACTGCAGATGCAGACTGCAGCCAGGAAATCAGGAGACGTTTTCTTGGGAGGAGAGCAATGACCAATCTCAATAAAATAGTGAAGAGTAGAGACATCACAGTGGCAACGAAGATCCACATAGTAAAAGCAATGGTATTTCCCATAGTTACCTATGGATGTGAGAGCTGGATTATAGGGAAAGGCAGAGTGAAGGAAGATAGATACTTTTGAACTGTGGTGTTGGAGGAAAATTCTGAGAGTTCCTTGGACTGTGAGAAGATCCAACCAGTCCATACTTCAGGAAATAAAACCCATGCTGATTGGAGGGAAGGATATTAGAGGCAAAGATGAAGTACTTTGGCCATATAATGATAAGACAGGAAAGCTTAGAGAAGACAATGATGCTGGGGAAAATGGAAGGAAAAAGGAAGAGGGGCCGACCAAGGGCAAGATGGATGGATGGTATCTTTGAAGTGACTGGCTTGACCTTGAAGAAGCTGGGGGTAGTGATGGCTGGCAGGTAGCTCTGGCTTCGGCTGGTTCATGAGGTCACAAAGAATTGGAAGCGACTGAACAAATGAACAACAAAAGAAAATCTTCAATGGGGAGAGTTCCAATTGCAGACCAGTTCTGAGGTTGTTTTATTTTAAAACTACATTGTATTTAATAACCAAAATGTCTGTCACAACACTTCCAAGAAAACTATATTGTACTATATAAACTTATCACGGTGAGAGGGCATTATAGCAATCTTATGAGAATGTGTTTTCTTTTATATTTTTGGTATATGTGTTTGAGAAAGTTTGACATTATAGCAGTTCACTGTATTTTCTTTCATAGTCATCATCCCTAACATGTGGGTTAAATTGTCCTATCTTGTTGAATAATGATAAGAGAAAAACAGTTCTGATAAGCCTTTGAATTTCCTACCATGTTTCACTATGGAAAGTGATATCATACTACCTACAGGACTGAGAGAAAGAAATCAGCAGCACACATTTTTGTATATTTAAGTCTGCTTCATCAAATGCATGGAGCTAATTTCATTATTTTGCATTCACACTATCCACCAATGTGATGGCTACTATTATTATTCTTCATTTAGCACAATATGGGAAAGTATCTACACATTTTAAAAGAAACCGTGTATTTGTTTATGATATCATAAATAACATATAAATTCCATTTTTCTAAAATTATTCTTCTTGGGATCAGTTCACAAATTAACACTTTAAAGACTTTATATCAGCATCCTATATATGACTTACACCTTATTTGGCTACCTAAAAAATAACTAGAGTGGCTAAGATGTATTAGCATCCTGAAAGCTTCTGGGTGGATAGCTGGTCTCAGCCAAATGTAAAAATATATCAGAACTCATAATGTGTAGTATTAGGCTAACTTTGCAGGGACTCTGAAATAACTCGCAGTGTTAATTCCTAAAGATTTGTAATAACCTTTATTGTATTTCACAATTGCTTCTTTTAATCCCTTCCAGATGCATTTTTGCTTATACTCAGCTAGTGGTTGTATTAATATAAAAATAATATTTATCAGTAAGCTCCTTATCTTAAGTACTGCATTAAGTATGATACCATTATTATATTGTTAAATTACACACACACACCCTGCGGTATTGGTGTAATTTCCTTCCATTCACTTTAATTGAGGATTAACTGACACAATGTCATTTTAGTGGAGACCTCACATTAAAATAGATTTTAATGGAATTGTACAGAAAGATAATGGGGAGGGTCTTCAAATGCCCCCAAAACAACCAAACCCTTCTTGTAGAAGGTACAATGTATAGGATGCAAGATATAGGGTATGATAATGCATAGATAGGAAAGAACGTGTTGAAAGTTTAAAAAATCATTTGAAGAAGCAAAACTCCTAATGCCTAAGAAGGTCACTAAACAATATAAGAAATGACTATTGTGGAGAAAGTAGATATATAAAGGATATTCACATTATTTCTTGTGCTCATTAAAATGCATATCGCATAATACCTGAGCATATTGCAGGATATTCCCTTTTTTGCCTTCTAAAAAATTCCCCCAATGAATAAAATCAAGTCAGGAAAGTGGGACGCAACTCATGTATTATTTTAGTGCCTCAAACATGACTGCTGCAAATAGAATAATAATAATAATAATAATAATAATAATAATAATAATAATAATAATCTTTATTTACACACCATCACCATCTCCCCAAAGGGGACTCGGGGTGGCTAACAGGAGGCCAAACCCAAAGATACAATACAGCAAAATAAAATGCAAACTACAACAACAAAAATTACATCACAATAAAGTACATACAGTGGCAAAATAAAATAAACAAAGCAAAATAGCATAATAGAAAATCGAACACAATGGCAGGCCAAATGGACAAGATAAAATGATAAAACCCTGGATGAGGTTTTGTTGTCCATTCATTCAGTTGTTTCCAACTCTTCGGGCCTCTCCTGGAAGTCACACAGCTTTCTGTTTTGGAAAGTGTGGGGCTCCATCCCCAAAACAGGCTTGAAGTATCCTAGTATGCTGAATTTGGTGAGTGTGATGAGGTTGTGAGTTAATCTGTGTTTGCTCCAAGGGAAGTGAAACAATGGGAGTGAAATGTATTGTTGAAGGCTTTCATGGCTGGAATCATAGGGTTGTTGTAGGTTTTTTGGGTTGTATGGCCATATTCTAGAAGCATTCTTCTAGAACATGGCTGTACAGCCTGGAAAACCTACAGCAACCCAATGGGAGTGAAAGTTTGGCATTGCAGTGAGAGATATGGGGAAGGCCATAATCTCTAGTGGTCAGGCATGTAGCCGGGGGGGGGGGGGTTGGGGGGCTTGGGGGGCTTCAGCCCCCCCTGAAATTCTCATGGTGGTCCGCGAGAAGGCCTTACTGGTACATTATTTAAACTGTTATGTTTATTCATATCATGATCTGATCACCATGCTCAATATATCCCATATGCATGGGGGTATTGGGGTAACGACACAAAAGGTTTGCTAGGGTAGACCCTCTTTCACTCGGGCTCACCCCCCTGAACCAAACTCAGCCCCTCCCTCTGAAACAAAATCCTGGCTACAGGCCTGCTAGTGGTGTGTATTTGCAATGTTGGGTCATAGATTGTGCAATTCTGATCTAAGGCTATTTAAAACTGTGATGGCATGATGAACTTCTTTCTGTAGATGTCAGGATTTACAATTAAAAAGATGCTCTGCTTTATGCGTATACAGTCAAAATAAAATCCTAGCTTCTATGCCCTGTCTATGCAGATTAAACTCCTATAAAACTAACACATTTGCTTGTCTTTCAAACATTTGCTTTACCTATGCAGTTGTAATAAAAATGTAATATGTAAAACACAATGAGTCATAGTTTTATGTCCTTACTTCTGCTGAGCAGCACTTTATACTTTATAGGTTGTCCCACCGAAGTCAACCACCCATATCTTCTAAATCAGTAACACTCCATTGGCTTCACACTGAACTCAGTGAACATGTTGATTTACACTTGCTGAGTATCTGGCTCAGCAACATCTTGGTCCAAGTAAACCAAGTAAGCAGTCTGTTTCACTTATGCAGCATGGAATATAATCTACATGATTAAATAGCTGAGACTTTTTAGAAGGTGCAGTGCCATTGGAGAAGGCAGATAACAAGATGATTTGGATATTTTATGCTAAATGTGGAAATAAAAATCTTTGTTGACATACTTCTTTTCTAGTCTAAGTAGAGCAGAAATGCATTGTACTTTCAATTATTTCTTATGCAGGTCTCCAACTTGGCAGATCCCTAACCAAGTTTTCCATTGGAGGGAAGGAACATAGTTTCCTGTCTTCCTGTATTTGTCAGAAGAGCAACCATTTCATTGATAGTTGCTAAAGATCTGATGCCTCTCCTGAAATCGTTCTTTTTTTTTGAATATATTTTTATTGAGAATATAATCCGCTCCCAAAGCGTAGGAGCTGATACACGTCTTCACTTTTTTCCTCATTGTTTTACATAAAAAAGAGTGAGAACAATCCAAAAAGGAGAGTTGAGAAAGAGAAGAAAAGAGAAAAATTGAGGGTACAACAATCATACAAAGAGAGAAAAAAGGAGCACACTGAAATATGAGTAAACTTCCAGATCTCCCCAAGCTGAAGATCATATCATTTACTAATGATCTAGTCATTTTGTTTTATTTTACTTTTTGTCTCCATTTTCTCATTATTGCTTCCTTTTAGACTCTTTTATAATTCACTAATATAAATCTCTTTATTTTCTTTTTTAATAAAGTCCAAAAATTTTGTCCAGTCCATTTTTTGGTAAACCCCATTATTTAGTGTAATTCTTTCGGTAAGTCTATCCATATTCAGTATATCTAGAACTTTCAAGATCCATTCCTCTATTGTGGGTATTTCTTTTGTCTTCCATACTCTGGCTAAAATAATCCTAGCCGCAGTTGTCATGTAGAAGAAAAGCTTACCTGTGTTCTTATCCATTTTGAAATCTGTGATTCCTAATAAGAAAGACTCAGGTTTTAAGTCAATTTTTATCTGTAAAATTTTCTCTATTTGTTTCCCTATTTGGTGCCAAAATTTTTAACTCTTCTACATTTCCACCACAAGTGGATGAAATTACCTGTATTTTTCTCGCATTTCCAACATTTTTCTTTAATTCTTCCCTTACTGATTTTTGCCAATACTTCTTGTGTTAAGTACCATCTGTAGAATAACTTATACCAATTCTCCTTCAGTTCTACTGCATAAGTATATTTTAGTTTTTTAAGCCACATTCCTTCCCACTCTGTCATGGATATTGATCGGTTTATGTCTCTAGACCACTTTACCATATTTTCCTGAAATCGTTCTTCTTCAACCGCTAGCAGTGTAAGATAAATTATTTTGGAAATAATCCCACACTTCCCAGCAGTCCTTAGATATCAGCCGGCACCAGTAATTCCCATACTTGCATGCAGAGATGTGTAAGTGTGATAATGATAATGATCACCATGACTTACCCACTAAAAACAGTAACAGCCGTGAATACATACAGTAAAAAGATATTTTAATTTGCTTGACAAATGAACAATATAGGATACTGTCTTACATCGTATTTCTAAAAAATATGTTACTTTTGTAGTGGCAGTCTTTTACACAGCTGTTTGCTTTCCCAAACTGCTTCATAATTTGAACATTACCACATTCAAGCCCAGTAGAAATGCAATCTGCATGATTCAATTTCAGTGGGAAGTGTTCTAATACGAAATACATTATTACATCATTATTTTCAAATGCAAGTGCTACATTATATCTTGATCCAAACTAAGCAAATGCATTACATCTAAATGCCAGGAAAGTATACTAAAACGAGTAGTTGCCTGCATTCAGGATATATTTTTTATGTTTGTGTCTCTCCATTTTACACTAAAATAGAATTTAAGACTTATCCTATGTAGAAAAAGTGTGAAGCTTTTTTCTGTTTCCAAGGATTTTCACTGAGAATTAGGAGGCACATTAAATTGACTGTGGGCCCTTCTACACTGCCATGTAAAATACAGATTATCTTCTTTGAACAGGATTATATGGCAGTGTAGACTCAGATAATGCCTGGCTCGAGAGCAGTATGTGTGAAAAAGATCTTGGAGTCCTCGTGGACAACAAGTTAAACATGAGCCAACAATGTGATGTGGCGGCAAAAAAAGTCAATGGGATTTTGGCCTGCATCAATAGGACCATGGTGTCTAGATCTAGGGAAGTCATGCCTCTATTCTGCTTTGGTTAGACCACACCTGAAATATGGTGTCCAATTCTGGGCACCACAATTCAAGAGAGATATTGACAAGCTGGAATGTGTCCAGAGGAGGGTGACTAAAATGATAAAGGGTCTGGAGAACAAGCCCTATGAGGAGCGGCTTAAGGAGCTGGACATGTTTAGCCTGAAGAAGAGAAGGCTGAGAGGAGATATGATAGTCATGAATAAATATGTGAGAGGAAGCCACAGGGAGGAGGGAGCAAGCTTGTTTACTGCTTCCATGGATATTAGGACAAGGAACAATGGCTTCAAACTACAAGAAAGGAGATTCCATCTGAACATGAGGAAGAACTTCCTGACTGTGAGAGCTGTTCAGCAGTGGAACTCTCTGCCCCGGAGTGTGGTGGAGGCTCCTTCTTTGGAAGCTTTTAAACAGAGGCTGGATAGCCATCTGTCAGAGGTGATTTGAATGCAATATTCCTGCTTCTTGGCAGGGGGTTGGACTGGATGGCCCATGAGGTCTCTTCCAACTCTTTGATTCTATGATAATCCAGTTCAAAACAGATAATGTGGATTATCTACTTTGATAATCTGGATTATATGGCAGTGTAGAAGGGCCCAGAATCTTAGGATATTTTGGGGAAGAAATGAAACTTACTTCTTCATGTCAGAGCAATATACATATGGACCATGATCTGGACTGCAAAACCAGAATTCCCATATGTTTGATCTGCAGCAGACATTTAAAAATTCCCTCATTTTTGTATGTCGGAATGAATAATTTTAGAGGTTTTCTCCCCATGGTGAAGATTATATCCTCAACTACACTGATTATGTAAGTCAGTGTAGAGCAGTGGTTCTCAACCTGGGGTCCCCAGATGTTTTTGGCCTACAACTCTCAGAAATCCCAGCCAGTTTACCAGCTGTTAGGATTTCTGGGAGTTGAAGGCCAAAAACATCTGGGGACCCCAGGTTGAGAACCACTGGTGTAGAGACAGATCAGTCTCATGGTGGCCAAAGGTCATATGGGGCTGATCTAGGATAACGTGAGGGGAAAGTCCATCTTACCCTTCATCCCACAAAGTCAAAGGAAGTCTGAATTCTGCCATAAAATGGAACCAGCTGCAACTCTTCCCACTGCAATCTCATGTTTCCTAGGAAATTCCCTATCTGCCTTGCCCTCCGTGTCACACCAGTCTTTGGCCACTACACAGGTCCTACTTTTCTGTTGTCACATGCCCTGATGTTGGCCAAGGTGACAAATTGCTCTGGAGAGTGAAAAAAACAGAGGAGACAGGTTTCTCCACTCCCCTTCTTTCAGCTCCCTGTTTCCCCATCTGGCATCACATCATGCAACGGTGTGCAGCCACAAACTGGAGTGACACCTATGGTAGGGGGTGATGTTAGGGTGACTACCTAGTGGAAACTAAGTTGTTTTCAACACCACTTTTGCCTCCACAGAAGGTGGAGGAGTCCCTGGGTAGACCATATCAGGTCATTTGTCATGCTGCATTGTCCCCACTTTATGGGTCAGTGTCAATCTGCCAAAAAAAGGATTCTTGCTCATTGCCAACAGTTCTTTACACATTTGTAAAAAAAAAAGCAAATCTTATGGTAACCCTAAGGTCGCCCATGATAGGGTCACTTTGAGGTTGCCATATATCAGAAATAACTTGCAGGTTCACCACCACACCAAAGAAGTTCTCTCTGTTAGATTTTGCTGTGTGATCAGATTATCTTTTTTTTCGGCTAATGGATAGGACTGTATACGTATACTAATACCTCACCTTACCACAATGTATAAGAGTGAAAGATGCTATCCATCACCATTGTAGAAGTTGAATTCAACTGCCACTGCCTTCTGTGTCTTGTATTTTGAATATCAGGGATTCCCATCTTGTCTTGTACTTTAGGCACCAAAATGTCTTGGACCAGTCATGTTTTGAGGCCAAGGGCCCTTCCAGACAGGCTCTATACTACAGGATTTAATCCCAGGTTTTCTGTTTATTCCAGAGTAGCTGTCCCCTGCCACGCGTTGCTGTGGCCCAGTCTGTTGATCTGGAAAATGGCCTTGGATGGCCTTAAGTATTTTCTGTTGGTCATGGGGGTTCTGCGTGGGAAGTTTGCCCTGATTCTTTTGTTTGTGGGGTTCAGAATGCTCTTTGATTGTAGGTGAACTGTAAATCCCAGTGACTACAACTCCCAAATGTCAAGATCTATTTTCCCCAAACTCCATCTGTGTTCATATTTGGGCGTATTAAGTGCTTGCATCAAGTTTGGGCCAAATCCATCATTGTTTGAGTCCACAGTGCTCTCTGGATGTAGGTGACCTACAACTCCCAAACTCAAGGTCAATGCCCACCAAACCCTTCCAATATTTTCTGTTGGTCAGGGGAGTTCGGTGTTCCAAGTTTCGTTCAATTCCATTGATGTTGATGGAGTTCAGAATGCTCTTTGATTGTAGGTGAACTATAAATCCCAGCAACTACAACTCCCAAATGACAAAATCATAATTTTTGAGTGATGGCCGTACTCCTTGTGTTGTGAGACATTTTGTTGCCAAATTTGGTGTGATTTCGTTCATTGGTTGTTTTGTTTTTAAGGTACTCGTTATGCACAGAGCATTTTTATACATATAGATTATCTGGCAGTGGGAATTCATATTATCCAGTTCAATGCAGAAAAGCTGGGATCAGATGCTGGGATATAGTACCTGTCTGGAAGGACCCTCTCTGTGTACCTGTATTTTGGGAATATTTTAATCTCACAGTCAAAATCAAATTACTGTATATACTCGAGTATAAGCCTAGTTCTTCAGGCCTTTTTTTAGGCTGAAAAAGTCCCGCTCGGCTTATATTCGAGTCAAGGTTATTTATTATTTTACCCTGTTAGAAATACATAATAAATGTATTGTTGTTGTTGTTACATTGATCATTCTACTTTATTATTGTTTTTATTATATTTATTATTTTACTCTATTATTACTGTCATTATTACATTTCCATTATTTCACTCTATCATTATTAGTAGTATTATTACATTTATTATTTTACTCTATTTTTATTGGAAGGATATGCAAGCACATTTACATTGAAGAAGGTTATAATAATGGTTTAATCAGAGTTCCACAGTCTTACCTTAAATTATAGTTTTATGTAAATATTCAAAACATTTAACCTACTGATGCCTCAATTAATGTAATTCTATTGTATCTATTTTTATTTTGAAATCTACCAGTAGCTGCTGCATTTCCTACCCTCGGCTTATACTCGAGTCAATACGTTTTCCCAGTTTTTGTGGTAAAATTTGGTGCCTCGGCTTATATTTGGGTCCACCTATACTTGAGTATATATGTTAATTGTGAGTGGTGTCTTCTTTTTTAAATTGTTATTATTTTCAGACCTACTATCACTAGAAAAAGACTCATTAACTGTAAATGGCAATGTCAAAGTCAAAGCAGCAAGATTTGTATTCCTGTCTTTATGGGTTTAACAAACATAATAAAGACGGTAGAAATACTTAACTTTAGCAAGTCAGCAATTTCAATGCAGTACTAAAAAAACAAAGTGGCAGGATTAGCAAAATTGGTATCTCCCTATATATAGAGGAAAAAAGAAAGAAAAAGAGAGAAAGAATGCTTTCTTTTCTTTATCATTTAAATAATTAGATTATTTTTTAAAAAGTATTTGTATTGCAAGTTTAAATACTTTTCGAATTGCTCTTTCTTCT
>NW_026846588.1:116235754-116270625 GCF_025583915.1 Anolis sagrei ordinatus | reverse complement strand
TCTCCCTATATATAGAGGAAAAAAGAAAGAAAAAGAGAGAAAGAATGCTTTCTTTTCTTTATCATTTAAATAATTAGATTATTTTTTAAAAAGTATTTGTATTGCAAGTTTAAATACTTTTCGAATTGCTCTTTCTTCTACTAACAATTTACTTATTGATGGAATACATTGTTTAGCCAAGTTCAAATCCTCTCTCTTCCCCCCCCCCCCAACTGTGAGTAATTTTATGTATCTGAACAGTGGCATTTAACTCATAAGGATTTGAGATTAGCCTAACACAGAACTGTTTTCAAGATAGACTTATGTCCTCTGATCTTACAGTAAGAGGGTGATTTATGCTGGCACAGTTAGGAAGGTATATTACCTCAATGTCTCCAAAAGTCAAAAACTAGCACCGTCACTTGGCCAGCTGTATGCTTTATAAGAGGAAAACATTTAACTACCTCCAACTTCATGGATTCCTTTCTGAGTTGATGAATTAAAATATAAGGTATGAAAAAAAAATGCAGTTACCCACCCCCAGCCAGACTAACACTGTGTCTATATGCCGGTCTGTCTGTATCTATTTATAAATTCATATACCATCCAGCATCCACAAGAGACACAATAAAACCAAAAACCTCAAATGATGCCAATGATAATATTACATAATAAGCAGCATTATAATTTTTCAACCAGGAAACAAATGGATCAGTTAATATTAATTAAAACAGATCTCACTACATCTGGGTAAAAGGGAACATTCTGGTTTGGCACTTGAAAGAAAACAGGGTTTATGCCTATCTTCCGCTTCACTTTTGGAGATTAACTATATAATTCCATATTGGTTTTAACCCTCAATGTCTACTTTTAGTGTACATCACTCCTCCATATGAAGGCTCTTCTTGATCCCTTTCTGGAATAGTTTCTCCCTCACAAATAATCTGATCCATTGCTGTCTCACCCCATGTTTTTAGTATTAGTATTATTCTGTCCATGCGGCCCACCTACTGTTCTGTGTCATGAATGATTTTATTGTAATTTTATATTGATTGCTGTACTCTTGTGGTTTATGTTTTATGCAATTTATTATGTTGTTTGTGTTAATTTCATTTATTGTATTGCCTTGTTGGCCTTGGCCTCATGTAAACTGAGGGGAGATGATGGTGGGGTACAAATAAAGTTGTTGTTGTTGTTGTTGTTGTTGTTGTTGTTGTTGTTGTATTTCTTCCAAGAGAGCATTCTAAAGTCAAGGCATTGCTTACTTACTTATTTAGGCGATCCCTCATTGACCGAGTAGGATAGTATTCCAGGATCAGAATTCTTGTGAGTCTTTAGGTGGCTGTGGACCCCTATTCTTGATCTGCATCTTCTTCCACAGTGAGAGCATCGGTTTCCAGGTGGAAGGCTGTCCCCGTCGGGGTTGGCTTGACATGCCTTCCTCTTGGCACGTTTCTCTCTTTTGCCCTCCATTCGTGCCTCTTCAAATTCTACAGCACCGCTGGTCACAGCTGACCTCCAGCTGGAGCACTCAAGGGCCAGGGCTTCCCAGTTTTCAGTGTTTATGCCAGAGTTTTTAAGGTTGGCTTTGAGCCCATCTTTAAATCTCTTTTCCTGTCCACCAACATTCCGTTTTCCATTCTTGAGTTTGGAGTAGAGCAACTGCTTTGGGAGACGGTGGTGGGGCATCCGGACAACGTGGCCGGTCCAGCGGAATTGATGGTGGAGGACCATCGCTTCAATGCTGGTGGTCTTTGCTTCTTCCAGCATGCTGACGTTTGTCCGCCTGTCTTCCCAAGAGATTTGCAGGATTTTCCGGAGGCAGCGCTGATGGAATCGTTCCAGGAGTTGCATGTGACGTCTGTAGACAGTCCACGTTTCGCAGGCATATAGCAGGGTTGGGAGGACAATAGCTTTATAGACAAGCACCTTGGTATCCCTACGGATGTCCCGGTCCTCAAACACTCTCTGCTTCATTGGGAAAAATGCTGCACTCGCAGAGCTCAGGCGGTGTTGTATTTCGGTGTCGATGTTGACTTTGGTGGAGAGGTGGCTGCCAAGGTAGCGGAAATGGTCAACATTTTCTAATGTTACACCATTAAGCTGTATCTCTGGCATTGGGGAGTAGATGGCTGGTGACTGCTGGAATAGCACCTTGGTTTTCTCGATGTTCAGTGACAGGCCAAGCTTCGTGTATGCTTCTGCGAAGGTGTTTAGAGAGGCTTGTAGAGCTTCTTCTTTACTTGATAGACCTTACCTTATTATCCCAAGACATACCCCTCACAAGTTTTATATTGTTGTAACTATGGGAATACATTCAATAAAAAGTATTTAAAAATGGCTTCTCTGTGTAGTCTGACATCGTGGTTGTTAGAGTGGTCCAGCATTTCTGTGTTCTCAAATAATACACAGAGAAGCAATTGAAATCCACAAGCATGTGGACAATTTCAACAGAAAGGCATTGCTATAGAGAAAGCAGTTGTATGCATGCATATAGTTGTATAAACAACATGTGAGAAGCTGACTTTCAGAGCTGCGTTCTCTGGCAGCAAGGCTGGCAGACTAAACACTGAAAATTGTTAAATGTGTCTTTAATGGTAGTCTAAAAGCCAACATTTTTGCCGGTTTTGCTTGTCACATAGCCAGGTACTAAGGAACACCTGCTGAAATTCCCTGTTCTAAAGAATCATTAAAGGATAGGAGTCCTCTCCAATTTCTATTCTGGCAATCCTATCTGGCATGAAAGATCATGGAAGAACAACAAAGAATGTGGAAACATCAATTCCTCGAGGCTATAGAATTAATGTGAAGGAGGAACCTCTGGTCCACCATTACACAAGCAAGAAAATGTTGCTCAATTAAGGATTAATTTAAACTGCAATTATCACTGTCAAAACAAGAATTAGATGATTCTGCCAAGGAGGCTGCCCACTTAGTGCCAATATATTACGAGTGACACATTTTGTAAGCACTCAGAGAGAGTATGCTCTATGTCTTTATGTTGTCATGTAAATCATGACTTCAGACTGCCTTTGGCCTTTGAATGCTTCCATGATTAATATGTTAATTCAGTTGTAATATGTCCGAACCACTCAAGAAGATGTGCTCAAAACAATGAGCAACCCCACCCCTCATACCCAAAACATTTGATGAGTATGGAATCCAAAGAAGTGGGTGGCATAAAGTATTGTGTGCTCTGACATAAAAAATGCCTTAAAGTCTCCATTTCCTTTCCACCCTTCTCTCCCCCTTTCTCCTTTTTATAGTACAGATATAGAGAAGAGCTTTATTTGATGTTTCAAAGATAAGGGAAAGGACTTTATAATCTCAATGTTCTGTCGCGCGCTGGGCTTGAAACAAATTGCCTTTAATACAGGACTTGTAACTTTAGCCCAGCGGGAAGCCAGGGGGCCTGAAGAGAAATTCATAAGGATTTTCATCATAAACAGTCTTTAGAGAGTTTGTGAAATATAACAAGTCTTTTATTGGTGAGCAATCAACAGAAACTTCTTTTGTCTTCAAAAGGTTAAACAAATACTTCCAGGCCTTTGTGCAACTAGTGGTTTCTAACTGTTACTTTTACTCTAAAGGAAAATCCCTTTCCAAACTTCTCCCAGGCTAACTGTGATCCTAAACCTAACTGATGTGGATCCACTACCGGGCTGAACTGCGTCTCAAAACCGAGTGGACCTACCAGTAGGCCTGTAGTCACTTAGCTGGAGTTCTTGATGTTTAAAGCTGTTATTCCCTCCGAAATTCCTCAGGGCTGTAAGGCTGTTTCCCTGGGAACCTTTGGGAATCTTTAGATGCTCTTAAGACTGTTCTCCCTCGGGAAGTCTTAAGGGTTGAAGCCTTTGTACAGGAGAAGTCTGTATATGTCCTGTACATTGACTTTCCTTGCTGAAACTGACTGAAAATGGCTCCCTTTCCTTCTCAATTGTCCTGAACAGGGGACGGAACCAAACTTAACAATGATGGACCTGCCCTATAACTGCAAACTTTAACACGAAGCCACCCTTCTGCAGAAACCCAAGCCTTGGGCTGCAAGCAAATACTTAATACAAGGCAAATAAAGTGGGAGCTTCTGGTACAGCTGTACCAGCACACTCAACTAGTCCATCATGATTTCATTTCTCTGAGATAATCACTCTGCTGTGCTTTGAGAAACTAATACCAAAAAATTGTGTGACTCTAAGTACCTCCTTAAAGTTATAGTGGCCCTGTCCTACTTTATAGAGGACAGTCCACCACTGGAAGGGCTGGCAAAAGGCAGCCATGCAGTTGTCGGAGCCCTTGACTTTAAGTGTTGCCTAGTTCAATCCTAGTATCCTGATACAATGGTTTGGACGTTTCCCCCCAGCAGTTAGCACTTGGCAAACCGATAGAGCCATAATGCAGAGGTCATTTAGTCACAGTTCCCTTCAGTGAGATAGACCATATTTTTGTGTGAATTGCAGTAAAGTTTTCTACATTTCCATCTTTGCATGCAATTAGATTTTATACAGATAGGTTTCCTCTTTTGACCTTTGGTTTAGTGGAAGTGATCATCTTCGAATCAGAGCAGATAATAATTTTCTATTATATTTTTTTTGAATAAGGAGCAATTTAATGAGCAGATTACACCTGATGTAACAGCTCATCAGTATCACTGAAAAGAGGTGACTCATTAAAATGACTGGACTATATGTAATGCAAGCAAAAAAAATGAGTGGAAATGACTGCTAAACCTTAATATGGAGGATAGGCAAAATCTCAGAATGGGAAGAGGAGGAGGAAAAGGAGGAAAGTTTTATCCCATAAATTAGACATTTCAGCCAAATAACATTTTTGTGGTCTCCATCACGGTCCTTCCTCTGTCGGTGATCCGGAAGCTCAAGTTGGTACAAAATGCAGCTGCTTGGCTTCTTGCGGGAATTCCGATGAGATGCCACATAACACCAATCTTACTACAGCTGCATTGGTTACCAATTGAGCACCGGATCACTTTCAAAGTGATGGTACTCACCTTTAAGGCCTTGCATGGTCTGGGGCCGATGTACATGAGGGACCGCCTCACCCCCTACCAACCCCAGAGATCCCTCCGTTCTGAGGACCAAGATCTATTGGAAATTCCCAGTGTCAAGACCTTGCGTCTAACAGCAACTAGACGCAGAGCCTTTACAGCAGTGGCACCATCACTCTGGAATACTCTGCCACCTGAAGTCCGTGCCTTGCGGGACTTATCAGCTTTCCGCAGGGCATGTAAGACATATCTGTTTTGACAGGCCTTTGATTTTTGATTTTGCTGTTTTTAAATTGTTTTAAATTGTTTTAAAATTGTGTTAGATTTTAGCCTGTTCTTGTAAGCCGCTCCGAGCCCCAGGGGAGTGGCGGCATATAAGTTTGAATTATAAATAAATAAATAAATAAATAAATAAAATATATAATATGATTACATTAAAAAAGATATTAAATGAACAAGTGTGTGCTGATATATAAATGAGAATCAAAATAAATTAATACAAAGAAAAAGTATACATGTAAGGAAGAAAGCATGATTTTAATAGTGATTGTAATGGTTAAATGTTTTAATATATTTTAATTTTTAATTTAATTTTTTAAAAATTTAATTGCATGTTTGTTTTAAGGCATTAAATGGTTGCCTATATGTAAGCCAACTTGAGTCCCCTTTGAGGTTGAGAGGCGGGGTACAAATAGGGTAAATAAATAAATAAAAATGTAATGTTCATTTTGTGGGATTAACATAACTCAAAAACCACTGAATGAATTGACATGAAATTTGGACACTATACCCCTAACGAGTGACCATCACTCATAACCCCCACCCCCCCCACAAAAAACAGTGGAAAGGACTTAAAAACCCAAAAAATCTAAATGATGATACAGAAAAAAAGTGAAGGAAGAGGGAAGGAAGGAAGGGGAGAAAGAAAGAAAGAAAGAAAGAAAGAAAGAAAGAAAGAAAGAAAGAAAGGAAGGAAGGAAGGAAGGAAGGAAGGAAGGAAGGAAGGAAGGAAGGAAGGAAGGAGAGAAAGAGGGAGGGAAAGAAGGAAGGAAAGAGAGAATGAAGCATGGAAGCAAAGAGCGAAGGAAGGAAGGAAGGAAGGAAAGAGATAGAGAAGGAAGAAAGGAGAGAAAGAGGAAGGAAAAGAAAAAGGGGGAAGGAAGGAAAGAGGTATCGAAGGAAGGAAGGAGAGAAGGAAAGAAAAGAAAGAGGGAGTGAAGGAAGGAGGGAAAGAAGGAGAGAAAGAGGAAGGTTGGCCCCAGCAACGCATGGTGGGTACAGCTAGTAAATAAATAAATAAATATACTTTTTTTAAAAAAGGCTACATAAATTAACCTTTTTAAAGCCTTTGTAAGGCCACCCTGAGTCCCCTTCGGGGTTAAGAAGAGTGAGATATAAGTATGGTAAATAAATAAATTAATAAAATTTCTATAGAAATAGTACCCACATGATAGGGAGGCAAAGCTTTCTAATCTTACAGTTTTTGCTTCTTTCACATATCAAACCTATAGCAGCTTAAAGGCAATGGAAAAACATGTAGGTGCGTATAAAACATCTGAACCTTGAAGTAAAGAAATAAAGCAGCAAAATGTTGAGAAGTGCAGGAGGTGACTTCCTCAGAAGATGGCTCATTCCCCTGCATCTCTGCATGGGCACTGGGAAGTGTTCACTCCGGTGAAGTGTACTTCCAATTAAACTTCAGAGTGATGTGTCTCCGCTATCATAAGCTTGGCATGAACTGCCCTGAGGTGCTCAGGACCCATGGCGTTAAGGCTTTTAAAGGTCAGCCTGAGCACCTTTGATTAGTTATCCATTCGGGGAACATGGTGAGCCAAAACGTCAAACAAATCATCTCATCAAAAAGCTACTCAAGTATATATGCCGACATCGTCGCATTAATTAACATTGTGGATATATGTGTTGGTAATTTTTAAAAGAAATCTACCAGTTATACTGATGTAAAGTGATTGTGACATGCTTTTAAGAGATATAACTGACACTTTCTGGGAAGCTGACGGAGTTTTTTGGCACATAGGTATACTGTGTTGACACGATCCATCAGAGGACAGTGAAGCAAATTAATTGACTATTATTGTCATTATACATTGCAAAGCACTGGTGTTTACATTGCCAAGACAAAACTAATGGGATGCTTGTGCTTAATACCAACAAATATTAAAGTGGTAAAACTCAAAAGAGAAGTGTTGCACTCCAAGGAAAAGTAATATATTATCTGCTGGACATAAACGATGAAATTGAGTATTGTTGAAGGTTTTCATGGCCGGAATCACTGGGTTGTTGTAGGTTTTTTCGGGCTATATGGCCATGTTCTAGAGGCATTCTCTCCTGACGTTTGGCCTGCATCTATGGCAAGCATCCTCAGAGGTAGTGAGGTCTGTTGGAACTAGGAAAAAGGGTTTATATAACTGTGGAATGACCAGGGTGAGAGAAAGGACTCTTGTCTGCTGGACCTAGGTGTGAATGTTTCAATTGACCACCTTGATTAGCATATAATAGCCTGACAGTGCCTAGAGCAAACTTTTGTTGAGAGGTAATTAGATGTCCTTGTTTGTTTCCTCTCTGTTGTTGTGCTGTTGTAATTTTAGAGTTTTTTTAAACTGGTAGTCAGAGTTTGCTCATTTTCATGGTTTCCTCCTTTCTGTTGAAATTGTCCACATGCTTGTGGATTTCATTGGCTTCTCTGTGTAGTGTGACATGGTGGTTGTGAGAGTGGTCCAGCATTTCTGTGTTCTCAAATAATATGCTGTGCCCCAGGTTGGTTCATCAGGTGCTCTGCTATGGCTGACTTCTCTGGTTGAAGTAGTCTGCAGTGCCTTTCATGTTCCTTGATTCTTGTTTGGGCAATGCTGCGTTTGGTGGTCCCTATGTAGACTTACCCACAGCTGCATGGTACATGGTAGACTCCTGCAGAAGTGAGAGGATCCCTCTTGTCCTTTGCTGAATGTAGCATTTGTTGGATTTTCTTGGTGGGTCTGTAGATTGTTTGTATGTTGTGTTTCCTCATCAGCTTCCCTATGCGGTCAGTGGTTCCCTTGATGTATGGCAGGAACACTTTTCCTCTGGGTGGATCTTCATCTTTACTCTCGTGGCTTGTTCTTGGTCTTGCAGCTCTTCTGATGTCTGAGGTGGAGTATCCATTGGCCTGGAGAGCCCAGTTGTGGTGGTTCAGTTCATCTTGGAGGAGGTGGGGTTCGCAGATTCTTTTTGCACGGTCTGCCAAGGCTTTAATGGTGCTTCTTTTTTGACTTGGGTGATGGTTGGAGTTTTTATGTAGATATCTATCTGTGTGTGGATTTTCTGTAAACGGTGTGACCCAATTGTTGATCTGGTTTGCGGATGACTAGGACATCTAGAAAAGGCAGTCTTCCTTCATTTTCTTTTTCCATGGTGAACTGGATGTTTGGGTGGATGCTGTGAAGATGGTCCAGGAACCTGTTGAGTTCTTCTTCTCCATGGCTCCAAATGGTGAAAGTGTCATAGATGAAATTGAGTGTTTTTCTTTTAATTTTTTTTGCTGTGTTTTTAGAATTCTGTTGCAATACCTGAAAGTCCTCAAGGACCTGGATAATAGTTAATTTATTCAAATGTAATCATATTCATGACCTGTAGGTATAATTGAGAACATTTTGGAAAATCAGAGAACTGCAGAAGCAACAAGTGTGTGTCTGTTTTTTAAGGACATGTTTTTTTTTGGCTTAGTTCTTTTTGGAGTGCTTCAGATGAAAAGATCTCTAGGAGAAATTTGAAATGGCTTGAATTGAGTATTTGTAGAGAATTTGTGGTTGGATCATAGTTAATGTGTGGTTCAGAGAATTACAAGAAGATGATAATTGTGTCTAATCTGAGAAGGTTGAAAGCTGGAAATGCCTGCACAGCTCAAATCTAGATGCTCAGACTATACTGTTTGGATAGTTGAACTGAATCATTTATATATTTATTATTGTTCAATGAAAAGTTTGCCTTGAGTTGCCTTTAGTTAGGCACCCCAAGGCTGGTGACAGAAAGCAAGCAGTCTCCATAGGTGAAGCAAAATCTATTTATTCAAGTGTGGCCACACAGGGAGAAATAGCCAAGACAGACCAGTGTCTTCAAAGAAGGCTGTCTCTCCCATTTGGATCTTTCAGTCACATTATATACATGTCTTTTCGCTGTGTCATGGGCACACACCTCTCTTATCGGATCAACCATTCAAAAACATGTTTCCCCCTATTTTGCCACTTCAGTGTCTCTAACTGATAACCTTCTACAAACTACATAAACACACACATTATTGTTACAGATAAGCATTTTGGGTGTTAACCCACCCTGGGTACTCCCTGGGCGTACTTGACAATAGAGCATCTTGTGTCTTCTAGATACATTATCTTCTCTTGGCTTTTGGTCTTCTGTAGGCCAGAGGAGAGGGACAAACCCCTCTTTAGGTTTGCATTTCAGCATTTCAACATTTCTAAGTTCTGTTAACCGTTTCAATGGCAATCAACAGAAAGCACACCATTTCAATGTCACTGAGGCACTGTATCTGAGCTAGCTTTTAGTCCAAACTTTACATGGGCTTTCTAAAACCTTTGTCCAAAATATTTGGACTAAACACTAGAGTACATACTTTCACCTTTTCTGCTGACCTTGGAGTGACCATACCCCACTCACTGTAGTCTAAAGCACCTGCAGAAACTCATATCAAGGAATATTGTTCTACATCAGTATCTAGGATTCAATCTCTGAATTATTTGTAATTGATCAGAAAGGTGTTCTGATTATGTATTGTTTAAACTGACAAAGAGAGACAGAATCCACCTGAATTATGCTTTTGTAATGAACAGAGAAGACTTGAGTGTGACAAGACTAAGAACTCAGTTCCATCCTGATACAGAAAACAAATTCCGTGGCTCCAAATGTGCTCGGAGACATCCTTTTCTTTAATTACCACTAGTTGTAGTTGGTATAATACGGTGTTTCAGTAAAATGTAGAAGTAATAATAATAATATAATAAACTTTATTTATACCTCGCCACCATCTCCCCAATGGGGATTCAGAGTGGCTTACATGGGACCAAGCCCGGACAACATGTTACAGCAAAATAAAACCAAAACATAAACAACAAGCAACTTCATCAAAATTACATAGAAAAAAAGATATGAATACAGTAAGAAAATAACATTTGGGCCTTTTCAATGGTGGCCCCAAAATAACATTTGCGCCTTTTTGATGGTGGCCCCTCAACTCTGGAACTCACTTCCTAAGGACATCAGACATGCCCCAACTCTGACAGTCTTTAGAAGGAGCTTGAAGACGTGGTTGTTCCAGTGTGCCTTCCCAGAATAATGGTCCCACAGCACTTTGTCCTCCAAAGAACTTTACGTAGTTTAGGTCTGCTTGTATGTTTTCCACAAACACCCCATCACTTTTTTTGCCCATATTCCAGCATTATTTTAATTTTAATTCTACATTTGGCCTTCCCTTGGTTTTACTTGTGTGTTGTCTTATTGTTAATGCTTACATTATTATTTATTTCATTTTATTGTCCATGTTTTATTTTAATTGCTTGTATTGTTGTTATTATTGCTTGTATTGTTGTATTTGGGCTCGGCCTCATGTAAACCATATTCCCCATTCCTTGATTTTACTGTTTGTTTTCAGTCTGCTTTTTCATTAAGCTGATACATGTAGCTTTTTATCAACTATGGCTTTCAGTAGCTGAGATTGCATGTTGAATAAATTATTAGCAAAATGAGTAAAATATAACCTCAACGGGAATGCTAGAAGTTATTTTTATCTTGTTTTGGTTCTAATTTGATGTCACCTGACAGACTGGTACTCCCAGAGATTCAAGCAAACGTCTAGTATACAGACATATTTTTTTGCGATATCTAGCAACTTGTATCCATAGACAATTATCATTTGGTTTAGATATCCGATTAAAGGGTTTTTCTTCTCAGTTATATGATTTAAGAAAACATGATGGAGGAGGAGGAATTGAATTGAATTGAATCATAGAGTTGGAAGAGACTCCCAGAACCATCCAGCCCAATCCCCTGCTATGCAAGAAGACACAATCAAAGCACTATTGACAGATAGACAATAGACATCCAGTCTGCTTCAAAATCTCTAGAAAAGAAAACTTCACTACACTCCAAGGCAACATATTCTACTGTTGAATAGTCCTTTTGCTCAGGAAATTCATTCTAATGCTTTCCCGCAGTTTGAATTCATTATTCTGTGTTCTTGTCTCTAGGGTTAGTTTTTGCAATTAACTGGATTTCTGTTATTAAGGGCCCTTCTGTACAAGCCCTAAAATGTGGATGAAACTGGGATAAAAGGGGAGCTGGTAAATTACATTTAAGAAAACTGGGTTGTTGTAGGTTTTTTTGGGCTGTATGGCCATGGTCTAGAGGCATTCTCTTCTGACGTTTCGCCTGCATCTATGGCAAGCATCCTCAGAGGTAGTGAGGTCTGTTGGAACTAGGAAAAAGGGTTTATATATCGGTGGAATGACCAGGGTGGGACAAAGGACTCTTGTCTGCTGGAGCTAGGTGTGAATGTTTCAACTGACCACCTTGACATTCACACCTAGCTCCAGCAGAAAAGAGTCTTTTTTCTCACCCTGGTCATTCCACAGATATATAAACCCTTTTCCCTAGTTCCAACAGACCTCACTACCTCTGAGGATGCTTGCCATAGATGCAGGCGAAAGTCAGGAGAGAATGCCTCTAGACCCATGGCCATACAACCCGAAAAAACCTACAACAACCCAGTGATTCCGACCATGAAAACCTTCGACAATACAGTTAAGAAAACTGTTCAATGATTTGGATTAACATCTGGAAAACATGTGTTTAAAAGATGCACTTAAAACCTGATCTAACAAGCCACACCAAAAAAACTGCTAGGCCATCAAATGCTAATCAAGGTAGACAATTTAAACATTCACACCTAGCTCCAACAGACAAGAGTTCTTTCTCCCACCCTGGACATTCCACAGATATATAAACTCAATTTTCCTAGTTCCAACAGACCTCACAATCTCTGAGGATGCTTGCCATAGATGCAGACGAAATGTCAGGAGAGAATGCTTCTAGAACATTGCCATATAGCCCAAAAAATCTACAACAATCCAGTGATTTCAGCCATGAAAACCTTTGAAAATACATTCATATGCACTGTTTTTGTATTTATCATGGCTTACAGTGCAATCCTATGTATGTCTTCTCAGAAGAAGACTTCATTGTCTTTGGTATGACTTATTACCAGGCTCATAGCACTGCAGTCTGAGTTACAAAACAGTTTGCACATCCTCAGACCACTTTTTTCTCCATATCTATTGACAATGGTGGTAAAAATATTCAACTGTTTAACAGAGTTAGCTATATAATTACGGTTCCAGATTGTATGTTGAGAGTGCGACATCACAGCTATTTGTGGTATGTCTAAACTTTCCAGAATCTGTTGTGTGATGGACATGATATTGTACCTTTACGTTTTGTGAAAGAGCTATTTTACAAAGTACACAGGCTGCTTGTACTTGCCATTTGACATATGAGTAAGAAAAACTCTATCTGCCAGTTTTTTTCTTCATGATGACTTTTAGAGGCACACTGTCCATGCCCTATAAAGCCTTTTTCTTCACCAAATTGGATTGACACTATTAAAGAAAAACATTCACCCAAATACAATTGTATGCTCTCAGGATAGTATCTGATGACCTTTTCCTACTTCAGTTTACTATATCATTCAGTAGTGTCGTGGACAGGAAGAGCAAATAGGGAGCAGAACATCAAGCATTTTTTTTAAAAAAAATCTATGACAAACTGCACAGATATTTTGTGCTTTCTATCAAATTGAGAAAGGGATGTTTCTTGTTTCCCTGGACAGCTGCAGTACGTGTCTGCCTTCTCCTGTTATGTCTGGCTCCTTAGTCTGTTTCACACAGAAATAGCGTGAAAGATAAACCATCTCAATCAATGTACATGTTTCTATTCATACATCATATAAGAAACTGTGATTGTACAATTTGTATATGATAGACCTTTCTGAATATTGAGAGAAAGTCTCTGTAGCATGAACAGACTACACAGAAAGAAATATCCTGTTTCAAGGTGAAATTATTGGGCTCTTTTTCAATCTCCCTTAAGAAATAGTGTGGAGATAAAAAATTAAATGTCGTGTTAAAACGAAGGAAAGAGATGGTCTGGCAGCACATTATTAATAATTATACACCTGTGTTCCTTTCAAGGACTCGCCTTCCAGAAGGCTTCATTGCACATCGTTCCATTAGTAAAGAACAATTTGGGAAGGGTTCTACCTGTTTGGAGGGAGAGATTAAGAAAAGAAAAAGCAACTGCAGCAACCCATCACTCTCCTATTCTTTAGTTCTCAGCACTTTTGATAACCTTTAGGAAGAAGAAAAAGCTTTTTGTCTCTGTAATGTTCAGTGTTTCATGTCATTATTAGCGTAGTTGACAAAAGTTGTGCATCCTTACAAAGAAATAATGACTGTAATAAAGAGGGATTGGAGATAGTGTGGGTTACTCCTTTCTTCTCCGTAGGGCATTTGAAAATAATTGGAAACTTGTTTCTGCTCCCCTTGTTGCATTAAAAGCACAATAATTATGGAATCTTCAAGGAGCATAATTTCTTCTATTTCATGGTACTTTGCTACTGATAAAGCGGCCACATCACGAATACAGAGGCTATGTATTTTCAGGTAAAGCTGTTTCTCTTTCTCTCAAAGAATGGGAGTAGAATGCTGATTGTTCTATACACAGAACCTTTAAGTGCATGACGGATGCTCCTTTTTCGATGTGTAATTGTTACTCTTAGGTGAATCCTTTTCTATAGAGAAGTGGTTGGAAAGCAACGTGTGGACCTGCCATGAATAGGATTCTATCACTGGCACTCAGCAGAAGTTAAATAGCATTGTGCTATAAAGACTGTGGTGGATAGTGACACCTTTCTGTCTGAAGAGAGGTGAAAGTTGCATTTCAAAAGATAAAAGAGTAAGAAAGAAAGTTAAGACAGCCCTGTCTGGTCTGAGTCACAAATGTACCTTTCTTATGAAAACAGTATCATGGCACACAGGCAAACTACTCTAACAGGAAGCAGATATTCTTCTAACTGGCAATAATATCATCTTAAGGTCCCATAGCCAGTCTCTCTCCTTCAAGCATAATGAGATCTCTTGTCAAGACCCAGAAGCCTCAAGAACGCCAAACACAATATAAAAGGTCCAAACACAGGTTTATTAAACACAAAAAGGCTTTAGAGACACTTGCTTCAGTGTCTCTAACACAAACTAAAAGTCTATAGCAACCGCTACGTAAAAAACTCAATTTAAATATAATCCGGATTATCCCGGAGTATAATCTAGGATAACGAAAATATACAGCAATCTGCCTGTAATTCAAAATGTCCAAAAGGCACCAAAAAACAATGTGGGAGCAAGCAAAATCAGAGTCCAAAGGCACGTCCGAAGTAAGAAGAAACAGTACAAAAAGCGTAGTCGTTGGCTAAACATGGTCCGAAGTCAAACAGGGAGAGTTGTAGTCAGCACTTACGAAGAATCAGCGGAAACACACGAAGAGTCACGGAAACACAAAGATCTGTAGTCCAAGGACCCAAGCTTGAGAGTAATAGCAGGAACAAAGATACACACCCAAAAAGACACTTTGCCTTATATCCTATAACACCTCATCAGAGGATGAACTGCTCCCCACCCTTTCATCATCACTTTCAGCTGCCCCATTCCCTGCAGCTGAGCCCTGCCTCCCATCTCTCCACCTTTGCCAGCGTCTGACAAGATTTAGGTCCTCCCAAGTGTTCCCCGATTGCCAGTCTTCTGTAAACCCCTCCAAGTCATCACTGGAGGTAGGCTGAATACAGATATCCCTAATTTCCTGTACACGGGTCCAGTCCAAGTCACCCTCCTCCTCAATGTCACTCCCAGTCCCATCACTCCTCTCAAAACCCATAAAATCTTCATCTTCTGTTGGAGCGCTAAGTATATCACCGATATGCTTCCTTTGGAGCTCCTCATCAGATTCTTGTTCACGAGTAGCCTGCTTAACTCCCCTGCTTTCCTCTCCTTCCCCCATTTCACAGTCTGAGAAACCCTCGAAGGTTTCAGAATCAGTTGGAGCCATGAATATGTCTCTAATCCGCTTTCGCTGCTGCTCCTCCTCCAAGACATGCGCAGCCCTCTTCTCCCTTCTACCAGTAGTAGTAACGTTACTATCACGCTGTACTACAACACCTCTCAATTGATCGGGTAGAGCAGTTCAATGGGCAGCTCCCTCTCTTTAAACGTCAGCATGAGACCACAATGATGGGCCTCTGCTGCAAGCAGACAGCATCAGCACAAGGTCACAATGACTAGCCTTTCTGCTTAAGGACCACCAACATGAGGTGCATAGCTGTATTCAAACAAATGAAAACCCATAACCAGTCCCCCCCCCACACACACACACATTTCCTTCCTTCATTTCCCTTAAACCCAGTCCTGTCTGTCTGTCTGTCTGTCTGTCTGTCTGTCTGTCTATCTATCTATCTATCTATCTATCTATCTATCTATCTATCTATCTATCTATCTATCATTGATTGATATCTATCTATCTATCTGTCTGTCTGTCTGTCTGTCTGTCTGTCTGTCTGTCTGTCTGTCTATCTATCTATCTATCTATCTATCTATCTATCTATGCTCTGTTTGTTTTCAGTGACGTCATAACTCAAGAACCACTGCGCTCATTGCCACCAAATTTGGCCTCAAAAGACCATTTAGGTCAGGGACTGTGATTGACAAGACTCATTAAGTCATTGGAGGAAATGACTGAACTTAATCTATTCAGTTCCTTTCAATAGCACAGGGATTAGAGAAAAGGGGATGTTATAAACAACGTATGCTGATCTCTGTTGGATTTTTTTTTTTTTTTTTTTAAAACAAACCTGATTATAGTGATAGTAGTCAGAGATAGATAGGTAGAACTTTGAAATAGAACACCTAGGGGATAAGGTACAATTGTTACAAACACAGTTAGAAACACGGCTGTATCGAATTATCACATTTTGTAATTTGTGCATATGAAATATCTTAAATCACACTACCAGTACTTGGATTGCTTCAAGTCAGGCTTGCTTTCTGCTTTATGAACAGGTCATTGTCTGTGGGTTTTTAAATCCATAGTTTTACACCAGGCAGGATGAACAAAACAGTTGTTGATCATTGCACTTCATGTTATGCAGTAACTCCAGCGGTCTTTTTGCCTGTGGCTTTTTTAGTCGAATGAATATTGGCAATTTTCCATTTTCCCTAGCACTTGGGTTTAGTCAAGCCCTGATGGAAAAACAGAACAAAGTAAGCAGGAGGGTGGGAGAGGGTTGAGATTTTTTAGCACTGACATCTATGACTAGCTCATGTTTCTTAGAATTTGCCCTTTCTCTCCAAAATCTTAGAAATTACAAGCGTGAGACCAAATAGAGATGCAAGTGTGCCAGTAGTTGTTACTAATAAAGATGTAAGCCTAAATAGCTTTTTGCAGAGATCATAATCATGATTTTTAAAATGCCTGATCTTTTGATGAGGAATCTTTAAACAGTTTTAATATTATTTTACATTTAAACAGCTAACAACATGCATCACACTTTGGCACAGTGTTTCTCAACCTGGGATCAGGACCTTCAGAGGGGTCGTGAGGGGGTGTCAGAGGGGTCACCAAAGACCATCAGAAAACACAGTATTTTCTGTTGGTCATGGGAGTTCTGTGTGGGAAGTTTGGCTCAATTCTATCGTTGGTGGGGTTCCGAATGCTCTTTGATTGCAGGTGAACTATAAATCCCAGGAACAACTCCCAAATGTCAAGGTCTATTTCCCTCAAATCCATCAATGTTCACAATTGGGCATATTGAATATTTGTGCCAAGTTTGGTTCAGATCCATCGTTGTTTGAGTCCACAGTGCTCTATTGTAGGTGAACTACAATTCCAAAACTCAAGGTCAATGCCCACCAAATCTTTCCAGTATTTTCTTTTTTTAATAGTTTTTTATTGAAGTTTTACAGAATAAATATGTAGTGGGGAAAGGTATTGGGTACAAATATCAAGGTGAGGGGGCTAGGGGGTGAAGGGGGGAAAATGGATAGGGGGTTAGGAAAAGATATGGGTAATATGGATGGGGTGGGGGGGAGTTGACTTCCCAATCTTCCTTCCGACGTTCTTATCCTTTTCTTCTCTTTAGTTGTTTTTTCAATTCTCATCACGGCTCTTCTTCCTGTCAATTTTTCCTTAATGTTTGTTAGAATAAATTATGCTTTATTTTGTCCTACTAATCTTCTAGTAAGACCCTGTTTCTTCCTTTTCTTTGTGGCTACTCATGAAGTCTTCAAACTGCTTCCAGTCTTTCTTTTTCATAGGTGTTCCTGTATAATCTTTCAAATAATAGGTTAGCTTGTCCATATCTTTCAAGTCCCAGATTTTATGTAACCATTCCTCCTTCGAACTAAATTATCTTAGTTTCCATTTCCTGGCATACACGATTCTGGCGGCTGTCATGAAGTAGGTAAAAGGGATATCTTGGTTAGGGTCTAATTCTATGTCGTTGTCAGTAATGCCCAGCAGAAAATATTCCAGTTTCATTTGGATTTTGATTTTTAGTATTTTTTGGGATAGTTCTTGGATTCCCTTCCAATAACTTTTGGCTGTGGGACAGGTCCACCAAAGATGGTAGAATGTCCCCACTTGAGAGTCACACTTCCAGCATTTATTCGAAGTTTTCTTGTACATTATACTCAGCTTTTGTGGGGTCATATGCCATCTGTATATCATTTTGTAACGATTTTCTTTTAATTCTGTCACATATACATATTTCATCTTGTTTCACAGTTGATCCCATTCTTTATAACTGATAGATCTTCCAACCTTAGTGGTCCATTTAATCATGCATTCCTTTATGATTTCCGTTTCCGCTGCCCACTCCAGCAGGCTTATATATATATATATTTGTGATGTTTTTCCTATCTCGTTGGATTATAATTTCCCAAAATCTATCATTGTCACAGAACCCTATCTCTTTATCCTTCTTAAAGTATTCTTTCAATTGCATGTATTGAAACCAGGAAACACTTTTAAACTTTTGTGTAATTTCTTCTTGAGATTTCAAAGTGTAAATGCCATCTTTTTTCTTTAAGATTTCTCCATATGTAGACCAAATAGTATTTTCTATTGGTCATGGGAGTTCTGTATGCCAAGTTTGGTTCAATTCCATCATTGGTAGAGTTCAGAATGCTCTTTGATTGTCGGTTAACTATAAATCTCAGTAACTACAACTCCCAAATGACAAAATCAACCCCACCACCACTACCACACCAGTATTCAAATTTGAGCAAATCGTGTATTTGTGCCAAATTTGGTCCAATGAATGAAAATACATCCTGTATATCAGATATTTACATAACAATTCATAACAGTAGCAAATTACAATTATGAAGCAACAACAAAAATAATTTTATGGTTGGGGTCACTGCAACACGAGGAACTGTATTAAGTGTACGAAGGTTGAGAAACACTGCTTTTGCAGGAGCTTGCAGTGGCAATCAAATATTACGCAAGTTTTCCCTCCTTCTCCTTCTATTTTCCTCTCTCATTCTAGTTCTAGCATAACATTTCATCCCTCCATTGCAAATGCTCCCACCTCCTTCTTCTAGTCACCTCACTCCAGTCCCAGTTTAAAATTTTGATCTTTTCAAATGTTCCTCTTTCCATCCTCTGCACTCTACTTCCAGCTTACAATCTCTCCCCTCACTCACAAATGTTCCCACCTACAAAAATGATACCAAAGCATTTTCATAACATTAAGCATAATGAATTGCTTTTGCGGGGGCCTCAAATGAATGACACCACAAATTGATTAGAGAAACACTCTTTCAATCTCTGAATATAATTGGAATTGAAGACGCATTATAGTAACTGTTAACACTCACCCACTGAAATTTGCAATGGGATTTGTTTCATATTTTTGCATGCAAAAATGTGTGAATCAATGAAGTTGTACCTCAAAGTCTGACCCTCATTCCATACTGTGACATACTCCATAGTTTAATCTCATCAAAATAAAATATATACATGTTCTGTGAAAGAAAATGTACAGTTAACTACAAAATTAAATTACATGTTCCAATGCAGGAGAGTTTTATTAAAATAACAAGAAATTTAGAAATTGAAAGCAACAGAAATATGGCTAAATATGTAGGAATAGATTTGTGTTGGAGAGGGATCTGTCTTGGAAAGCAAGGTGAAAATATTTCCAAAAATGTAAGCAACAAAGAAAAAATAAAAAGTTTCTTCTTCATCATCATAGGCTTTCACTCATGGCTGAGTATGATTTCCTTCCATGCGTAGGGTCTTGGTAGTGGTTGTGTAGGTGTCTGTGGAGACTTATTCTTGATCCGCATGTTCTTTCACAGGACATGGGTTTCCAGATGGAAGGTTTCCTGACAAGGGTTGGCTTGATGCACCTTCCTCTTGACATGTTTTTCTCTTTCACCCTCCATTTGTGCCTCAGCACTGTTGGTAACCGCTGATCTCCAGTTAGAATGCTCAAGGGCCAGTGCTTCCCAGTTCTTGGTGTCTATGCCACAGTTTTTATACAAAGTTTCTAATATCAAACACAAAACCAGTTTGGTTACAGGCAGAGGCAGCCCTAGGTAAATTTCAACGGTAAGTAAACAATAGATTGGTGCCCCCCCCCCAACCAATCATTGATATATATTTTCTGCTCGTATTGGGAGTTCTGTGTGCCATATTTGGTTCAATTCCATTATTGGTGGAGTTCAGAATGCTCTTTGATTTTAGGTATACTATACATCCCAGTAACTACAACTCACATATGTCAAGGTCTACTTTCCCACCAGAGCGCCTCAAGAGCGCCCCTGGGCAAAATCAACTATACTGCGAATGCTTACTTTGCGTAATGAGTTGTGCCGCCCCTGGTTACAGGCATGCTGTTTGTATGTCTTTCAAAAAAGACAGGATAGCTTTGTGATAGAACAATATCAGATGGGGCAAATTTTTCAGGATTCTACAGGAGGTTGTAGTACTCAATATACTCATGCAGAAGTCTAGAAATTTTAGTCAAAAAACCTGGATTGACTTATCCACGGGTGGTATGAGTACTATACATAACTCTTATCAAAAAAATAAACCATCCTCTTCTCTATGTAGAGTGCTGGAGAGCTGAGTCCATTCTGTGAGAACCTAAGAGAAGCACTGGCTCTATCTGCTTTCTACACCATGCTGCCACTTCTAGCCTTTTTGTATATCTGGGCAAGAAAATGGTGGCAGTGATCAGAAGCAGCTGACCCCCACAGGTGCCTTTGGCGTTTCCCTTCTCCATGGAATCACCTCAACGTATCCATGGGTCATTTAAATATCTATAGTCTTGCCCTCCTTGTATACATGAGATTGGCTTATACATGAGTATATTATATATATTTATTAGTTGCTGTAGATCTCAGGGTTTATTTTCAAACATTTACTTGATAATTCTGTTGTCATAAGCTATTTTCCAGCAATAACTGGCATCAGCTCCAACATTTTATTCCTACCATTGAGTGGGTTTCTTTTTTTGAACTCCCACCATGAAATAAAGAGTCAGACACAAGGAAATGGATCTAAAGGGCCATTTTCTGACCTATTTATTGAAAGAACTTGTAGTAAGCTGTAGAGGGAAAATCTGTAAAAATGCAAAATATAACTCATGGCTTAATGGCCATCTAGTGAGCCTAGTCCCCAGGCCAGGTGTCACTCCTTCTGACCACCTCCAAGGACAAGTGTGCACCAAGGATCCCGAGGGCCAAGCAAAATTATTTGTCTACACCTCTCGGCCGATCATAGTTGGAAGGCCATCATGAGGGTGCTCCCTCTCAAACCTCAGAGTTTTTCAAGAGTGAGAACCCTCAATCCAGCCCCAAGGGTAGCTCCCATTTTATGAAAACTTATGGGGACTTTTGTGGGAGTCCACCCTTCACCCCCTAAGGCGGGGGTGCCACGGTGCCTACCATAACCATTTAACCTTTAAGCTTGGAAACGTATTAATACGCAGGGAAACCTATTTAAATGACACCACCTCAAAGCCAATTACCACACCCATCTGAAACAGTATGGGGTAGGCGAAAAAAACCCCAATGCAAACTTGGGGAGAAAAAAATCCTACCCGGCCCATGTGCGACCAGTCTATACTCACACTTAGGGAGGGAGGGTGGGTCACGTCATCAAAAGGAAACTGAAAGAGAGGAACAGAGCAGCCTCACCCAACTTGCTGCTCCACCCCCTCACATACCTGGGCCAGCAAACTAGCTGGCCCAAACCAAGTCTGCCTCCTTCATGGGGTAATTCAAAATGCCCTCCCACATCTTAAGCTTTGCTTGGCTGCAGGTGGGGCAATTATAAAACATATTGGGATGAAAAAGTGTCTTCTTTTCCTCTTTTTTATCCCTTTAAAGACTTACAGCCCTACAGTGTATGAATGAAATGATGTCTTTGCACTATACTATAGCTTTAACAAAAATATTTTTAAATAAAAATATTGGACAGTGATGCAGGAATTACCACCAGCGTGAAGTAGGAAAGAGAAGAAACAGGGAGGCTTTCTGCATTCCCTAAATCAGTGGTTCTCAACTTTCCTAATGCCGCGACCCCTTAATACAGTTCCTCATGTTGTGGTGACCCCCAGCCATTAAATTATTTTCATTGCTACTTCATAATTGTAATTTTGCTACTTTTATGAATCATTATGTAAATATCTGATATGCAGGATGTATTCTTATTCACTGGACCAAATTTGGCACAAATACCCAATATACCCTAATTTGAATACTAGTGGGGTTGGGAAGGGATGATTGATTTTGTCATTTGGGAGTTGTAATTGCTGGGATTTATAGTTCACCTATATTCAAAGAGCATTCTGAACTCTACCAACGATGGAATTGGACCAAACTTGGCACACAGAACTCCCATGACCAACGGAAAATACTGGAAGGGTTTGGTGGGCATTGACCTTGAGTTTGGGAGTTGTAGTTTGCCTACACCCAGAGAGCACTGTGGATTCAAACAATGATGGATCTGGATCAAACTTGGCACGAATTTTCAATATGCCCAAATGTGAACACTGGTGAAGTTCAAGGAAAATAGACCTTGACATTTGGGAGTTGTAGTTGCTGGGATTTATAGTTCACCTGCAACCAAAGAGCATTCAGAAGCCCACCAACAATAGAATTAGGCCAAACTTCCCACACAGAACTCCCATGACCAACAGAAAATACTGTCTGTGATGGTCTTTGGTGACCCCTCTGACACCCCCTCGCGACCCCTCTAGGGGTCCCAACCCCCAGGTTGAGAACCACTGCCCTAAATCATATTCATGCCGAAGGAGCAAAACTAGTTATGCTAAATTAATGTGATGTAAAATGGAGCTTACATAGGACTATCTGGGTAAAAGTATTTACTTGGTTTCATGTTGAGTCAGTGGACTTACGAAGACATTAATTCAGCTTTTTAATTTAGTTGTTAGGTTAAACTAAGGTAAGTCCATGTATGTCATCTTGGACTCCCTGAAGGAAGGTTAGGATATAAGTAAATGGATAAAAATGGAAATGATGTTTGATTTATTTGTTTGTTTGCTTGTTTGTTTTTGGCTGGAGGTAAGTTTCCCAGTTGAATGTAGACTTTCCCATAACTTCAGGTTTTGCTGCACTCTGTGGTGAGGAGAAATGAAGTTGTATACATTGCCTTTCATTATTATTTTTTTCTCCTTCAAAATACAATATTAATGTCATAACGCTTTTTTGGTATGATACATGCCTCTGCTGCTGGTTACAGCGATTAGATATGCTCATTGTGGGAGGTGAATAGTTTTTGAATTTCTAAATGTAGAAGCTTTCCCAATGAAGTAGAAGATGTATAAAATTGCTATTGAGACATGCTTTAATGGTTTCCGATCATCCGGTTTTTGGCAGATAGTGAGTGAACTGAAATGCATCTAGAGAAAATGCAGGAACATATTCCTGCTAATATATGGCAAATGTATACTTTAATTTCATGGTGAACTTCCATATTTGCCTTAGTCGACGTGTATTATGTAAGCAAACAGAAATGCAGAGCTCAAGCTTTCTTATGCCATTTTTATATCCTGCTGTATTCATTAACTCCACTGGAATGAGTTTAAGTTTACCCCAGCATAGGCATGAAAAACATTCATTCTGGTGGATAGAAATGAGACTGACACAGCAAATAGCACTCAAGTCAGTTTCTGGGCCCAGTATTACTTACCAGTTATGCAAATGCTGCTATAAATATCCACTTATAGACAGACTTTGAAAGTTGGGCCCATGCATCCTCCAACATTTATATTATTGAAATAGCCTGAGCTGTATTCTGAGCACTTAATGTAATCAATTCAAGGACAAACACTGTTCCACAACACTACCTTTTTCAACTTGATTTCTGCATGTCAGGTTTACCTGAATAATAATCAAACTGAGTGAATGAGCAGGGGCATTCATAAATATCTTCAAAAGTATGAGAATCAATTCCATGAAGCTCTGTATTATGTTTGCGAACTGGATCTTATTGCCTGGGGGGATTCTCGGAGTTGTAGACCAAAAAGCAAAATTTCCAAGCTCTCCTTGTGAATTATGGAGCATATTGGTAGGGTAGTTTATAGTCCTTTCCCTACCATAATGTCACTTTTACACGGCAATGATAGAATCATAGAATCATAGAATCAAAGAGTTGGAAGAGACCTCATGGGCCATCCAGCCCAACCCCCTGCCAAGAAGCAGGAATATTGCATTCAAATCACCCCTTACAGATGGCCATCCAGCCTCTGTTTAAGCTTCCAAAGAAGGAGCCTCCACCACACTCCGGGGCAGAGGGTTCCACTGCTGAACGGCTCTCACAGTCAGGAAGTTCTTCCTCATGTTCAGATGGAATCTCCTTTCTTGTAGATAGATTGAGAAGGTCCAAAGTCCCACATCATAGGCCCTATTCTTGTGGTATGGCTTCATTATTCACATACAGAACACAGCAGTTAAACACCACATGGACCTGATCTGCAGTAATGTGGGTCAAGGCTGCCTTAAGATGGCCTTGCCATGCCTGATCTAAAGTCAGTGGAAAGTCCTCGGTGGTGCAGTGGGTTAAACCCCTGTGCTGGCAGGACTGAAGACCGTCAGGTTGCACGTTCGAATCCGCAGAGAAGCGGATGAGCTCCCTCTATCAGCTCCAGCTCCTCATGTGGGGACATGAGAGAAGCCTCCCACAAGGATGATAAAACATCACATCATCCGGGTGTCCCCTGGGCAACGTCCTTGCAGACGGCCAATTCTCTCACACCAGAAGTGACTTGCAGTTTCTCAGGTCGCTCCTTTCATGACCAAAAAAAAAAAGTGGAAAGTGTGAATTTTACCACAGAATATGGACACTCCCCTGACTTTGGGGATGTAAGGCTAGTTGGGTTGATTCCCAAATGAAACTGGCTGTAAATGCCTCCAGCCATGATATGGGATCAATTTTTTCCTAGTCACTTGTCCTGACATCAGCTGGGGCAATGGGGAACACTCCTCCCTCTCCATTGGTATCCCATCACTCTGAATGACATCAAGGTAAGCAATGGGGTGGGAGCAGAGTTGCAGCTGGATACTGACATAGCAATGCTGGGGTTATGAACGCAATTCTGGGGTTAAAATTGCTGGAAGAAACATTAACAGCCTTAGATATGCTGATGATACCACTCTGATGGCCGAAAGTAAGGAGGAACTGAGGAGCCTTCTAATCAAGGAGAAAGAAGAAAGTGCAAAAGCTGGGTTGCAGTTAAACTTAAAAAAAACCAAGGTTATGACAGATCGATTGATAACTGGCAAATAGAGGGAGAAAACATGGAAGCCGTGACAGACTTTGTATTTCTAGGTTCAATGATTACTTCAGATGCAGACTGCAGCCAGGAAATCAGAAGACATTTACTTCTTGGGAGGAGAGCAATGGCCAATCTTGACAAAATAGTGAAGAGTAGAGACATCACACTGGCAACCAAGATCCATATAGTTAAAGCAATGGTAGTCACCTACAGATGTGAGAGCTGGACCTTAGAGAAAGCTGAATGAAGAAAGATAGATGCTTTTGAACTGTAGTGTTAGAGGAAAGTTCTGAGTGTGTCTTGGACCGTGAGAAGATCCAGGCAGTCCATACTTCGGGAAATAAAGCCCGACTGCTCATTGGAGGGAAGGATATTAGAGGCAAAGATGAAGTACTTTGGCCACATAATAAGAAGACAAGAAAGCTTAGAGAAGACAATGATGCTGGGGAAAATGGAAGGAAAAAGGAAGAGGGGCCGACCAAGGGCAAGATGGATGGATGGTATCCTTGAAGTGACTGGCTTGACCTTGAAGGAGCTGGGGGTGATGACGACCAACAGGGAGCTCTGGCATGGGCTGGTACATGAGGTCATGAAGAGTCAGAAGTGACTGAACGAATAAACAGCAACAAAAACTGACATAGTATTTGGGGCCAGAGCAAAGGGGAGAAAATTAGAGTGGCTACCCAATGGTGTCAAACTAGTGGGGACTCTCTCCACAGTGGCTGGGGGAATCCCTGAAATAAGTGTCAACTCGATATACCCCTAAAAACAAAATACAGAGGTCTGATAGAATAATACCTATCTGGATCTGGAAATATGGAATCAACTTGACTTACCTTGGGAATTCTACTGAACTGGTGCTGCAACAGAAAATGCCCTCCTAGATGTATGTACTAGGCTTGTTTGATCAAGAAAAAAATTGGTTCTAAACTCGCTTTGTTTCCAGGGGGCGCCAGCGTTTCGAATTTCTGAGGACTTCCGAAATTTAAGATTTCAAAATTTCAAATTTACGAAATTTCGTTAATTACGAATCGATTCGTTAATGGCGGACGCAATTGCGCAATGCGCTAAAAACACCTCCAAACGGGACAGAGGGAACTTCTGAAATTCAGGATGAAATTAAAATACATTAAGTTAGTAAAAATACAAATTAAAATCACTTAAAATTAATTAAATAATTAAATAATTAAATAATTAAATAAAATAATAAAATAAGTAATAAGATAATAAAATATCTCCAGGAGGAGGAGGAGGAGGAGGAGGAGGAGGAGGAGGAGGAGGAGGAGGAGGAGGAGGATGGGGAGGAAAGGCAACGCTGGCACCTTTTCTCTCCTTCTTTCCCGTCTTAATAATTATGAAATAATTACGAAATAATTACGAAAATTTGGAAAAATTGTTTCGATTCTTAATTACTCTTCACACTATTCCTGCATGGCTCGATATTGGATCGTAAGCTAATTTAAATATGAATTAATAACGACTTTAGAAACTAACGAACACGATCAAACAAGCCTAGTATGTACCAACCTAAGCTCTTCAGATGGTAAGGGATGCAGCAGGGTCTCATTTGAAAATCTCATTTCCAAAACAGGTTCACATGGGAGCATATTAACCTGTAAGACAAATGTTGGCATTCTGAGTGACTTTTCCCAGACAATGCTTCTGTTTGCTGACTTGCTGTATTCTATAATGTCTTGTACTTTGCACACATATAATTGAAGATCCCATGTCTCTCTGCAAACACATTTGGGACCTTTGTGCCTCAGTGTATATGGAAGAACCTCAGAAAGAGGAAATTGACTAGGGTAGTGCAGCATCTTTTCCCTTTCAAGCTAAAGATGTGCTTTAACAGGCTACAGTCTCTGTTTCAAATCTACCTTTGAACTTTATCTGATATTGCTGTCTGGTTCTGATCACCATGGTATCTCAGTGCATTATTTCTAAAACCCATCTGACTTTTAAGTATCTGTGGTGCCTGTTAGCTCTCTTTCTTTCTTCATGTCTGGCCTTTTCTCTGATCCGTCACTTTCTTCAAGCTTCAGATTTCAAAGGTCTTTGCTCTGGACTTATTAAAGATTTTAAAAGAAGTACTTCAGAACAAAGTGCCCTATCTCTTGTAAATGCCCCCCCCTTTTCATCTGATATACATAATTTCAGTTACAATTCTATGTGTAACTGTAAGGTTCTTGGGATACTGGCAGTTTCACCAAGATTCCTTTGATTCTGCAAGAATGTTATGACTAGTTATAGGGACAGAGTCTCTAGGAAGCTCTCTGCTGGGCTTCAGATCAACTGGTTTGGATGGTAAAGGCTCCAATGGATGAATCGATTGATGAATAGATTGCAAAAGTAGGGGCTTTGTTCTATTAACTTTTGGTCAGAGAGTTATCATAGGTGCCAAAGGGCTTTCTCCTCTCTTATTTTCTTCGAAGATGCCTAAAATTTCTAACTTCCCTTCCTTTAAGCTGTGGTGGAGTTGTGATGTGAATGGTACAGTAGTATTTATGTATTTTAATTCATTTACATCTTACTTTTCTCTCATTATGGGATTCCACGTGGTTTCTAACATAAGTTAAAATAGTTAAACCAAACCAAATGTAAATGGCAGTATAGGGGGAAAGATTTCCATTTGTGGCATAACAGGAATACTGTGGAGACCAAAATCCACTGATTGTGGTAATGTGAAAATAACTAAATTAACTCAATGTATATATTACAAATACACATATCAAAAAAACAGGACTGCCACATTCACATTAAGTAGAAACAACTGGTTCTTCTCTTGAAGTATAAAACAAAGTCTTCGTGTGAGTAAATGTCCTGTTCTTTATTACATATGAGTAGACTCCAGTGGTCACATGAATTGACTCCAACCTGTCAGAGAAATTTGGGGGTATATGCGCAGCGGAAGAGGTTGCTAGATCAACAGACACAAGACTCCAAAAATCAGGACTCTGCAGTCTTACAGTTTCAAAATAACACAAAGTTTACTAAGCACATCTACACACGTCCATTCTTAGCAGGCTATAATCAGGAACTACAAAGCACAGTATAAACAGTTTCAGAACATCTGCTTATCAGACCTCTGGCTGTAACCGGATCCTCCTTCTTCTTCCCACAGCCAGAGAACACGTTATCTCACTACTGTCAAGGTTACTTTTTCTCTGCTTCTTACAATATTTCTAATACACAATTAAACATAATAGAATCCATCTTGAAACACATCTTAATCCATCTTGAATTACATAGAAACACACTGAAAAACACACATGCATACCTCAATAATCCTGACACAACCTGCAACCGTTTTCCACTCACAAGAGCCTTTGTCAGGCAGTTAGGTTCAATTATGAAAAAAAGCTCAACTTTTGAGGTGAGAAATTCACCAACAGTCTTCTGGAGGGGTGGATCAGCTAGTCTTTGTTGAGCAATATACTCTGCAAGCAGTTTTATTCTGTGGCAAGTTTTATTCTGTTGGGGTCAATTCATGTGACCACTGGAGTCTACTCATATGTAATAAAGAACAGGACATTTACTCACACGAAGACTTTGTTTTATACTTCAAGAGAAGAACCAGTTGTTTCTACAATGTGAATGTGACAGTTCTGTTTTTTGATATGTGTATTTGTAATATATACATTGAGTTAATTTAGTTATTTTCACATTACCACAATCAGTGGATTTTGGTCTCCACAGTTTTAGGGGTACCCTTACTGTCAGGCTACTCAGCTGCGGCAAAGTTTTTGTGCTTGCTAAAAAGGAGTAGTCATGGATTAGAAAGCCCTTTGGTGCCCCTTGAACCAAATTAAGTGGGAAGAGAGTTATTTTAGTCCCCCAAAAGTGACAAAAAAGGCTGGACCAAAACTTTTCTTCCAATATTACTGCCACATGTTCAATAACTCAAAGGTTTAGTAAAATTCCAGTGCATCTTAGAAAATGTTTGGATCAGGCATTGCTGCTCTATTAAAGTAATTTGTCACTTAGACAAAGAAGAAACTTCTTCTAGAAAGCTCATCATCATTGATGCCTTGATGGTTTATTTGGACAACTACCTAGACCTACCTTTTTAAAAAACCTAAGCAGTGGTTCACTTTGTCTTTTCAAGACCACTCTGAAATGTACTATCTCTCCCACTCCCAGAGGCGGCCCTAGGTAATTTTCAACATTAAGCAAACAGTATTTTGGTGCCCCCCAACCAATCACTGATATATATTTTCTGTTCGTTGTGGGAGTTCTGTGTGCCATATTTGGTTTAATTCCATCATTGGTGGAGTTCAGAATGCTCTTTGATTGTAGGTGAACTATACATCCAAGTAACTACAACTCGCATATGTCAAGGTCTATTTTCCCCCAAGAGTGCCTCAAGAGCGCCCCTGGGCAAAATCAACTATACTGCAAATGCTTACTTTGTGTAATGGGTTGTGCCGCCCCTGCCCACTCCCCAAGTAGTAATGTAAAAATATCTGCCAATAAACTAAGCATAGGCTCATTGTGACATCAGCAGTCAGCACACCAATCCTCTTTCACTATCCTTTTGCCTATCTGCATATTTTAAAATTCTGTGTCCATAATGGTAAACTTGGTTAAACCAAGTTCCCTGGTTACCATAGATTTTGCCTAAGCAAGCAGTTGAGTTGAGTATATATGTACTCCAAGGAGGTAAGATCCAATAAAGTAGAATTAAAGAAAGACTGAAATACATGCCTTTTCTATATTACCTAAAGATCTATCAGCCCAGCCCACATTTCATTGTGTGTTCTCACAATTTTGTGAGAATTGGGTGGATGCGGATCGATATGAGATATGAGTGCTATATATAACTGGATGACCTTTGAATCAGACACGTGGAAAAATTAGTATTGGTGATTCAGTCCGTGGGTAATAATTCTTGTTGTCCCTAATTAATTTACATGAGAAGATGTATAGAGTGGGATGGACTCTTTAGAAGTATATAACAAAAGGACTAATGTTATAGCCTCGGGCAAAATGTTTTATAATTATGAAAATAATTAACATGTCTGTACCTTCTTTGTTACCTCTTGTGGTTAACGAAGCAAGAGTGAATGGATAATTCTGAAAAAGTACATTTTTAGGGAAATATGTGTTTCTACACTTGTTGACAGCATTTTGCTTATTTGTGAGTTTTAAGGGCTATTTTAAGTGTATTTATTATTTTTAATCTATTTTTATCGTAATCCACATTGTATTATTTAATTGTTTTAAAAATGTTGTATTGCACTGTTTAAAACCAAAGTGTGGGAATATTAGCTGGCTTGAATCTCCACGGAGAAAAAGGCGGGGTGTAAATAAAGTAAATAATAATAATAATAATAATAATAATAATAATAATATATTTAATTTATTATATATCTATTAGACAATTGGATTTCATATTCCTTCCCTCTTTATTACTTGCATATTATCTGAAACCTAATCTGCCTTTATTATCATGCTATAACCTTACTTGCAGGAGCCATAATACACCAAATGTCTTTTTTTTTTGTGGCACTGCATTGAAAGCATTGGTGTTTGTCTAGGCAGAGAATTAAATGTGCAACCTGTACATGACTACAAACTTTTAAAAATAGCTATTTGGAAACTAATTATGTTTAGTTATATGTTGTATCAATGTCACAAGATAAATATTAGGCCTGGGTAACAACGGAAAAATTTGTTTCTAAAATCGATTCGTTTTTTGGGGGTTTTTGCGTTTCGTTATTTAAAATAATTACAAAATTTTCCTTTAAAAAGTTCGATATTTACGAAATTTCGTAAATGTGAAAAAATTACAAAACAATAACGAATCGATTTCGAAACAATAACGAATCGATTCGTTAATGGCGGACGCGACCGCGAAATACGCTAAAAAACCTCCAAATGGGACAGGGGGACTTCTGGTGTGATATTATAATTTTTTTTCACTAATTAAACAAAAAACAACTATAAAACTTGCCCCAGACATGCGGAAATAATAACGAAACGACCTCAAAACGATAACGAAACGAATACATAACGAAATACGAAGCATTTACAAAACGTATTTAAAAATTCGTTTTTTAAAAAAATTGCTCCAGAATGGTTCGTTATCGTTTTGTAACTGAAAAAATTAACGAATTATTAACGAATTACGAATTAACGAAACGAAACCGCCCAGCCCTAATAAATATATATTGCTTTGTGCTTTAAATGCTTATATTTCATGGGCACATAGAACAGAAGCTGGATCTACACTGACCTGTAGGCTTGTGCATAGATTCGGAGTTGTCAGTTCCCTTTGGCCGAACCAACTTGTTTGGCTTGGCCAAATGGCTGTAACAGTAAGGGCTCAGCCATTTTTTGTGTGTGTTACAGAAACATTTGGCAGGTTTTTTTTTACATTTTACAGTTTTTTGTGTGTGTTACAGAAACATGTGGCAGACGATCATGGCTCCTCCTCCCCTATTTGCCACCACATAGCACAGAGAAGCTGCCATGGGCTGTTTGCACAGGGTTTCCCTGTGGGCTCTGCCTGTTAGGCCAATCAGAACAGAAGAACATCGTGGCATGCCTTACACAAGCTGTCTAAGGAAAGCTTCCCAGAAAGGAAGATAGGAAAGGGTCCCAGGAGGGATGCTTCCTTAACCTAGTTCTCCAAACCCAGACTCCTTTGAAAGGAAGATAGGAAAGGATGCTTCCTTAATTTTTGAAATTCAGAGTTTAAACTTACCGTTGTTCTTAGTACAATAAATGTCTTTTTGATAGCAGTGATGTAATATTTTGAGAATTTGTGAACAAGGAAAAGATATGTCAGTGATTTTGACATGATTTATCAACTAAGGAATGCATTTAATGCCATACAAATCCTCAAATTTGCATGTCTTTTTTTGTATTAACTTCAATTTTCATATTCATGATACAGAGAAATGTTCCTGTTTCACATTTGCGTACATTTGTTTCAGCTCTGTAGATCTTCTGCATATTTATGAAATAACTTATACTGTTTAGATCAAGTTTAATTTGCCCATTTTTTAACAAAGTAGACCTTATTGTGTTTGTCAAAAAAGAAGTTATTCTGAATTGTCACTATTCACCTGTATAGCTTCTAGGTGGATGGAAACTCTATTTATACTTTTATAACAACATCTTGCCTACTATTGAAGATTCATATGTAGATGTTCCTTAGCTGTAGAACATTTGCAAAATAATCCTTCATATTGTTCTGAGAAGCATGGAAATACAGATATAAATCTTAATATTTCAAACTTGTGAAACAAATTGGGAAATTTTTACATAGTGTATGTGTGTGAGGAAAAATAGGCTGACAACTAAGACTGAACAATTCAAGGGAATATGGCCTAACCAGGGATATCAAACTCATTTTCATTGAGGGTGTCATCACCCTTATGGTTGTCTTCAAAGGGCCGTTGAATCAATGGACAGAGAATTTGTGGGTACAAAGGGCCAACTATATATATATGGAATCTTCATAATTTGCTTTTTGAAGCGATTTCGAAGTTTTTAAGGAAATTTCAAAGTTTTTAGGGAAACAAAGTCCCTTTGCCCTTCCGAAGCTTTTTCCACCATTTCTGTTACAAAGCAGTAAGTGAGTCGGAAATGATTCAGCTTTTCCCCGCTTCTGGTCCCTGGCCTCGGCTCAAGTCAGAGAAGCTGTTTTAAACCAGAAAGGATGAATTTCCTCCCTTTCCTCTCCCCCTGCTTGTGTCTAAAATCTGGGAAGGCATTTTAAACCAGGTGGATGAATTTCCTCCCTTTCCTCTCCCCGCGCTTGTGTCTCAAACCCGAGAAGCCATTTTAAACCAGAGTGGATGAATTCCTTCCCTTTCCCTTCCCCCTGCTTGTGTCTCAAGCCTGGGAAGCCATTTTAAACCAGAGAAGGATAAATTTTCTCCCTTTGCTCCCCCCCCCCCAGTTCTGGAGTAAAACAACTACTTTCAAAGTAAAGACCACCAAATGAAACAGGAAGTAACACTTTCAAACCATTAAGGAAGGATTCAGAAGTCTTGGAAGTTTTGAAAAGTTTTGAACATTTTTTTTGTGAATATCAGAATTGACTTTAGAATTGAACCACCAGCTTTGAACCATTTTTTTTATCAAACAAGTCTAGTTACTACATTTAGTGTTTTACTGGCGATTCTTAGAAGTGATGATTTCTTTTCCTCCCGAGTTAATCTAAGCTAAGGGTTGAAGAAGAGGCTGGGGCTAGCTATGGATTCCTGACCAGATTTTGCCTAGCCCTGATATATAATCTCAGTATAGTTGTGCTATATAGTGTAAGCAGGGGTAGTATTGTCACTCTGCTCCCCTATGGTACTATAGACATAGTACTTCAATCAGCTGTAGAGGTTGAGTATTCTCAGCTAAATTGTTTCAAACCAATCCCATACATTCCTAGGTCAGATCATTCAGTATTAAGATGGATTTAGAAGGTCCAGGTTATTTGAAGGACCATAACAATGACACTGTGTTAAGATATGTTAAGGTCTTTTAGTAACATTGAGTGTTTGTTTTACCTTTACAAATTGTTTATTCACTTTTTAAATAACTCTGATTTTTATACTTTTAGTAATTACCTTGTTTACCTTTAATCTGTATTGTTTTTAAATATGTTGTCAGCCACCTAGAATCCCAGTATTGGGGAAAGTCAGATCTAAATGAAATAGTCAGATAGATAAATAAATAACTGAAGGTAAGAAAATGCCTTTGCTCAATCATAGAAGTAAGGCCTGTGCTTGCCGAAAATTGCTCACAATAAAATGGGAAGAATTTTCATTATATTCTTGTCATGAAAACAATTTGGAAGAACATCCTCTGTGTAGGGTTTTGAATTTTGTTTTGAAAATTCATTGTTGTTACAGCTATTTACAGGCTCGAAACTATGCATATCTTGTTATGTATTTGTTGTTCCTTTTTTGCATGGAAATAGCAAAATCCATTAAAAACCTATCTCTGCAAACACTGTAAAATTTATGTTGCGTCTTCATCAGAAGCCACTTGCAATGCTAAACTACTGGATGCCATATATGAGGGGAAAACCCAGTCGTGATCTTATGAATAGGAAATGTATGCACTATTGAGTGTTCTGGGTGTTATTACTGAAGTTCTCCATGAGGATAACCACATGTGGGGAATGGAATGAAAAATGTATTTATATTCGCTTGTATTTTCATATGGTGCTGTGAAATCAGAGTATAGTTATTTTCACATGAAATGTTTTTCCTCCATTTCCTTGCTTTGGCTGTCCATAAAGCACACATTGCAGACAAATATTAGAAATAAATAAATAGCAGGCTGACAATAAAGATGACGACAATGCTATGGAAAATGGACTATGGACAGGCTTCGGATTAAGTTGTTGATCGTAGAACTCGGACTTGACATGCCAACTAATTCAATTTGCACTATTTTACATGGATTTTCATCTAATTTTAATGTTTTACTTATTATGTAACTGTTGTTTTATCTGTTGTATATGTGGGGCATCGAATTGTTACTGGCTGTAAGCTGCCCTGAGTCCCCCTTTGGGGGTAGAGAAAGGTGGGGTACAAATATTTGAAATAAATAAATAATAAAAAAACAAGACAGAGGTACTCCTGGTCAGTCGCAAGGCCGAACAGGGTATAGGGTTACAGCCTGTGTTGGATGAGGTCGCACTCCCCCTGAAGACGCAGGTTCGCAGTTTGGGTGTGATCCTGGACTCATCGCTGAGCCTGGAACCCCAGGTTTCGGCGGTGACCATGGGAGCATTCGCACAGTTAAAACTTGTGCGCCAACTTTCCTTATTCTGGGAAGGCACACTGGAACAACCACGTTTTCAAGCTCCTCCTAAAGACTGCCAGAGTTGGGGCATGTCTGATGTCTCTGGGAAGTGAGTTCCAGAGTTGGGGGGCCACCACCGAGAAGGCCCTCTCCCTCGTCCCCACCAATCGCGCCTGCGAAAGAGGCGGGAGCGTGAGCAGGGCCTCTCCAGATGATTGA
>NW_026846588.1:116073575-116234923 GCF_025583915.1 Anolis sagrei ordinatus | reverse complement strand
ATGGCAGCCAGTGGAGCTCCTTAAACAGGAGGGTTGACCGCTCCCTGTAAGGAGCCCCGGTTAACAACCTGGTTGCCGCCCGTTGGACCATCTGGAATTTCCGAACTGTTTTCAAGGGCAGCCCCACATAGAGTGCATTACAGTAATCCAGTCTAGAGGTGACTAAGGCATGGACTACCCTGGCCAGATCCGCCTTCACGAGGTATGGTCGCAGTTGGCGCACGAGTATGCAAATATAGTTACTTCGAATACTATTAGACTGAATTTTCTGTGCTTGGGCATTTAAATCCTTAACACCAAGATGAGAGAAATGCCTTTTCAATCGAAAGATTTTAATAGGCTCTTGAAGGAAAGTGTCTGTTAAGAATGTTGAAATGGTACTTTTGGGACTAGTTGGCTTTTTTGGCTGCTGGCCATGTTAGGTTGTATATTCTGGAAGTTGAGGAGCCCAACACTCACCTGCCTTTTTCCATGAAGATATTGCATTAAGAAAAAGCCTTTTGTTGGACATTCCGGTTCTTGAAAGGCCTATCTGTGCAAGGAATAGTGTATTGCTTGGACCTATAATAAATGATCAATAGGCAAGATTTCTGGAAATTACTTGGACTACCTGTGGTGGCAGCAATTAAAGAAGAGAGAGAAAAGGATGAAAGCCTTTTCCACCCTTCTCTCATCTCTGTTGCTCTGGTAGAATTCCTTTAGAAGGATTTTTTTCGCCTGGAGTTTGAAATTGACTCCTGCTAATTATTCAGACTCTTCCCAATTGTTCTTTAAAAGAAGAATATTGAGTAATTTCAAGAGTAATGTGAGTGAATTAAATGTCTAACTCATGTCTAACTTTTAGATGTGAAGGGAAGCACAGAGTTTACATAATAGCAAGTATGAATTGGTATAATGCCTGTTGATGGATACTTACTTACTTTACTTAGGCGATCCCTCGTTTTCCGAGGATGATTGTCTTCCAGTGTTCTTGTGGGTCCGTATGTGGCTGTGGAGCCCTGTTCTTGCTCTGCATCTTCTTCCGCAGTGAGGGGATTGGTTTTCAGGTGGAAGGCAGTTGGCTTGATGCGCCTTCCTCTTGGCACGTTTCTCTCTTTCACCCTCCATTCGTGCCTCTTCAAATTCTGCAGCACTGCTGGTCACAGCTGACCTCCAGCTGGAGCGATCAAGGGCCAGGGCTTCCCAGTTCTCAGTGTCTATGCCAGAGTCTATGCCAGTGTCTATGCCCCCAAGTACCAGAGCTAGCACTAGAGTGATCTCTTCCCCTCAAACACCATAATGCAACTGGAAAATGGTGGCGCTCGCCCTGTATATATGGACCAGCTTTGCCAAAACACACATGATCCCCTCTTCTTTTTCTGATTGGCTCTGGCAATGCAAAGGAATGCAAAGGTTGGTGGAGGAACTCCCTTTCCCCACACCTGGATGCCCTTCTCACATGGCAGTCAAATATAGCCACATGTCCTGTTATTGCTGGTCCCCGGCTGCCGAGCCTGCCTGCCTCGTATTTGGGGATTCAGTTGCCAATTTTAGCTGAATCCACCATATACAAAATCAAACTGATATTACGTCATTTTCTGCTCATGGGTTGGGGGGGGGGGAGTCCAAGGATTTGGGACATATGGAGGTTTAGGGAGCCAAAAATAGGGTATTCCATGACCTGCACATTCCTAACATCTGGGTTGTATTATCAACTTGATAGAAATATGTTCCCAAACTTGTGTTTGGAAAAATAATGACTATAGAGGAGGTGTGAAGTGCTGGATGGGAATACATGCTCAGTCCTCTTGTGAACTTTCGGTTCCACTGAAAATCCTTAGGTGATATCTATTCTTGTAGCTTGGAGAAGAAATCAGTCAAATTTCGTAGGGCAAATGGACTGCTAGATAAAGGTAAGAACCCTCTCTTACCCATTGATTTTTTCACATGTTTTATGATACAGGGTGAGGCAGCAGAACTTCCTTTTTAAAAATGTGCGCTATTCCATCGGCTGAAGACGTAGCGGAGCGCTAGTGGTCTCGTTCGAGAGGCAGGAGTGTAAAGTTTTGTCCTGACACAGTTCAGTCACCATCATGCATTGGAACAATGAGGAGTGTGCTTTTACCGTTTAGGCCTACTTTTCGAGCAGATTTGGAGTGGCTGGCCCGCTCTCCAGATTTGGCCCCTTGTGATTTTTTTCTATGGGGTTTTTTGAAATCCTGTGTTTATGTGAACCGTCCAAGGACCCTACAAGATTTGAAGACCAACATCCAGGAAGAAATTGCCAACATAACACCTGCTGTGCTGGCAAGAGTCATGACAAACGCCAGAAATTGGTTTACTCAGTGTATGGAGAATGTGGGACGTCACCGACCTAATTTGATCTTCAAAACTACATAAAACAAAACTTTAGGTATGTGCCTACATTATAAAAAAAATCTGATTCATACAATGGGTTTTATTAAGTTTTGAAAAAAGGAAGTTATGCTGCCTCACCTTGTATAAGGAGACTGCAAAATAAAGATCTCAATTGTTTCCATGTACTTTCTAGTTTCTTCTGAGTAGTTGAACCTGGGGTAGAATGTAATGCATTTTTCTGTTCATGAATTGTAATACTGTATAACGTTTATTCTAAGGAACTATGGCAGTGTCAATGTTTTGAATGGGATAGTGTTAGTTATTCTTCCTTTGTTATTCTGTCAACTTATTTCTGAATATTAAAACATGCAGGTCAAGGATAACTCCATTATAAGTGGAACTAGGCTTCATCCTGTCTACTTTTACTGCTTTTTTTTTTTAAAAAAAGGATATAAACAAACATGTTTTTCTCAAAAGGAAAGCTGAAGTAAAGGTAGCATTGACTGCTATGGTTGTAACAAACAGAAGATATTATAGCATTTGAACATTAGGTCAGGCAGATGGAATACAACTGATCCTTTCCAATATTTGACTTGTTTGATGGTGAAATAAAAATTAATAGTTTCTGTGCAACTCCTTTGTTGAGAATTTTTACACATCAACAGTCATCAGATGGCACAAAGAATTTGGAAAGCTACAAACACAAGCAAAGATGAAACAAAGGCCTGTTAAAAACATAAAGTACAAAGCACAGACCTTATAATAACTTGCACATTGAACACTTTGAAAAGGGTCTTGAAAACAAGTCTAGAGAGATGTTCATATAAAGAAGATGTTCAGCGGGTATGTGTTTTTTAAAAAGAAAGAAAAAGAAAGGAAGGGGAAAAGAAATGGTTTGAGATTTGTTATTGCTATTCTAACAGCCCTGTTGTGATAACATCATTGCAGAATTAGGTCAGAAAAGAAGAAGGGATGGGAAATAGTGTCTATTGTCACAGTTCTATTGAAGAATTTCATGCAGTCCATTACCAATATGTTTTTTGTCATAGCCTTCAAATTTCCACTCAAAGGTTATTCTTCATAGCTCGAGAAGAAATCCTGTTTGTGTGTTTACAGAAACAAATAATAAATAATAATAAAAATGTATTTGTACCCCGCTACCAGGCATGTAGCCGGGGGGGGGGGCTCGGGGGGCTTCAGCCCCCCCCCCCGAAATTCTCATGGTGGTTCGTGAAAAGGCCTTACTGGTGCATTATTTAAACTGTTATGTTTATTCATATCATGATCTGATAACCATACTCAATATATCCCATATGCATGAGGGTATTGGGGTAATGATACAAAAGGTTTGCTAGGCTAGACCCTCTTTCACTCAGACTCAGCCCCCCCCCGAAACTCAGCCCCCCCCCGAAACGAAATCCTGGCTACGGGCCTGCCCGCTACCATCTCCCCAAAGGACTCGATGCGGCTTACATGAGGCCGAGCCCACAATACAACATTAAACAATAACAACAGTAATACAAAACAATAAATAAACTCATAAGCAATAACACGATGTGTTTAAAAACCTATGGCTGGGCCAAATGTAATAATTAATTTTTTAAAAAAATAATGCTGGGCATGACAAAGTGACATATAACTGGGATAGAAGTTTTGGAGAGGGATGAAATGTGCAGACAATCTTAGATCACTAATAAAGTGTGTTTAGGGACATATTGCTGGGAGTTTCCTTATTCTGGGAAGGCACACTGAAACAACTACATTTTCAGGCTCCTCCTTAAGACTGCCAGAGTTGGGGCTTGCCTAATGTCCTTGGGGAGTGAGTTCCAGAGTCGAGGGGCCACCACCGAAAAGGCTCTCTCCCTCGTCCCCACCAATCGCGCTTGTGATGGTGGTGGGAGCGCGAGCAGGGCCTCTCCAGATGATCAAAGAGATCATGTGGGTTCATACACAGAGATGCGGTCACACAGGTAGGCGGTCCCAAACCGTTCAGGGCTTTGTAGGTAAGCACCTGCACCTTGAATTGGGACCGGTAAATGAACGGCAGCCAATAGAGCTCCTTAAACAGAAACTACATAAATTAACACCAAAGTATACCTTCTCAAGGTTCTTGTGGGTTTTTTCGGGCTATAGGGCCATGTTCTAGAGGCATTTCTCTAGAGGAGAAATGCCTCTAGAACATGGCCCTATAGCCCAAAAAAACCCACAAGAACCTAGTGATTCCAGCCATGAAAGCCTTCGACTATACCTTCTCATTTCCCCTCTTCCCTCTCTCTTTGAATGCCATTGCTTAACTATACAATCACAGGACTGGAAATTATTCTGCTGGTTCATATTATCGTTGCAGTAGGCCTTGAGAGTTGTGTGCTTCTAACAAGCAGGGATCTGATAGAAGGCAGATAGATGGAAAGGTCTGAGCAAAGAGAAGGCCCTTTTCAGTGCCTTTCCTTTTCCATATAGAAATGGTTAAAAGATACTGGTGGGTACAAGAAAAAATATATAAAAAGCTTTCTGTGCTTCAGCCATATCTGTTATATAAAGAAAAGTTATCACTTGCCCAGGGCTCAGCTACATGTGACAATCTGAGTGAACACAAAAACATACTTATGTTTCAAGCTGGGGAAAAGGGGTAAGTTCTGCTTGTACGAAACTCTGTTAGAGATGGAAGCACCAAAAAACATGAATGGAAAGTGAAAGGGCATTGAACTTTTTAGAAAATCGCTCTGTACAAGGAACTTAGCGGGAGGTAGCTCTCCAAAAACCTTAGTAAAATACATTTCCTTTTCAAACAAGGGGCTGAAAGTAAAGGAACACAAAAAGACGTAGCTTAAACTTGTTTAGATTTCCTTGGACCTTTGGTTTCTATTTGAAGATGTTTCAAAGGCATTGCTTTGCTGAAAGGTTTATGACTCCTCCAAAAGGTGTGAAAAAGCTCCAAGCAGATTTCTGCAGATATATAGCTGATGATGTTAAAGGGATTTTACCCTTTTTAACATAAAATTATGTATACATTGAATATTTAATGGTTGCATGCATATAAAATGAAGTTTCTTTATGACTGAGTTGAAGTGAGCAAGTTGTGGCCATGCAGATTATCTTGGATTGCAGCTCCCATAATCTATTACAATTGGCTATGGTTAATGTAGTCCAAGAACACTGGAGGTGCTCGGATTGTCCAAGCCTATAGTAAAAACTCTTTGCCCTAAATCCTTTTTGTTGAATCAACCAAGAAGCTGGCGTACAGTAATTGTCATTATGTATTTTAAAGTTGACTCCAACATATGATAACCCTATCATGAGGGTGGTTTTTTTTTTTTGGCCAAATGTATTCAAAGGTGGTTTCCCAAAATCTGAGTGTGTGTATTCTGGCACGGCTGTACCAGGAGCTCCAACTTCCTTTTCTTTTATTGACTGTTTGCATGTATTCTAAAGTTCTATGCATTTGCAATTAGGTGGCTTTCCTTGATTTGCAGTTATTGGGTCAATGACCCATCCGTCATCATTAGGTTCCCTAGTTCTGCCCCCTTTTGGGTTTTGGGAGGGAAAGGAGCCATTTTTTTGGGCAGTCTCACACAAGGTAGCTAAGCTATAGGACATAGACCAGCTCATCTCATAGAAAAGCTTCCTTTCTCAATAACCATCCAGGGAAAAATAACATCCGGGGATACAGAAGCAGAAATTCCAGGAGAAAGGTCCCAAAAGCTCTGGCTGAGAGCTCACAGCCTCTCAGCCTCACAGCATCAGAGGGAACAGCCCTGAAGTTTCTAAGAATTCTCGAAGGGAGAACAGCATTACAGATCCACGGAACTCCAGCTGAAATATCTTCAAGCCTTGGCTGGTAGGTCTACTCAATACCCAGACACATTTGGAGTCGGTAGTAGGTCCCACACCGATGAGGCATAGATAGAAATCAGCCTGGGAGAGGTTAAAAAGGGTTTTTCCTACAGAGAAAGTTTAGTTAATCAAAGTCAGGTACCAGTCCATTGAGGACTAGACTAAGAAAGCCTTGAAGTGTTGTTTGAACCATTGAAGATTTGTTCCATAATAAAGACTTTGTTGCACCATTAAAGACTCTAAAGACCATCACTTCAGAAAAATCCCCGAGAACCTCTCTTTGAGGTGCCCCTGGCTTCCCGCTGGGCTTAAAGTATACGTCCTATAAAAAAGTACAGCTGTTACAGGCCCAGCGCGCGACAGAAGAGTGTGTTTCCTAAGACCAACTAGTGGGTTTCTACTGGTGAGTGGGATTTGAACCATGAACTCCTGGAATTCTAGTCCAACACATAAGCTGCTACACCAGGGGTCCTCAAACTTTTTAAACAGAGGGCCAGGTCACAGTCCCTCAAACTGTTGGAGAGCCAGATTATCTTTGGAAAAAAAAAGATGAATTTCCATACACACTGCACATATCTTATTTGTAGTGCAAAAAAATGCTTTAAAACAATACAATAATTAAAATGAAAAACAAGTTTATACTTATTAGTATTTCAATGGGAAGTGAGTCTGCTTTTAGCTTTTTTTTTTTTTTGATCATGTCAGGAGCAACTTGAGAAACTGCAAGTCACTTCTGGTATGAGAGAATTGGCCGTCTGCAAGGAGTTGCCCGGGGACGCCCGGATGATTTTGATGTTTTTATCATCCTTGTGGGAGGCTTCTCTCATGTCCCCACATGAGGAGCTGGAGCTGATAGAGGGAGCTCATCCGCCTCTCCCCAGATTTGAACCTGTGACCTGTCGGTCTTCAGTCCTGCCGGCACAGGGGATTAACCCACTGCACCACTGGGGACTCCTTGCTTTTAGCTGATGAGATGTTGTTGTTGTTGTTGTTGTTGTTGTTGTTGTTGTTGTTGTGTGCCTTCAAGTTGTATCAGACTTAGTTTGACCCTGAGCAAGGGCTGGATAAATGACCTTAGAGGGCTGTATTCAGCCCTTAGGCCTTAGTTTGAGGACCCCTGTACTACACCATATGGACATTTGACATACAGAAGCAGAGGCAAGAAAACATAATCCATTTACAAGCATTGCTTTATGACCCTTGAGGACCAGGGAGATCATTAAAAAGTCAATCCTCTCAGAAGGAAGAACTGATTGAAGAAATTAAATTCTAGTGATCTTATTTATGCCCTGGCTTTTATACAAAAAAAAAAACCCTCCAATGCTTTGCATGGCCTTCGAAACACATCCCATGGGTATCTGTTTAAACTGTGCATTCTCCCTAGGAGAGTAGTATACTGTATTACAGTAAACCTCTTAACTGCAAATCCTCATATTAAATGTTGTGTGTAGTATTTTTAAGTCAGTGAACTAAAGATTTTTCATGTTCATTGTGGTGCACTCTTAACTGTACAGAGTTTAAGTGTGAAAGCATACACAAAGGGCTAATTTTCCCTGCCACATACCGTATATACTCGAGTATAAGCTGACCCAAATATAAGCCGACGCACCTAATTTTACCACCAAAAACTGGGAAAACTTATTGAGTATAAGCCGAGGGTGAGAAATGCAGCTTCTTCTTTTTTTTTTAATTTTTTTTTATTAGAAATATTTCAAGCGTATACAAAAGTTTGGGGAAAGAGTGAGCATAAAAACTTCTTAGAAATGGTTTAAGGTAGGAAAAGAAAAAAAAAAGAGGGAGGGTCTGAAGGGGGAGGTAGCCCTAGTGGGGGGGGAGTGGTTCTAAGTTTGGGGGGCATGCGGGAATCGGTTGAGGTATACCGGGTAGGTTGGGGAGGGGGGGGGAATACAGCTGGGGAGGGGGGGGGGAAGAATTCTTTGGAAGGATATTCCAACTTCCAGTCTTCTTGCTCCGTGTCTTTATATTTGAAGGTCCTTTCTATGTACTTTTCTATGGGGTTCCTCCCTTATATTGCTAGATAACTTTATTGAACCTTCTTATCTCCGATTTTACTCTTTTCCTTATCCTTTTCGGGCTAGATCTTTTCTAAGAATTCCTCAACGGGTTTCCAATTCGTTCTCCTCAATGGTCGCCCGTGTGAATCTTTTAATGAGTAGGTCAGTACATCCATCTCTCGTATGTCTCGTACTTTCTCTAGCCACTCCTCTTTAGAGGGAATCTCCTTTGATTTCCAGTATCTGGCGAGCACAATCCTTGCTGCTGTTGTTAGATAGGTCAGCAACATATCACTGTTAAGATCCAGGTCCCATTCTTTTTCGAAGATTCCCAGCAGGTAATACTCTGCTTTTCTCTGAATTTTTCTTTTAAGAATCCGTTCACAAACATCATTTATTTCTTTCCAGAATGCTTGTACGGTTGGGCAAGTCCACCATTGATGGAAGTAGGTTCCCACCTTCTCTTCACACTTCCAGCATTTGTTATTAACGTTTCTGTACATGACACCTAGTTTCTGGGGCGTCATATGCCATCTGTGAAACATCTTGTACCAGTTCTCCTTTAAATCTATGGAGTAGGTGTATTTGATCTTCTTAGTCCAGATGCGTTCCCAATCTTCAAATTTGATGGCTCTCCCGATGTTTTTCACCCACTTAATCATGCATTCTTTGACTGACTCCGTCTCTGTTTTCCAGTCTAACAACTTGGTATAGATGTGGGTTATGTTTTTTTTATCCTTTCGAAGTATTTTTTCCCAAAATTCATCTTTCTCTGTGAAGCCCACCTTTTGATGTTTTGTAAAATGTTCTCTCAATTGAAAATAGTTCAGCCATGAGAAGTTTTCGTAGGTGTTGGATAGTTCCTCTTTGGTCTTAAGTTGGTATGATCCATCTCTTTTCGCTAGACATTCTTTATAGGTAGGCCACTTTCTCCATCCCAGGAGTCTTCTCTGTTCTCCCTCTAGAGGAGACAACCACAATGGAGTTTTTGGGTATAGATGTCTTTTGTATTTGACCCAGATTTTCAGTAAAGATCTTATAACATGATTGTTAAAATTTCTTTCTTTCTTTACTTGGTCGTTCCATAGATAAGAGTGCCAGCCTACTCTAAGATTGAACCCTTCTAGGGCTAACATTCTGTCTTTCTCTAGTAATATCCAATCCTTAATCCAGGTAAGTCCACATGCGTCATGGTACAGATTTAGGTCCGGAAGACCCAAACCTCCTCTTTGTGTTTTGTCGATCATATGTATATATTTGATTCTTGGCTTCTTGCCCCTCCAGATGAAGTTTGATATTTCTTTATTCCATTCCTTAAATATTTTTTGGCTTTGTAATATAGGGATATTCTGAAACAGAAAAAGCAGTTTAGGAAGAAGATTCGTCTTAATTGTAGCAATTCTCCCAAGAAGCGATAGATTCAAGTTGTTCCAGCTCTTCAAATTTTTCTTTAGATCTCTCCACACTGGTTCGTAGTTGTTCCTAAAAAGATCGAAGTTTTTTGCGGATATTACTATTCCTAGATATTTCAACTTGGATACTATTTGCATTCCTGTAAGTTCTTTGAGTTTTTCTTGTTTTTCTCTTGTTATATTCTTTGTCAGGATCTTGGTCTTTTCTCTATTTATCTTAATGCAGCTTCTACTGGTAATCATTAGTAGGTTAAATGTATATGAGTATTTACATAAAACTGTAATTTAAGATACGACTGTCGAACTCTGATTAAACCATTATTTTAACCTTCAATGTAAATGTGCTTACGTATCCTTCCAATAAGAATAAAGAGGGTAAAATAATAAATGTAACAATAATAATAGAGTAAAATAATAAATGTAACACTAGAGTAAAATAGAGTAAAATAGAGTAAAATATGGAGCCCCCGGTGGTCGAGTGGCTTAAAGCACTGAGCTGCTGAGCTTGTTGATCGAAAGGTTGCAGGTTCGATTCCGGGGAGCGGCGTGAGCTTCCGCTGTCAGCCCTAGCTTCTGCCAACCTAGCAGTTCGAAAACATGCAAATGTGAGTAGTACCTTCCGGCAGGAAGGTAACGGCGCTCCATGCAGTCATGCCGGCCACATGACCTTGGAGGTGTCTACGGACAACGCTGGCTCTTCGGCTTAGAAATGGAGATGAGCACCACATCCCAGAGTCAGACATGACTGGACTTAATGTCAGGGGACTACCTTTACCTTTACCTAGAGTAAAATAATAAATATAATAATAGAGTAACATAATAAATGTAATAAAATAATAGCACAGTAAAATAATGAAAATGTAATAGCAATAATCATAATAATAAATTGAGTAAAATAATAAATGTAATAAACATAATACTAATAACAGAGTAAAATAATAAATAATCTTGACTCGCGTATAAGCCGAGAGGAACTTTTTCAGCTTAAAAAGGGGGCTGAAAAACTAGGCTTATACTCGAGTATATACAGTATTTTTACCGAATCCTGAATCAGGATCTGATTTCTAGAATGTTTTTGTTAACCCTTGTTAGCCGCTTGCCACCCATAGTATGCAGTTAATGTGGCAGGATGATATTGTATCTGAGCCCACATCATAAAAAAACATCTTGCCTCCTTCAGCATTGGCTATGGTGGCTGGTGTGAACTGTAGAACAACAACAGTGATGCTATAATTTGCCTATCCCTGCAACAAAGTATCAAATGTGGCCAGAGTTTTTACACTTTTAATATAATCTCTCCCTGCTTCAGGTGTTCCCTTTCACCTGCTAAACAGTAGTACCTTCTATTCCCTCCACAACATAGATCATGCAAAGTATGAGGAGCCTGGTGTTCCCATTCAGAGAATCTGTTTGCATGATGTTGTGCCCCAGAAAAAAAAACCCTATGGAACAGATACACCTGGACAAGAGGTGTGCTACAGTTCCACACCAATGAGACTGGGGAAACATCTGAACTTGCTTTAAAGATTGCAATTTCCCATTTCTCCACCCACTTCACTTGTCAAAGATTTATGGTGAATTCTCACAGTTGTAGCAACAGCAGGGAAGTGAGTGGAGTCAAAGGAAAAGCTAGGAAAGCACAATAGATTGCTGGCAACTTTTCTGTGTAGTCTTCTCTTCTTCTTCCTTGTTTGGTAAGGTTGATAATATGAAATAATCTATACCAAGGATTCTCAAACCTTTTCGGCTGCTGAGCCCTTTTTGAAGCAAAAGTTTCTTGTGGAACCCCAAGAAATGCTTGTGTGTATGTGTTCATGTGTATGGATAAACGCACACACACACACACACACACACACACACATCTTTTATATCAGACATGGGCAAACTTTTTGATGCAAAGCACCCCCTAAAGATAGACATCCAGCCTTTGTGGATTGTGGCACAGCTGGCTGAGTGTCAGCTGCATTAAGATCACTCTGACCAAAAGGTCATGAGTTCAAAGCCAGCCCGCTTTGGAGTGGGTTTTCAAACCAATTGTGTAGCCTGTTGTCGACCTTTGCAACTCGAAAGACAGTTGCATTTTGTCAAGTAGGAAAATTAGGTTCCACCTTAAAGTGTGGAGAGGCTAAATTAACTAATTTATGAGGCCATAAAAAAGACTCCAGCAAAGCACTCCAGCAAAAAAGCATGCGGGGAATGCAGAAGTGCTTCATCAGTGTCGCAGCCTCTGTGTATGTCTGTATATGTTGTAAGTCAAAATTGGCATTGAATGTTTGCCATATATGTGTAGATTGTAATCCGTCCTGAGTCCCCTGCGGAGTGAGAAGGGTGGAATATAAATGCTGTAAATAAATAAATAAATAAATGTGTAATAATAATAATAATAATAATAATAATAATAATAATAATAATAGCAACCCCAAGGGCCATCCAGTTCAACTCCCTTCTGACATGCAAGAAAAGAACAATCAATGCAGCCCCAACAGATGGCCAGTCAGCTTTTAAATAATAATAATAATAATAGACTAATAATAATACCCCTGACCTCACAATCGTGTTAAAAACAAATAATAATAATAATAATAAATAAATAAATAAACTTTATTTGTACCCCACCACCATCTCCCCAATGGGGACTCGGAGCGGCTTACATAGGGCCAGGCCCGAACAACAATTACAATAAAGAAAACCAAAACACAACCGAAAACGCAAACAATAAACTACATCGTAATTACATAAAACATATGAATACATAACAATATAAGAATTACAATAGACACAGGCACAGAAACAATGGGCGGGCTGCATGTAATGATTAAAAAACAACTAATTAAAACTAATTAAAAACTCAGACAAGATAAAAGAGAGAAGCAGATAATATGCGGAGCAACATCAGGGGCCATTCAATCCAACCTCCTTCTGCCATGCAGGAAAAGCACAATCCAAAACCCTATTTCCTTCCCTGAGTGGTGGGAACGAAATAGGATTTTGGAAGCAAGGTAGGCAAGAGGGGGAACTGGGTGGCAAGGGAGTTGGAGGCCAGGGAGGGGGGGAGGGAGAGAAGCAGGAAAGAGGGGGGAAACTTATGGGGAGGAAGGAGGAGGAAGTAAGCAGAGGAAGAAAAAAGAGGAAACCACAGAGGCCCTCAGTATACTTTGTGGAGCCCCAAGGGTTCCACAGAGCACACTGTGAGAACCACTGCTCTATAGTGTTCCAGCTAATTTGGAGTTTGAAACAGGTGAACTAATATTAATCTTTCTCAGTTATGGAGCCCCCAGTGGCGCAGTGGGTTAAACCCCTGTGCCAGCAGGACTGAAGACCGACAGGTCGCAGGTTCGAATCCGGGGAGAGGTGGATGAGCTCCCTCTATCAGCTCCAGCTCCTCATGCGGGGACATGAGAGAATGATAAAACCCCCACGAGGATGATAAAAACTTCAAATCATCCAGGCATCCCCTGGGCAACGTCCTTGCAGACGGCCAATTCTCTCACACCAGAAGTGACTTGCAGTTTCTCAAGTCGCTCCTGACACGAAAAAAAAAGTTATGGAATGGTTGTTGGCCTTCCACAAAGACTATATCTTACAGTCACACTGGCAGCAGGTGCAACTGCAGCATTAGAAAACTTTGGCTGAGCATCCCTTTTTTGTGATCTTTATCCAATATCACTTTCAAATATAATTAATATTCTGGCAGGAGTGGCTGTCAGAGACAGTCTCCCCAGCTTTGTTTGCAGTGCCCACTTCTAAGTGAGTCATTTACTCTCCCACTCCAATTTTTCTCCACAAGCAATCCTGTCATTTTCACACTCTCAGGAGCATTCTCTCATTCTGAGTCATTCTCATGTTATTGTCTTCTTCACTGTTCCTCAGATATGAAGGAGCTTTCTGAGGCTGGGGGATTGACTCTCAGTTTGCCATTTCAGTGGAGACATAGAGAAAAATTTCCAAGTGGGTGATCCAGCTGAACTTCTTTGATCACCATTCATCTTCTCCCCTAAAAATAGCCATCTTTTGCTTGCAAACTCTTTTTTTTGGTTGCAGACGCATGGGGAAAACAAATGTGTTCAAATGTATTTTGAGAATAGGGCTATTAATCTCTAATCTTCTTTGCATGCCGCATGCAACAGATGGTATTCTGATGTCAATGGAAAGATAAAAATAAACCACAATTTAGAGTAACAATTGTTGGATCCTCCCATCAAGGATTTCATTTCAATATTGAAGTTGTGGGTGTGTGAATAACCAAGGGAACTTGAGGAAAATCAACAAATAACCTCTTTACTACACAAGGCAGGGAGAGGTCACCTGTCAGCCCCTGATGTCTAATGCATGTTTCTAGTTGATACTGTTAGCCATATTTGGCCAACAGTATTTTATACCTCTATCTTTGGGGAGAAAGGAGATGGGCATGAAACTCCTCTGAGATCCTGTAAAACAGAATCTACGTACGACCTGCAGACACCACTTTCTCCATTCTATTCGGGATCAATTTGCTGTAAAGAAAGAACATATGAGGACATTCTGCTCCCTGTGTATCATGCTTGAACACCAAAGTGTAGATTCATGTTCATTGAGTTGAAGTCTTACTTTGATCTTTCAACCACCCATGGTTTTCCTTGCATGTCCGTTGGTTTTTACTCTTATAGTTTTGCTTTTGGGAAAGGAATTTTGAAAGATATTTGCATGTGGATGGTGTGATTGTTAAGAGTGATTGTAATGTAACATATGGGCTGAGAAAGGTGGTATACAAATACAGAAAATAAACAATAAATACATAATGTTTATATGTTTTTAATGTGCATTTAATTTTAATTTTAAATCTTTAACTCAAGGGCACTGAAGAGTTGCCATGTGTAAAGCCGCCTTGAGTCCCCTTTGGGGTAGATAAAAGCTGGATACAAATACAGTGTATATATAAATGCTATGCGCATAATGAGTGCCTTAAAAACAAAAGAACCAATGAATGAAATCACACCAAATTTGGCAACAAAACACCTCACAACATAAGGATTGACCATCACTCAAAAAAATATGATTTTGTCATTTGGGAGTTGTAGTTCCTGGGATTTATAGTTCAACTACAATCAAAGAGCATTCTGTACTCCATCAACGATGGAATTGAACCAAACTTGGCACACAGGGCTCCCATGACCAACAGAAAATACTGGAAGGGTTTGGTGGGCATTGACCTTGAGTTTGGGAGTTGTAGTTCACCTACATCCAGAGAGCACTGTGGACTCAAACAATGATGGATCTGGACCAAACTTGGCACAAGCACTCAATACGCCCAAATATGAACACAGATGGAGTTTGGGGGAAATAGACCTTGACATTTGGGAGTTGTAGTCACTGGGATTCATAGTTCACCTACAATCAAAGAGCATTCTGAACCCCACGAATGACAGAATTGGGGCAAACTTCCCACACAGAACCCCCATGACCAACAGAAAATACTTAAGGCCATCCAGTCCAACTCCCTTCACCAGGGCAAGAAAACGTAATCAAAGCCCTCATGACAAAGAGCCATCCAGCCATAGATATAGATAGATAGATATGATACACACACAGAGATATAGTATCATAGATTTGAAAGGTACCAAGAAGGACAATTATATGTTGCATGTTCCAGAGTAGGCAAACCAGACAATCTTCACATCAACACTGACAAAGAAACAGCAAGAAATATTGTTTACTCACAAGCATAAATAAATTACATATATTAGAAACCAACACTTTCTCATTACTTTATTTTCCATATCAACAGACTGGGCCACAGCAATGCGTGGCAGGGGATAGCTAGTAAATACATAAATGTTAAGCATTTTAAAAAAATTAAAAATAACTAAAAGCTAGTAATCAGAAGTGATCTATGTAAAGTTTTACTCAAATATCAGTAATGAGATACAATCAATTGACTTTGAACAAAGAACAAATAATTTTAATGAAGTATGGATTTATTGCCTGGCTCTGTCTGGGATAAATATTATGCGAGCTTTTTAGTTCACACTATCATGTATTTTGTCAAAGGTATTCACTTTGAAATGCTAGAAATGTCAACATCACTGTAATAGTTCCTTCTCCCCAGAGTTTGCAATCAAAGGGCAAAACTCACTATATCATCCTCAGGTCTGTGGCCTTAGGTGAACTGGGGAATGTGAGGGCAAGGATGAGCTGGGTAACAGAGGGAACTTGCAGAAAACTAACAAAGAAAACTCTTTGCTGCACAAGGCAAGGAAAGGTTATATGTTATTCCCTGATCTCTACAAAATGTATCAGGTAAGTTTTGTTCACTATTTTAAGTGACATGGCAATTCTGCTGTCATGTCCTTTGATGTGATAGATGAGTATAAGGCCAAAGGTGACCAGTTTTGTTCTTCCAACACTTCACAAAAGCTGAGTCCGGTAATTCTGCCACTGGGCAATAAATAAAGAGAACAGGTGTTTAGATTTTTGTGTTCTTTTATTTTTAGTAAAACAGGAAGGGAGTTTAAGCTCCAGGAATGGTAACATCTTGGTTTAGATGTGAATATAACATTTCACATGGGTGTTGTTTCAATTCTTGTTTGAAAATGATGGTTTGCATGAGATGTGAAAACTGCCACATTTGCACCTTTTATCGTTCCATTGTGCTACTTTTGGTGTTGTGTTTTTTACATTAATTTTTATTCAAGGGAAAAAAAATCTACAATCATACAAAGAAATAAAGACATCAGCAGAGGAAAAGATATGAGGCATCTTGCCACAACAGGGCTAAGGATGCACATTAAGATACACCACCCAAATGTGAAGTTGGTCCTTCTTACTTAACTTGCAATACTGCTACAGAAATTAGTATGTATGCAATACTTCCCAGATAATTTTCAGAGTTTTTTCAAAGTGCAATTTCTGTTACTTTTTGTTACTTTTTCTTTATTTATTTCTTATATTTACTTTCTAAGTTTTTATAATAACTTTATTTTTATATATTAATAATTTATAATTTAATTTTATATATTATTTTTATTATTATTTATAATTATATTTTATAAATATTTTATAAATTTAATTATATTTTATTTAAATATTTATATTATTATTTATTTCATTTATATAATATATATAATAATATATTATTATATTATATTATTTTATTTTATATTGTATATATTATATAATTTTATATTATTTATTGTTATTATTATTATTATTATTATTTATATTTTATTTATTTAAATTTTATTATTATTTATTGTTATTATTTATTATTATTATTATTATTATTATTATTTATTTATATTTTATTTATTTAAATTTTATTATTATATTATTGTTTATTTCATTATATTATTAAATTGACTCAGTTTTGGATACTTTATCTTATTACTTTTTTATTTAATATCTTAATATCTTGTTCTATTTGATTATTTTATTTGATTTATTTTATGAAATGATTTTGTTTATAGAGCATTTAGCATTGCGCAATCGCGTCCGCCGTCTTAACGAATCGATTCGTTATTATTCCAATAGCGAATCGATTCGTATTTAATAACGAAGTTTCGGAAGTCGCTTTTGCGCATGCGCAATCGCGTCCGCCGTTTTAACGAATCGATTCGTTATAACCTTAACGAATCGACCCCGCGCCAATAACGAAGCTTCGGAAGTGATTTTGCGCATGCGCGGGGGTCCGCCATCTTAACGAATCGATTCGTAAATATTTACGAAATTTCGTAAATACCGAACTTTTTTAAGGGAAAATTTTGTAATTATTTTAAATATCGAAACAAAAAAACACCCCAATTACAAATCGATTTTAGAAACAAATTTTTGCGTTGTTACCCAGACTGTATGTTGCATGTTCCAGAGTAGGCAAACCAGACAATCTTCACATCAACACTGACAAAGAAACAGCAAGAAATATTGTTTACTCACAAGCATAAATAAATTACATATATTAGAAACCAACACTTTCTCATTACTTTATTTTCCATATCAACAGACTGGGCCACAGCAATGCGTGGCAGGGGATAGCTAGTAAATACATAAATGTTAAGCATTTTAAAAAAATTAAAAATAACTAAAAGCTAGTAATCAGAAGTGATCTATGTAAAGTTTTACTCAAATATCAGTAATGAGATACAATCAATTGACTTTGAACAAAGAACAAATAATTTTAATGAAGTATGGATTTATTGCCTGGCTCTGTCTGGGATAAATATTATGCGAGCTTTTTAGTTCACACTATCATGTATTTTGTCAAAGGTATTCACTTTGAAATGCTAGAAATGTCAACATCACTGTAATAGTTCCTTCTCCCCAGAGTTTGCAATCAAAGGGCAAAACTCACTATATCATCCTCAGGTCTGTGGCCTTAGGTGAACTGGGGAATGTGAGGGCAAGGATGAGCTGGGTAACAGAGGGAACTTGCAGAAAACTAACAAAGAAAACTCTTTGCTGCACAAGGCAAGGAAAGGTTATATGTTATTCCCTGATCTCTACAAAATGTATCAGGTAAGTTTTGTTCACTATTTTAAGTGACATGGCAATTCTGCTGTCATGTCCTTTGATGTGATAGATGAGTATAAGGCCAAAGGTGACCAGTTTTGTTCTTCCAACACTTCACAAAAGCTGAGTCCGGTAATTCTGCCACTGGGCAATAAATAAAGAGAACAGGTGTTTAGATTTTTGTGTTCTTTTTTTTTTAATAAAACAGGAAGGGAGTTTAAGCTCCAGGAATGATAACATCTTGGTTTAGATGTGAATATAACATTTCACATGGGTGTTGTTTCAATTCTTGTTTGAAAATGATGGTTTGCATGAGATGTGAAAACTGCCACATTTGCACCTTTTATCGTTCCATTGTGCTACTTTTGGTGTTGTGTTTTTTACATTATTTTTTATTCAACGGAAAAAAAAATCTACAATCATACAAAGAAATAAAGACATATACAGAGAAACAAACTTTATAATATTAAATTTATTTATTTATTTATTTACAACATTTCTATCCTGCTCTTCTCAACCCCCGGAGGTGGGGACTCAGAGCGGCTTACACTGGCAACAATTTGATGCCAGTGTAAGCCACTATGAGTCCGTTCCGATTAAAGAGATTGTGAATAAGCAACTGGAGAAAAGGAAATCCAGCAACATTTTTAAAAAAATTCCTGCTGTTCTGCACTGATGCTTATATCCGCACATAAGAATCTCTCCATATTTGTATTAGGATAGTTGCATGTATGTATGTATGCATCAGCACATAATTGAATGATTTTTTTTTTAAAAAAAAAACTTCCAGCGCATGTCCCCCATCTGCCCTCCATTTTAACCCAAGACACAGAATGGCTGTGAAGACAGTTGTGGAGGAAATCCTGGGATTGGCAGGTCTATGTGGGGACCTGCTCTGAGGTCCTGGGTGTTGCACTCCAGGTCAGGAAGAAGCCCTCTCACTTTAAAACACCACATGAAGAGTGAAGAAACAAATCTTCTTTTATTGAAGCTTAGTAAATAGTCAGACGATATAAATGCTTGAAAGAAAATAAAAAGGTTCTCAAAATTAATAAGTCCATTAAAAGCAGTAACACAAAGCAATGTCCACACAAGTAATAAAAGCAATCCAATAAAGCATTAATCCCGACAGGAATCACACAGGATGCAAGGACAATCCAAAAGGCTAAAAAAAAACTCCACAGGAACAAGACCTCTTGAACAGGATTTCCATGGCTCATGAACTTGGTTTCCAAATGATGCCTGATCTAACAGATTTCCCCTTGAGGCAAACCTTTTATCCCAAAACTCAGGAATTGGTTTCTTCCCCCCACATTCCCCCCTTATCAGATGAAGTCTTTCGGAGCGGCGTAAATACTGAGCTTGCTGTCGGTCCTGGCTAATCTCCAGCCGCCTATTCTTCAGCTCCTTATCTGGCTGCTCGTTAAAATTCCCAGGTGTCAGATTGTTTTCTAAACCCAAATCTTGAGAGCTCACAGAGAGAGGGGGGGGACTATCATTGCTAGGCCCAGTAAGAATATTCTCATTAGAAATTGCCCTTTGCACTGGGGCCTCTCTGTCATTGTCTGCCTGAAAATCATTGACCAAACCATCACCATCTTGTATCTCAGCCTTGGCACCATCATTTTCCTCATCATTTCCCACATCAGGATCCTGAAACACAAACACAGGCTGATTCCCAACACTGGGTTTGCTTATCCTACATATTAATCCCGTGTTTTGTTTGACTCTCTGACTGTCGATTTTAATTTCTCAATTTCCTATTCCTTTCAGATATCACTATCTAACCATTTTTCTACTTTTAATAACACTCTTCTAAATAAAATATAAAAAAATATAAATTTGTTTCTATCTTTGGTATAAAAAGGTAATAAATGCATCCCATCTTTCTTAAAATTGGTCAAGGATTTCTCCTTGATCAACATTGTCAGCTTATTCATCTTAGCTAATGCATGTATAAGCCAGTCTTCTGAATTTAAACAAGGACAAATGTAAGAAAGTACACTTAGGCAGAAAAAAATGAAATGAAAAGATACAGAATGGGTGATACCTGGTTTGACAATGGTTAATGTGAATAAGATTTTGGAGTTTTTTGAGGACAACAAATTGAACATGAGCCAACAGTGTGGTGCAGCAGATAAAAAAGCCAATAGGATCAAAAGGAGTATAGTGTCTAGATCAAGGGAAGTCATGGTGCCTCTCTATTGAGCTTTGGTTAGTCCTCACCTGGAATACTGTGTCCAAATCTGGGCACCACAGTTCAAAAGAGATATTGACAAGGTGGAAGATGTTCAGAGGAGAGCAACTGAAATCAAAGGTCTGCAGACCAGGGCCCATGAGGAGCATCTTAAAAAACTGGGTATATTTAGCCTGTAGAAGAGATTGAGAGGAGACATGAGAGCTATGTGAAAGGGAGTCATAAGGAAGAAAGAGCAGGCTTGTTTTCTGCTGCCCTTAAAACTAGGACTGAGAGCAATGGGTTCAAATTACAGAAAAGGACATTCCACCTGATCATTAGGAAGAACTTCCTGACTGTACAAGCAGTTCAACAGTGGAACTCTCTGCCTCAGAGTGTGGTGGAAGCTCCTTCCCTAAAAATTCATAAACAGGCTAGATTTCCATCTGTCAGGGGGTGCTTTGATTATGCTTTTCCTGCATGCAGGGGGTTGGACTAGATGGCTCATGTGGTCTCTTCCAACTCCATTATTCTATGATTCTTAGATTGAAATAGCTGATCCTTTCCCTCTCTGGGCATAGATGATTCTTGCTGCTGTAATCAAATATTGTCGTAGCCTCCAGATTTTCCCTCAGGTTGATCATCCAGCATCCTCAACATGTAGAACTCTGGTTTCATCATAATTTTGACCTTCACAGTTTCTTCTAACATCATGTGTATTTGAGTCCAGTACTTCTGGACCTTTTTACAAGACTACCACATATGACAAAAGGCCCCAACATTTTTCTATTTCCAGCATTTACTAGAACTGCTGTTATACATCTTAGAAAACCTATTTGCTGTCAGATACCCTTGTACATCATCTTATAAAACTGTTCTTTTCGATCATTACTCATTGTAAATTTCAAACTCTTTGTCCAAACCTTTTCCCATTGTTCCAATGTATTTGTGTGCCAATATTTTATGCCATGCAATCTGTTACCTGTTTCTAATCCATTAGATATTTTAACCACCGTTTATAATAATATACTTTATTTATAACCCACCTTATCTCCCTGAGGGGACTCAGGTAAGGTTTATTCACTTTCCGAATCAAATGGGCATCTCCGAAATATTGTAAGGTTTCAAATTCTGGTTTATCAGTTATAAATCCAAATATGTATGTTTTTTCTATCTTAAACCATGCTGCAATTTGTTTATGGGCATGCCATTTTATTGTAATACCCTGTATCATTAACTCCATTTTTGTCTTTAACCTATATTGCTCATTATGCAATTACAACACATCTTTATATGTCAATCATTTCAATGCTTCATGTGGAAGACAACATAATGACATATTTAGTATTGTATCAATGGTGAGAGAAAACATGGGATGGACAACATTCAGTACTCTCTGTTCCACCTATGGAATGACATGTGTTTTGGTCCACAAAATCAAGATACACATGTTCACACATAGAGGATCTTATCACCTACACTTTTATGCCTTTTGCCTGCTCATGCTCCCTTCGTTCATCCGGAGAGACCCTGCTCACGATCCCACCTACGTCACAAGTGCGGTTGGTGGGGACAAGGGACAGGGCCTTCTCTGTGGTAGCCCCCCGACTCTGGAACACCCTCCCCAAGGACATCAGACAAGCCCCTACGTTGGCAGTCTTTAGGAAGAGCTTGAAGACCTGGCTATTCCGGTGTGCCTTTCCAGAATAGGAAACTCCAGCAACACGTCCCAGAAGCACTTTATTAGAGATTAAGATTGTCCACACATTGCACTTACCCAAATATCCTTATATCTCACTCAGCATACTCAGAACTTTTTAATCTGTACCCATTACATTTGGCCCAGCCTAGTTTTTATTTTGTTACTGTGTACTGTTTTTACTGCTTACTAGGCCTGTGCGGTTTCGTTCGTTAATTTTGTAATTCGTTATTAATTCGTTATTTTTAGCATTTACGAAGCGATATCAAAACACATTTTCAAACCCGGAAGGGTTTAAAAATATCGAACCGGCAACCCCCATAGATTTAACGAGCTTCCGCTCGTTTCGTTAATGGGATGGAGGCTGCTGGTGCCTGGGAGCCAATCCGGCGCTCCCAAGCACCCAAGCAGTGCACCGTGGCTGTTTCTGATTGGCCGGCGAGCCTTTTGAAAGCGGCTCCGCGCGGCCGTACAGCTCATTGCCTGTGTTTGGTCCACATCAGGGCCATTTTTTGGTTCAGTTTCCATTTTTGAATATTTTTTAATATTATTTTTTAATATTATTTTAATATTATTCTTAAAAAATACAAAAAATATTCTAAAAAAGAAAAGACTCTTCTGTTGGTGTGTGCTCTCATTTGCTGTCTCCTGCCTGTGTTTGGTCCACATCAGGGCCATTTTTTGGTTCAGTTTCCATTTTTGAATATTTTTTAATATTATTTTTAATATTATTTTAATATTATTCTTAAAAAATACAAAAAATATTCTAAAAAAGAAAAGACTCTTCTGTTGCTGTGTGCTCTCAAGTCCTTCGGGAGATGTTAGCAGGGTACAAATAAAGATAATAATAATAATAATAATAATAATAATAATGTTATTATCACATGACACAATGTTTGTATTATCGGTAACCCATAACCACTCCTGAGCAAAGAAATTGCTGCCAGTATCTTTTTTAAATGGGTGGGAATCGATTTCACCCACCTCTACATTCTCCTGCCTGTGTTAGCTCTACATCAGGGCCAGTTTTTGGTTCAGTTTCCATTTCTGAATATTTTCTAAAAATACCTGCCTTTTATTCTTAAAAAAATACAAAAAATATTCTAAAAAAATAAAAGAGTCTTTGGTGGCTGTGTGTGCGTTTGTCATTTGTGTAGTTCCAACCAGTGCGCTCCTTTTGCCAACACAAAGTGCTACATACACTGCTCGCTCATCTGTGTAGTTCCAACCAGTGCGTAATAATAATAATAATAATAATAATAATAATGTTATTATCACATGACACAATGTTTGTATTATCGGTAACCCATAACCACTCCTGAGCAAAGAAATTGCTGCCAGTATCTTTTTTAAATGGGTGGGAATCGATTTCACCCACCTCTACATTCTCCATGTGCATCAGGAGTGCAGTTTTTTTTGTGTGCGTGTGCGATCATACACAGAGAAAAAGTGTGGAATGAAAAGTCCTTTTCAGAATTGTATATTCCTATAATATTTTATGTAGATTTTAGTTGGGCAAATTTCTTAAAAGTCTGTACACCTTTTAAGCACTCTACCAAGTGCATGCATGACGGGACATTTTGTTTTAGGCTTTGTAAATGTTTTTTGCAAAAGAAAAAGGAGAAGAAGGTCTCATTACATGCTTGTTGATGGGAATGAAGCAGCTGGAGGTGTTATTGTAAGCCAAGGCTGAAATGCATTAGTAAAACTTGATTTATAATTTGTTTCAGGGCAGGCATTTCACATAGTGTCTGCTTTTCCAATCCCTGTTGGCTCTTCCTAATATGGTTAGTCACCCACTAAATGGCTCACAAAAACCTTGCAAAATACTTATTGGTCTTTTATTGGCAATAGGTTCTGATTCAATTTGTGTTTAACTTGGTTTTGCATTTTCTACAAAAACAACCTACTAATGGAAGGAAATTATGCGAGTGATGTCCCTCCAGCTTCATTTGTATTTGTATTGTGAATACACAGATATGTCTCACAGCAAAGTAAGCCTACTGAGTAAGCATTAGTATACAATTGGAAAGATGGAACTGCTTTCTAAAAGAAAAACACACAAGCCTCCACCATATTGGAAATGCTGAAATTCCGATTGGCTCTATGCTATTGGGTATCCAAATTAACTTTTGTACCTGTTTCTGTTATCTCACCATTTATATCTTGCCCTTGTTCTTGGTTGAGAGAGGGGCTTACTAAAATATGATTAATATAAATGGCTGAATTTCCCAAATCTTTGGGCTGTGCTTTCATTCTCAGATCCTATAAGTGTAAAATCTCTGAGTAAAGTATAGGAAAAAAATGTCTTCAGTTCATGTAAATGAAAGCAATCCATATAGGCATCAATTTGTCATACATTAGACTTCACATATTGCAGCACTGAAGTATTGTTTGACCTGTGTTAATCTCAAATGTGTATCTCCAGAACATTACTTTAAAAAAAAAAAAAAAAGACCCAAAACATGTTTTGGTTATTGCTGGTGTTAAGACTAATGACTGTAGAATAAATACGAGGGAAATTTTTTAAGTAAGGTCCGTTGGAATATAAGTACACAACGAAAGTTTATTTCAAAAAAGTAAATTTATTTTCAGAAAGTACATACTTCACTCTATTTTTCGACATAGTTGCCAAGTTTGTTCAAACACTTATCATACCTCTGAACCAATTTTAAAATCCCCTCTTCATAAAAACTTGCTGCCTGCTCCGATAACCAAATTGTCTGTAATCAAAGAAGGGGGACCAGAGCGGTCCTCATCATGGACGTTGTCACGGCCATCTTTGAATTGTCATACCCACTTATGCACTTTGCTTTCACTCATAACAGTATCACCGTACACTTCACAAATCTGTCGATGAATTTCTGCAGCAGGCAGGTTCCTTGCTGACAAAAACCATATCACTGAGCGAACCTCACATGCGGAGGGTGAGTTGATAGTCTTAAACATTTTTAAAGCACAGAACAGAACCGTACAGGTTAGCTACAGAGCGGAAACTGAGCACAGTTGTTCCCGAGGCATGCCGGTACACGACGCATGCTCTCGTTGTGGTATGCACGCGAACTACTAGTGCCTACAACAAAACGGACCTTACTTAAAAAATACCTCTCGCATATAAATAATAAAGAAGGTAGGTTAGATCCTTCAACAACAATAGGGGTGGAAATAATATTTTTAAAATAATAAAAATAAATGATCAAAACTTTTCTGGATGAAAATGATATTTCAATTCAGAACTATTAATTCCTTCACAGAGAATAATGGGTTTTTTTGTGCCAAAAGAGGCCTTTTTGCTGATTAAGTATTAAGTCACATTGACTTGTAGATTCACAAAAATACCACAATAAAATATTGTTTTTATATAGTCAGCTCACAACAGCTTGGCTCAATGATGACACGAGACTTCCATCATAATCAAATAAAGAACTTTACTGTCAGACACTAAGGCACAAAAAAGCCGGAATTGCCTGGACACAGCAGGCAGCCCCTTATATACCCTCCCCCTTGTTCAAGCGTTGGATTCCCGCCAGATCCAAAACCCCACGCAAAGCTTCCCGCCACCACACAACTGCTTTCTTCAAGGTCACCAGCTGCAGGGTTCTTATCAGGGCAAAATGTTAGGAGCTCAGTTTCCGGTGCTCAATTCTGGGCTCTGGAAACTGGATCCTGACATCCCAGGATGTACATTTACAATAAAGGTGTACCAGACAGTCTACATTATATCTTAGAGCATTACACTACATCTCAAGGTATGAAGGGGAAACTCAATATTAGAGTGCCGTTTTGGATGGCAGCACTATCTAAAACAGGTAGCTTTGTTGTTAGGACATATTTATTTTTTACTTATAATTAGATCTGGTATTTTTCAGATATATGCAGTGATGCCATATAGGCTTCCATTATTCAAATGTTAACATTTGCATATTCTTGAACATCAGTCTATTGTGTTTCCAGTATTCACATCCTTGCTTTATTTTTAGTGCACACATTGCATTTTTCATAGATTCCCAGGAGCTAGAATTTCTAGCATTTGGAAGTATTGATTCTGACCTTTAAAGCATTAGGGAGAATAAAACATAGTTTGTGGCTAATAAAGAAAACACCTCCTCCTGTATGTTCCCCCATGTGTTGAAAGTCTTCAGGGATGGCACTGTTTTAGGTTCCCTGAAAATATAGAAGGAGTGAATAGATTTGGAGGGCCCTTCTCTATGGTGGTCCCTGACAATAAAGTTGATTGTGACTTTTGGCAGAAAATGTCTGTTTGGAAAGGGGTTAGATACTGAAAGGCTACCATGGCATTAAGATATCCCTAGAAATCATGAGGGATTGAGAAACTATAAACACAGTAACAATCCACTGTTATGTACTATATCTCTTGTAATGCAAATCTTGGCAATCAGCAAGCAGAGTCACTTGTTTTAGAAAAGATTTGCATGAAGATTTAAACTTCAAAATGGCTTTTAAAAAAGAAAAAGAGAGAGAAATGGAGGAAAGTTTACCATAGGCACTTGCATTTTTGAATGACTTCCAGCCATAATACACCTCAAAACATATAGCTAAAGTGATCCAAATAAAACAGGGAATGTTTATATAGTGATATATTTATTGTTAATTGGCAAAATAAGTTATATGATCAAAACTGGTGTGTAATGTGATAATAGAATTAAGCAGCTCCATTATTTGATTGAACACAAACAGTATGGTGTTCATTGCACAGTATGTTTGGTTGGTTGTATGGTGTGAGACAATCAGTCATCTACAAAGACCTTGCCCAGGGGATGCCCACATGTGTTATTCTCCTGCAGGGAGGCTTCTCTTATGTCCCCTGTACTGTTTATACTGTTCTGCCATTATTGCACCATCTGACATCCATCAGGATGTAGCAACCTGTAATGAAAGTACCAAGGGACTGACATCTCCAGCCCATCCTCTGTTCAGGTATCAGTCAGTAAGCTGATACCTTAAATCATTGGTTTCCAACCTGTGGGTCCTCAGATGCTTTGGTCTTCAACTCCCAGAAATCCTAATAGCTGGTAGACTGGTTGGGATTTCTGGGAGTTGTAGGCCAAAACACCTGGGGACCCAAAGGTTGAGAACTGCCTTAAATCAAGAAATAGCTTTCAGAATAAAAAGGCTTACTTGAAAGCTTCTTAAGGTCTACAGAGATACTCATAGGAACCTCTCAGCTAGAAAGAGTCCAAAAGTGGCAGGTTAAAACACAGAATCTCAATCAGTGGCTGATACCAGATGAGAAACTCCCCCTTGGGCACACAAAAGACTGGACGATTGGAAGGCGCTGAATAGACGGTGCTCTGGTGTCACGAGATGCAGAGCTAAGCTTAAGAAATGAACTACAAACTTGCAATTGTGCTGAATGCTCCCTTTCAAAGAAGCTGTGGATGTTGTTGCCACTTAATTTATGGATAATTCAATATAGCTTTTTATGTTCTTGCCTTTCCATGTTGCTTTTAATCTGATAGGCAGTATTGTGTTTTAAGAATGGCTTCCTGTGAAGTCATTTTGTAAGTCCTTTCTTGAATGGAAAAGAAGAACATAAAACACTATGGAAATGAACAGGGCAATGTTTAAAAGCTTCTTAATGTAAGGGCATCTTTGAGGTGGGATTTTCCTCACTGAAGGTCAGCTAGAGGTTGGAAATAATGTGCTACAAGTAGTGCAACTTCATTGGCCTTCCTACTACACTTTGACTTCACTTGAGGCAAAGAGCTCACCAATTCCCATCACATGATGACGATCTGTTTCCAGTGGGACTCTGTGCCTCAAGAGAAGTTGAAGTGTTGCAGAAAGCAGCATGGCAACTCAGGAGGTTCCCGGTGTTGCATAGAAAACAATGGGGGAAAGCCAGATGGTAACACTTCCCTCCCATGGGATTAGGTGAGGGGGAAGGCAGGCGATGTGGGGCATGGAGTAATGGGTTTCTCCCTCTGTGTCCCACTGGATTCACCACAATGTATGGTGGATCTCAGACTTAATGTGATGAGGTCAATAGTTTTATATGTGATGTGTTACCTTTGGGCAAAACAAGGACAATATTTTTTAATAATAAATTTATAAATAAACATATAACCTAATGTTTACTTGTTATTTCTAAGACTTTGAGGCAGGGGGAGGGCTTTTTGTTATTTCTTTGGAAGTGTTTATTTTAGAGTTAAAAATCTGAGAAACTGCAAGTCGCTTCTGTTGTGAGAGAATTGGCCATCTGCAAGGACATTGCCCAGGGGACGCCTGGATGATTTGATGTTTTATCATCCTTGTGGGAAGCTTCTCTCATGCCCCCGCATGAGGAGCTGGAGCTCATAGAGGGAGCTCATTCACCTCTCCCCAGATTCGAACCTGCAACCTGTCGGTCTTCAGTCCTGCCGGCACAGGGGTTTAACCCACTGCACCACCGGGGGCTCTTATCCTAACCATAATAAACTCATATAGCCCCCTCACTCTCAGAGAATTATACTAGCATTCACATATCAAAACCACTAGCCTGCCAATCCCCGAAATAACAAGACCACGCACCAGTATTTGGGTTTGAATATGAGCAACTTTTATTAATTGTTACCTATTGAACTTTGACTGAATCTAAATCTATGGATCCTGAATTTGGTGGCAAAATCGAGGTAGCATCCCTGCCCAGCCTATCCCTTGGCTAGTTAGGATGAAACATCCGGGTCCCCAGGGAACCTAATCTGGGCAAAGTCAAACGGAAATGTGTCGGAGAAGTCCCTCTCAGGATATCTGAGACCCGACTCTCCCCATTCCTGGGCCATTAGAATTCCCTTCACTTCATCAGATTGAACCTTAGGTGAGTATTTTAGTTAATGGCCACCCCTGAAGAGGGTGCCTTGGGCATACACCAAATTTTAGCTTTCCCTAACTGTTTACACAATCACCTATTTAATGCCACACTGTCCCAATTTGCCCTGCAACAGTATAGAGTAGGTGAAAAAACCCCCCTAGAGCATAAGAGGGGAAAAATTCCTACCCGGCCCCTTAACAGCAACCCTAATATACTGTTTAATGGGTGAGAGTGGTGGGTCAACGTTTGGCTCCAGACTGAAGAAGGGGGCAGGTTAGTGCCGAGGGCCTGGCAGCACACCCTTCAAAATAGTTCCATCAAAACTCATTGCTCTCCTTGGGGGAGGAGGCAAATGTCTCTCCCACCCTGGCTGTGCCGGGGTGGGAAAGTTTTTTTATTTCTACTGCCAACCTGCATGCCAGTATTTGCACACACCAACCAATCAATCACATTGTTCTAATCTGCCTCTACAATAAGATTTTTTTTTAAAAAAAATGTAACTTTAAAAATCTTCTAGCTAGGTACTGAAGATGGAAGTGCAGGTTTTAAATGCATGCACATATTTAAAGTAATTAAAAATAATGAATGCATTTTTTTATAATAATCCACAGGTGGAAACCTTTTGCATCCCTCTTAGTATGCATGGCACATTTCTGGTGTCTAGGATTCCTGTACAGCCACCTACCTTTTGATCTATGTCAAAGTATAAAGATAATCCATGAGATAGCTGGGCATTTTGTCAAGTTGAAAATTGAGAAGAAGGAGCTAAACTAAAGTACAAAGAGTAGCTTTTTTTAAAAAGCATTCAGAAGGTATCTATAGAATGGAAAAGAAAGATTTTCTGCTTTTGTGTGATGTGGAGAGATGTTAGATTTGAGAAAGAAGAAAGAAAAAGTGGAAATCCTTTTTGGATTTGCTAGATCTCCTTGGATGTAGGTAGTGAAGAGAGGAGCTAAAAAGGAGCAAGTTCTCCAGAGGGAAGAGTAATAGAAAAGAGTGCAGACTGGTCTTATTTCCCAGAGGTGTTTCCAATGATAGTTATGACCAAGAGTGTCACAGAACCACTCACGATTCTGCAGCAGATGACTATCTGTTTATCATCTTTTTAGGGTATCACACATGTTTTATGAAATACATGTCATGTCAAGGTTATGGCTATATCCAGTCAATGAAATAATTAGATGATTTGCCCTCATGTTAGAGGACACCTATCGTTTCATGCAAATCAAATCTATATATTAGGTTATGTTCATGGGATTTTGGCCTGCATCAATAGGAGCATAGTGTCTAGATCTAGGGAAGTAATGCAGCCCCTCCATTACGCTTTGGTTAGACCACACCTGGAATATTGTGTCCAATTCTGGGCACCACAATTCAAGAGAGATATTGACAAGCTGGAATGTGTCCAGAGGAGGGCGACTAAAATGATCAAGGGTCTGGAGAACAAGCCCTGGGCATGTTTAGCCTGAAGAAGAGAAGGCTGAGAAGAGATATGATAGCCATGTATAGATATGTGAGAGGAAGCCACAGGGAGGAGGGAGCAAGCTTGTTTTCTGCTTCCTTGGAGACTAGGACGCGGAACAATGGCTTCAAACTACAAGAGAGGAGATTCCATCTGAACATGAGGAAGAACTTCCTGACTGTGAAAGCCGTTCAGCAGTGGAACTCTCTGCCCCAGAGTGTGGTGGAGGCTCCTTCTTTGGAAGCTTTTAAACAGAGGCTGGATGGCCATCTGTCAGGGTGATTTGAATGCAATATTCCTGCTTCTTGGCAGGGGGTTGGACTGGATGGCCCATGAGGTCTCTTCCAACTCTTTGATTCTATGATTTGTGGGATTAACAGAACTCAAAAACCACTGGATGAATTGACACAAAATTTGGACACTACACCCCTAACAGACCAACAAGTGACCATCACTCATAAAAAACCCCAAAAAACAACAGAAAGGGCTTAAAAACCCCAAAAGGCTAAATGACAAAAAGCTAAATGACAGGGAAGAAGAAGGGAAGGAAGGGGAGAAAAAAAGAAAGAAAGAAAGAAAGAAAGAAAGAAAGAAAGAAAGAGGGCAAGAAAGGAGAGAAAGAGGGAGGGAAGGAAAGAAAGAAGGAAGGAAGGATGGAAGCAAAAAGTGAAGGAAGGAAAGAGGTAGAGAAGGAAAAAAGGAGAGAAAGAGGGAGGGAAGGAAAGAAGGAAAGAGAGAAAGAAGGATGGAAGCAAAAAGCGAAGGAAGGAAGAAAAGAGGTAGAGAAAGAGGAGAAAAGAAAGGAAAGGAAAGGAGAGAAGGAAGGAAGAAGGAAAGAAGAAAAGGGAGGGAGGGAAGGAAGGAAGGATAGAAGGAGAGAAAGAGGGAGGGAAGGTTGGCCACAGCAACGCATGGCGGGTACAGCTAGTCAAAATATAAAATAAATTTGAGAACATTCTAAAGTGTCCACGTGTAATGCATGTGTTGACTCAGAGTCTTGCCAGCTGATTGTCAGTCTGGTGTGGAGATGCTGCACACATTGGTGTTGAATGCATGGGCTAAGAATATCCATGAATATGTACTTAACTACTTAGGCGATCCCTCATTTTTCGAGGATGATTGTCTTCCAGTGTTCTTGTGGGTCCATATGTGGCTGTGAAGCCCTATTCTTGCTCTGCATCTTCTTCCGCAGTGAGGGCATTGGTTTCCAGGTGGAAGGCGATCTCAATCGGGGTTGACTTGACGCGCCTTCCTCTTGACACGCTTCAATATGTATGGTCTATATTGTTACAGAGAGAAAAATAAGTGAACAGAAAAATAACTGTTCAATGTCCTGTCCTCAGTGGAAATTGGTTGTAAGCTAATCATGACACTTTCCAAAGAGCCACCTTTGGAGTTTCATCTTTGTCTTCATTTCTCTTCTTCCCTTCTATGATATATAAAGACACTCACTCTGTGATACTAAGCATAATTATACTGTCTATTTGCTCACTCCAGCCATGAAAATGTATTTATTCTTCAGTATTTGTTTATTGTATCTCTGTTTGCTCAGACCCCTGCGGCAACGTACAATAGATAAATGTTCCTCTTTTTTTTTGAAGTTCTTTTTAAAAACCAATTAAAGGAACAACATTCAAACAATACCAAAGATCAACCATAGTTTTGAGAAACAAAACAGTCTTGGTTATTATATGTTTTTAATGGTTTTTGTATGGATTTTATAATGCTGTTTTAAATGTTTTAATTGTACATTGTGGACTATTATGGCATCAAATTTGTAAGTCACCATGAGTCGCCTACGGGCTTGAGAAAGGCAGGATAGAAATATCGTAAATAAATAAATAAATAAACCTGTCACATGCTAAGAAGGAAGGGACCAGTCTAGCTTCCCATACGCAGCCGAGATCTTGCTAAAAGAGAAACTCAATAGCATGCAACAGGAAGGAGGGGAAGGAACTGGTAGATTCAGCTCACAGTGTGGTTATAGGTTGTTGTAGGTTTTTTCAGGCTATATGGCCATGTTCTAGAGGCATTCTCTCCTGACATTTCGCCTGCATCTATGGCAAGCATACTCAGAGGTAGTGAGGTCTGTTGGACCTAGGAAAAAGGGTTTATATATTATAGAGTTTTTTAATTCTAAAATTACAACAGCAAAACAGCATAGAGGAAACAATCTGGGACATCTAATCACCTCTCAACAAAAGATTCCCCCAGGCACTGCCAGGTCATCAAATGCTAAAGGTGGTCAGTTGAAACATTCACACCTAGCTCCAGCAGATAAGAGTCCTTTGTCCCACCCTGGTCATTCCACAGATATATAAACCCTTTTTCCTAGTTCCGACAGACCTCACTACCTCTGAGGATGCTTGCCATAGATGCAGGCGAAATATCAGGAGAGAATGCCTCTAGAACATGGCCATATAGCCCGAAAAAACCTACAACAACTTCATGCTTCATCTCATGTGTGTGCAAAAGAGATAGACGGTGTGGTTGTATTTTTAAGAGGATTCTTGTTAGATTGCAGGATTACTGATCATAAGCAGCATGAAACACAGAACATGAAACACAGAACATAGGGGGAATTTCTTTTGTAATAGTATTTTACAGTGCTCAGCTCTCCTCAGTTGGCAAATAAGACCCTCTTTGTCTATCTTCATCTGTTGGAGGAACTCTAAAATAACACTTGGGGTGCAGTTAATTGGCATACTTTAGACTGTTGGCTAATGATAATGGCAACTAATCTTACAGAATCATCCCAATTTCTGAAAAAAATGTGACCATGATTTTGGAGCTAACTTTTGTGTAGTCTGTGTTTTCTTCAATTGTCCATCATTACTTAATGTGTGCCTCTGTGGCAAATGACCAGGATAAAAAAGGTTCCCAAATAGATTATGTTATATAATCATAGAATCATAGAATCAAAGAGTTGGAAGAGACCTCATGGGCCATCCAGTCCAACCCCCTGCCAAGAAGCAGGAATATTGCATTCAAATCACCCCTGAGAGATGGTCATCCAGCCTCTGCTTAAAAGCTTCCAAAGAAGGAGCCTCCACCACACTCTGAGGCAGAGAATTCCACTGCTGAATGGCTCTCAGTCAGGAAGTTCTTCCTCATGTGCAGATGGAATCTCCTTTCTTGTAGTTTGAAGCTATTGTTTCGCGTCCTAGTCTCCAAGGAAGCAGAAAACAAGCTTGCTCCCTCCTCCCTGTGGCTTCCTCTCACATATTTATGTATATCTATCATATCTCCTCTCAGCCTTCTCTTCTTCAGGCTAAACATGCCCAGCTCCTTAAGCCGCCACTCATAGGGCTTGTTCTCCAGACCCTTGATCATTTTAGTCGCCCTCCTCTGGACACATTCCAGCTTGTCAATATCTCTCTTGAATTGTGGTGCCCAGAATTGGACACAATATGTTATGCCATGCCATGCCATGCCATACCATGTTACATTATATTATATGTATTATATATTATATTATATTAACTTCTAAACTTACTGGGAACCGGTGTGCATTAGGAAACAAAGGCCTGATCAAAACTGCTGTATCATGCAGTTTGAACTGCATTATAATGACCAGTATAAACTCATATAATGCAAATTGAACTATATTGACCTGCATTGTGCAAGTCTACACTGCCATATAATCCAGTTCAGTGCAGTTAATCTGCATTCTGAAACTGCATTACATGGCAGTGTTTATAGGGTCAAAGTTTCCTTCTTTAGGATCAATTGGCAACACAAAAAAATATTTGATGCATTCAGGAAACTCTAAGATGTTTAGTTTTACCTTGTGAAAAAGGGTATATTTTGTTGGAGCTCAGCCTGTGATTGTGTTTCAAGAACAGGGTGCTTTGGATGTAGGAAGTGAGGTCAATGAGTTGCAAGATGAGTTTCAAGATGGCAATGGTCAGTGATATTGATGCAGAGAATGACCAGGAGACCCCTGTTCAAAGTGTAGTTTTCCCATGAGAATGTCCCTGAGGGGTGTGGCTATGATGGTGTGCTTTCTAAATTGTTACCAGAGAGTTCCCATGATAGGGAACATGAAAAGAGCTTGGCACCTGGCCCAGCTGCAGAAATTAATGAGCAAATAGATAGACAGGAGGAAATCAGTCAAAACAGGAGAGCCGAACAGTGGCTTCCGTGTTCTGCCAGGCTCCGAGAGAAAAAGATAAGAAATTCTCAGATAAAGCAAAACCAATTTCTGCATGCTAGAGACATAGCTAATGAGGAGATAAAAGTCCTAAGTACAGGATATGTAATCAGATGAAGCATCGTTTAGAATCAAGTCAAGATCTTGTCCTTGTTTCATGGAAATTTTGCTTGGAAAATTCATGTTAATTGCCTTTGTTCCATGGTTTTGATTCTTGGATTCTATGCTTTTATATTCATGACTTGGATCCATGTTTCTTGATTTCTTGCATTTTATTTGGGAAGTCTTGACTTTGTTTTTCTGGACTTTGCTGGACTATTACCCAGGACTACTTTGCTTCTGCTTATCTTCCTACCTAATTGGATATACCTACCAGTGCTTTTTTACTTTATTGCTTTTTAATTATCTTCAATAAAAGGATTGTTTTTCATCCAATGGTATGGTGTTTAAAGTCAGAGGGCTTTTCCTGTCCTGGAGCGCAACATATTTTGCTTTTCGAAATAGATCAACCCTTAATATATTTAGGCACTTTTGATAACTGTTTATCTCTCTCTAGCCCTTTCTCAATACATTTGTTTTCTGTATTTTTTGCCATATTTGGCAAAACTGTGTTTATCCTGTATTGCAGAGCTTTCCAAACTCTGTGACGTGACACATTACTGTGTCTCTTACGTTGTGTAGATGTGTCAGAAGTATCAAGACACCTCTAATTCTGTAAATAAGCAATTTTTTTTTGTTGTGTCAGGAGCGACTTGAGAAACTGCAAGTCGCTTCTGGTGTGAGAGAATTGGCTGTCTGCAAGGACATTGCTCAGGGGACGCCCGGATGATTGATGTTTTTATCATCCTTGTGGGAGGCTTCTCTCATGTCCCCGCATATCATATATGTTTAAAAATATAAATGAAAGGTTTTTATGAGATACGTTGTGTCCCCATACATTTTATTATCACAATTTATGTCTGTCTCTATCTCTTATAAGAGACTGGTATAACTTCTGGCTTGCTGGAAAAATTGAATTACTATGTCACGAAATGAGGCATGTCTAATAAAGTATGTTACCACCATGAAATGCCTGGAAAGCGCAGCTCTATTGGAATGGAATGGGAGGAACATGCTTATGGCATGCCCTGATTCTATGTTAATCTGCCTTGGCATGTTTTACCTGAATACTTTTCTGTATGGAAGAATGATAGATATATGGGGAATTAGTCCTGTTGGCTTAATTTAGCAAATTTCACTGGTTCACATTACATAGAATCTGTAAGATAGTACAGATGGTTTAAAATGTCAAAAATGAAAGCAGAACAACAACAACAACAAAAAAACCAGAAGTGGGCAAAAGTTTGAGTCTGGTTTCTTATCAACTCCAGCTTGCATTTTACCCTCCTACTGTAATAAGAGAAATGGATGTGTGTAAGCCATATGCACAATCTGTTAAAAGAAAACCCACACAAATGTGCACATTTAAAAATGCCTATATGCTCACACTCTGATAGATGGACTTTTGGCCATGGCAACAACAGCAACAACAAAAAGCAAAAAAAAAAAAACACACAGAACAGAGTTTGAGATAAGAAACAGAGGTAACTGTAAGAATTTACTTTATGGATTCTGTCTTTTGATTTTTCCCATTGTTAGTCACAAAAACTGTCATATGATTCAGTTTGACTTCATAGGAAAGCTCATGAAAATTCTGGATATGAAGCCAGTTTTGCTGTGATAAATACAACTGTATGTACTACTTGCAAATGTCGCATCAATATCTGAGCATTAGGGCTAGGTAACCATGGAAAAAATTGTTTCTAAACTCGATTCGTTTCCAGGGGGCGCTAGTGTTTCCAAATTCTAAATACTTCCAAAATTTTGAGATTTCAAAATTTCGTTATTTACGAAATTTCGTTAATTTCAAATCGATTCGTTAATGGCGGACGCGATTGCGCAATATGCTAAAAAAACCTCCAAATGGGACAGGGGGAACTTCTGAAGCTTCCCTCTCCCTCTGTTGTTGACTGTTGGTGTGATAATTTATTTTTTATCACTGATAAAACAAACAACAACTATAAACCTTGCACCAGACATACGGAAATAATTACGAAACAATTACGAAATTTCAAAACAATTTTGAACCAATTACGAAACAATTATGAAACAATACGAAATAAATTGGAAAAATTGTTTGATTTTTAATTACTCCTCACACTATTCCTGCATGGCTCAATATCGGATCGTAAGCTAATTTAAATACGAATTAATAATGAATTACGAAATTAACGAACGAAACCGCCCAGCCCTACTGAGCATCTGTAAGTTTTACATGCTTTAAAACATATTTTTTCAATATTCTGTGCATTAAAACCAGCCAGCAGCCTACACAAACAGTTAGGTGTTGTCAACAAGATGTTTCTAAAGTTGTGATTACACTGAGAGACCAAGTTCAAGTCCACCAAACATTATATCCAGCCTCTGAATATATTACCTGGTTCAATTACTGTATCTAACAATGACATTTGTACTGTGAAAAGTCAGCAGGGAAAAAAATCAATGCATTTTAAAGGCCAAAATTCAGTGGTAGATACAGACCACTGAATTGAAGATTGTCCTTTCAAGAGCAGGTATATTTGCTATTAGAATAGTGTTCAAGAAGATGCTTTTAGGTGAGCTTTCATCTTTCCATTAAAATGGAAAAGAATTCTCTAGAGCCATCTATTTGAGACAAAATCCAGTTACCTTGACTTTCAAGATGGACTTAATAATGGTGATGAATTTTAAACTCTTGAGTAGAAAGGACAAGGACAAGTTTAATGTGTTTAAAGTAGAAATGCTGTATTTTGTGAGATTGTGCATGTTAAGTTTGAAATATGTATTACCTTGCTGTCAAGAGAATTCTGAAAGCAATATCTAGGGGCAAGTATGTAAATGTAAGGATTTCATTTAATCCAAAAATCTTGAACATTATTTTGCTCTCGTGGGAATGCCACTGCTTTTTCTAGACTACTAAAACAGTAGAACCCAAAACGTAATCTCAAAAATGTAAGGAGTGGAAGGCCTCCAGAACTATTTAGATAGTGGTGTTGAGGGCTAAATTAGGGAGAGAAGGAAGAGAGGAAGAATTGTGTGTTGTACTAATACATACAATTATTATTATTATTATTATTATTATTATTATCTTAATTTTTATCCAATTTTCCTTCTAATATAGGAACTCAAGGTAGCTAACAATAAATACAAAGCAATCCAAAGTAAAAACAGTGCAAACACACACCACACATACACAATTAAATAATGAATACTATTGAACCGATTAAACAATAAAAAAATTAAAATGCACTAAAACTTTATACCAAACTTAAAATCACACCATCTTTAAAAGCCCAACCCTCATCAGTTTGTAAATGTATGGTGTCAGGAAATGTTATTGCCTACCGACAAAAGGCAAGCAGAGATGGACTTAGGACCTCATCACATCACGACTACTGGATAGCCATGGATCATGGTAATTCTGGTGGGGGCCCACATGGAGTGTAAGGAACCCATCACCCCACACCTCTCATTGCTCACTTTGCCATTTACGCCATCCCATGGGGGGGAAGCGTCTGCTACCCAGCTTCCTCCCATTGTTCCTTATGCAACACAGGAAGCCCCTTCATATTGCTGCCAATGGCGATTTTACCCCTCTTCAGGTATGGAGACCCGCCAGAAGTAGATCAACTTCATGGGATAAGAGCCAGCAGGCTCTGTGCCTGAAGAGGATTGAAAGCAGCATAGGACGTCCAATTTTGACCATCTGATGAGCCCCTTATACAGTCACAACTAACTTATTTGGTTATTGCAGAGGTTGGAATTCTTCACTGGATTCACAGCAAGGGCTATATAACTTTAAAGTTGCATTCTTCACAGTTAACTTCAAGAGATGCAACTATGGAGACCCAGCTGTAGTCTACACATATATCTAGCAAACCAGGATCACATTTTGTCAGTTTGTCAGCTTTCAGTCAGTTTGACCACAAGGATATTAAAGCCCCTTCTACACTACCATATAACCCAGTATCTGATCCTAGACTATCCACTTTGAACAGAATTATATAGCAGTTTGGATCCAACCTAAGAGAGAGATCGTGTTAAAGATGTATAGAGGGACCCTTAAGCTTCATTTGATGTTCCGCAATTTCATTAATACACTAGCCATCCCCTGCCACGTGTTGCTGTGGCCCAGTCTGTGTCTATGCATTTTGTGTGTGTATATATGTGTATACAGAGGTGGCCCTAGGTAATTTTCAATGGTAAACAAACAGTATTTTGCCCCCCCCCCCAATCAATCATTGATATATATTTTCTGTTCGTCATGGAAGTTCTATGTGCCATATTTGGTTCAATTCCATCATTGGTGGAGTTCAGAATGCTCTTTGATTTTAGATGAACGATACATCCTAGTAACTACAACTCGCATATGTCAAGGTCTATTTTCCCCCAAGAGCACCTCAAGAGTGCCCCTGGGCAAAATCAACCATACTGCAAAGGCTTACTTTGCGTAATGGTTGAGCCGCCCCTGTGTGTATATGTGTAAATATGTGGTTTTGTGCATGTGTTGTAATGTATTTTTTATTTTTTGGCTTTTTAAGTCTCTTCCACTGTGTTTTTCAGTGTTTTTATGAGTGATGGTCACCCATTGGTCTGATAGGTGTATTGTGTCCAAACTTGATGTCAATTCATCCAGTGGTTTTTGAGTTATGTTAATCCCACAAACAAACATTACATTATCAGCAATTTATTGTATTTAAGATGTGACTTCTGTAGATCTGGGATGAAAGTACAGAAAAAAATCAACTGATTTCAAATTGAACATAGATTTTTTAAAAATGTTCCTGTCTTATTTTTAATCTTTAGCTAATCCCTGACATGTCTTGATAATTTTAAGTTAGAAACTGGAGCCATTAGAACTTGGATTGTAAACATCTATTGTGTGGTTGTAATGTTTTGATGTTGCTCATCTTGCCAGTGGGAATGAAACAGCAAACAAGCTCAAGGCTATTCAGTGTTGTTTGTTTACTATTACTCCCTTGTAAGCCATACATTTAGACCATGCTACTCTGGAAATAAAGTAAGATGAAAACTCTTCTTTGGGATGAGAATGAATACTGCTGTGTTGCTCAGTAGGAAATGAATCAAACAAAACCATTCATTTCATGCCAAATTTGCATTCTATGTAGGGAAATATCTGCCAAATTTTAACAAAGGCTGTACTTCAATAATAAAAAATCTCTTTTTAAAACACAAAATGTTTAAAATTAAATAAACAAATACTACAAACACAGCTTGATTCTCCCTTATCTGAAATATTTGGCAGCAGAGGGTTTTTAATTTTTTTTGGAAGACCTGCATTTACAAAAGCATAGTACATGAGGGATATGGGTATGGTAACTCTCACTCCACCACTTCTAGAAACCCAACAGTCTCACCTTACATGGGGAGGCCCTACTCTCGGTCCCACCTTCTTTGCAAGCGTAACCGGTGGGGAGAAGAGACAGAGACCTTCTCTGTGGTGGCCCCTTGGCTGTGGAACTCCCTTCCCAGTGACATCAGGCAGGTCCCATCCCTTCTGGGTTTTAGGGTTAGGTTTAGGGTTGATAGCTTGATGATTCATTAAATTGCTTGTAACTTTTTGTGTAAATGTAACATTGCCATTGTGAAATATACTGCTTTCAAATTGGGCCCATCATTTTGAAATTGGGCCCATCATTACTTTGCTGTCACCACCAAGTAATACATGTGTGTCATATTTGGTAATACCTCATTCACATATATATTGCAATATCCAACTTACTTGCAAGTTTTATTAAAAACATCCACATGTCTGATATTATATCTGTCTTGTTGGACTGAGTGGTTGAGTGGTCCCTGATTTAGTCTGAAAGAGTTAGACAGAGAGCCAATTCTGCAGATCCATGCTTGATCAGAAATATTTTATCATGTATGTGATGGGCACCATGTTTAGAACATAAAGTTTGTCTGTTTATGTCAAATCCTTTCAATGTAGGCATTTAGATGTCATTGTTTATTACACCCGTGATCAGTGTGTCCTCTATCATCTGAGATGGCTGTCTAAAGGCTTGAATAGGATTTTACAGCGGGGCACTATATATTCTGTTATATAAGAAAAGTGTGCTTTATACAGTTTTCCTTGTTATTATTTGGTCATTATTTTAAGGTTTAAAAATAATAAGAATATATTATGTTACTGCTTGGTTGCACTCCCACCAAAGAAGTGACATTTTACTTTATAGATTTTCCAAATTGTTCTGCTTATTAAGCTTAGAACTTTTGGAAGATCAAGAACCAAAGAGTCAGTTTAAGTGAACTCAAATACTTTGTCATGCCTAGCAGAATTTTTCAGACCTTTTTCTTTGAAGGAACACATATACGAGGGGTATTTTTTTAAGTAAGGTCCGTTTTGTTATAGACACTAGTAGTTCACGCGCATACCGCAATGAGCGCATGCGTCGTGTACCGGCATGCCTTGGGAACAACTGTGCTCAGTTTCCGCTCTGTAGCTAACCTGTACGGTTCTGTTCTGTGCTTTAAAAATGTTTAAGACTATCAACTCACCCACCGCATGTGAGGTTCGCTCAGTGATACGGTTTTTGTCAGCAAGGAACCTGCCTGCTGCAGAAATTCATCGACAGATTTGTGAAGTGTACGGTGATACTGTTATGAGTGAAAGCAAAGTGCGTAAGTGGGTACGACAATTCAAAGATGGCTGTGACAACGTCCATGATGAGGACCGCTTCTTTGATAATAGACGATTTGGTTATCGGAGCAGTCGGCAAGTTTTTATGAAGAGGGTATTTTAAAATTGGTTCAGAGGTATAATAAGTGTTTGAACAAACTTGGCAACTATGTTGAAAAATAGAGTGAAGTATGTACTTTCTGAAAATAAATTTACTTTTTGAAATAAACTTTCATTGTGTACTTACGTTCCAACGGACCTTACTACCCCTCGTATGTTACTGCTTGGTTGCACTCCCACCAAAGAAGTGACATTTTACTTTATAGATTTTATAGATTTTCCAAATTGTTCTGCTTATTAAGCTTAGAACCTTTTGAAGATCAAAAACCAAAGAGTCAGTTTAAGTGAACTCAAATACTTTGTCATACCTAGCAGAATTTTTCAGACCTTTTTCCTTGAAGGAACACATATAGTTCCCTATTACGAGTTACTTTTCAAGGCTCAGTCAACTTCAAAAATTGTTTCGGTGTGTGTGTGTGTGATAAGAAACTGCTTTTCAAGAAACCATGGGCAAATCCCCCTTTGAGCACATGGGGTCTTGTATCCAAGCTTCATTCTATAATGTTAAAGTAGCTCGGAGCCAGAGTGTTAAAATGTTCAGCTGTGCATATGTTTTGTGATATGTGTTAAACTTGTATCTAGAAGGGAGATTTTAGGAGGAACTGTTATAATAATTCAGATGTTCATAAACTACCTCCCAGCCATGACTAGTTTTTATTCTTTTGAAGTATTTTTTTGGATTTATACAGAAGCCTAATAAAAAACAAGTCTAATAAATGCTCTAAGACCCAAAGAGCCATGATTCAGGAGGGATGTGAACAGGATCACCCACATTTTGTTTTCGGTTCATTAGCAACCAGTATGACTGTTCTGAAGGTCATGGAAGGAGGGTTTTAAACCTTTCCTTCCTTGCCCTTTCTTTGATTTGAAACATACTCCCACTAGAAGTTGCCTTCAGCTTCACACCATCCTACCCAAAAGGACACACAGAATCACTGGGGTCCATTTGGTCCTGTTTTGAATGTCAGAACATTTATTTTTCTTGCTTTCCTTTCTATCCTTGGAGGTTTACCCAGAATTTATTTACACAACAGGTCTATCAGAGGGAAAAGGTTAAAAGTGACCTAATTTTTATTTCCCAAGCCAGCACTTTTCACAGCTTCTTATGAGACTGTAAACTCCTCAGCTCCACAATTCCTTTGGAGGAATACTCAAATGCTCTTCTTTAGCAGTTACACAGCAATTTATCCAGCATTTTATCTTTCAAAACAAAACAGTATTTGCATTTTATATACTGGCTCACTTCAACTCACAATTTTTTCTCAGAACAATGAAGAATTTTTAATTTTTTTCCAGAGATGAAAAACAGATAACATATTTTTATCAATCCCTTTTCTTATGCTCCTGTTTACCTGTAATCTTCATGTTCTCTGATGGTACATCAGATCTCCACATAACGGCACATGATGGGTGTGCATGTACAATATATGTGTGTGTGAAAGATAACATTTGAATCACAGAATGGTTAACATTGGTCAGGATGAGATGGTGGACTGGAGAGAAAAAAATGTATCCATTACACCCCTTATTGCCTACTCCTGATAGAGAATCCTAGTGTTGGAAGAGACCCCCCAGGGCCATCTAGTTCAACACCATCATGCAAGAAGGTACAATCAAAACAACCCCAATAGGCAGCCTCTGTGGAAAAGCCTCCAGAGAAGGAGACACCACCACACTCCCAGGCAACCTAAACCACCCTCCAACAGCTCTTACTCTCAGGAAGTTCTTCCTAATCTTTTCAGTTGAATCTCTTTCCCTGCCATTTCAAACAATTGCTTCCTTGTGCCCCCTCCTCAATGGAACACCGTTTTCAATCTTGAAACATGGTCCTCATGTTCCCTCTCTACCTTCTCTTCTTTCACCTAAACATCTCCCCAGAGGAAAAAAGGAAGGAAAAGGAGAAAGAAGGAAGGAAGGAAGGAAGGAAGGAAGGAAGGAAGGAAGGAAGGAAGGAAGGAAGGAAGGAAGGAAGGAAGGAAGGAAAAGAAGGATGTAAGAAAGGAAGGGTGGAAAGGAATGGAGRGACGGAGGAAGARAGGGAGGGAATAGAGGGAGAAAAGAGAGAAAGAAGGAAAGACAAAAAGAAAGGAAGGGAGGAGGGAAGGAAGGATGAAAGGGTGAAAGGGAAGGAGGGAGGGAAGGAAGGAAGAAATAAAGAAAGATAGAAGGAAGAAAGGATAGGATGGTGTGAGAGAAGAGACTCTGAGAAAAGAGCCCAAGGGCCCACATCCGCCCCCCCTCCCCCCGGGCCCGGGTTTGCCCATACCTGATACACACGCACACGCACACACACACACACATCAGATCTCCACATAATGCCTTATAATAGGGGGGCATATGGGCATGTATGTATTCTCTCTCTCTCTCTATCTCTCTCTCTCTCTCTCTCTCTCTCTCTSTSTGTGTGTGTGTGTAATTCAGAACCCTATATCAAACAGTGGCTATTAAAACCTGCCTAATTCAAAATTATGTAAAATAATATATTTAATTTAATTGATTTGGAGGTTTGTGCTTGAATTACACATCTGAGTACCAAAATAATTAAAATACATTCGTTATATCTGGATTTTCTTCAAGATCTATGTTGTCTGCATTGTAACAGTAGTGTGGAAATATTATAGAGGCATTATGTGTTTCTTTTGAAGCATACATTCCAATAGTTCTCTCCAAAGTATATTGTCCTGATTATAAAATCAGAGGTCATACTAAGAGCTGCCTGGTGTTCACAAGCCCTCCTGACTTTTTCATACTATGTTCCTTGAGTAATTGAATAGATATTAATGTGAATAGTGGAGAGAAAACCATTCTACTTCATCTTTTCTCATTTTCATAAAATCAATCTTGCAAAGGTTATGCTTTTGCCTTCTTCCTGTCCTTGTGTGTCTCCTGTGTGAACTTTGTTTTCACATCCTGCTGACAGGTCATGCAAACAAATGGAGATCTAGTAGGTATATTTTTTAAAGATCTTGAACTGCATTACACACATCAGGGGTGGGAAAGTCCAGCTAAAAAGAATATGAAATGAAATAAATTGCCTGCTGGCCATTTTTGAATGCGGTGAACTTGGTTGGAGTTGCTCCCAAAATGTTTTTAAGACAGTGTATAAGTAATGCATTGCTTTTCAAAGTAGGAGAGCCAAAACCTCTTAGGCAGTCTTAGTAAACTGAAACATATGTGATTATGGAAATAAAAAGGTTTGGCATGGATACTGTGACAAAATATGGGACAGTTGGACATTCACTTGAGGACTTGGGTATGGTTCATGAAGAGATATTGAGCTGCATCACAGTCTATTTCTCAGGATAAAATGAGATTACTGTGCACAGAGAGTGGGGACTTCTGTAATAGAGGGGTATATTATTCCCTTCAAAGCCACACTCAGAAGCTGCCAAATGTGCTGCTAAGTATTATAGGCAACCAGGCATGTAGCGGGGGGGGGGGGGGGGGGGGGGGGTGGGGGCTTCAGCCCCCCCCCCCCCGAAATTCTCATGGTGGTTCGAAAAGGCCTTACTGGTGCATTATTTAAACTGTTATGTTTATTCATATCATGATCTGATCACCCTACTCAATATATCCCATATGCATGGGGGTATTGGGGTAACGATACAAAAGGTTTGCTAGGGTAGACCCACTTTCACTCGGACTCAGCCCCCCCAAAACAAACTCAGCCCCCCCGAATCGAAATCCTGGCTACGGGCCTGTAGGCAACCTCCTTTGACTTTCTTCTGAAAACGAGGTGAATGAAGAGTGTGCACTTTGATAAGAAGCAGACTGATTGATCTGGGAGGCTTCTTGAGCACCTTGGTTTCATGGGGAATTCTGGAAATAGATTGACCCTAGTGAAAAATGGTGAAAAAAATTGCCAGTTCTGTTTTGGAAGAAGGATGTTTCACAGATACAGTCAACTGGATGTTCTTAATATCATTACCTGCATAATTTGTATGCTACAGTGTAATAAGGGTCTCCAAACCATAATAAATTTATCTTTCTAGATAAAACAGATGCTCTGAATTAAAAAGAAGCCACAGACAATTGCATATTCTGAAGAGTATGAGATGGTGCAGAAAAGAAGGCCAAAATAGATTAAATCATCGGGCCCTTCTACACAGGCCCCAAATCTATGAAGGGTGGAGGGTTAACTTGAGTCATTCACACTGATTTATTTCAGAGTAAACTGGGATTTCCCAATTAGCTCCAGCTTAATTAAACATCTGGAAAGATTCAGGCTTTACTGCAATGTCCAGATATCTCCAGGTGCTGGGCCTGTGGGGATTGACTCCCGGGACTGCCTTCCTTATTTTGGGGATCTGTTCTAATTGCCGTCTTGTTCTTTGGACTCTAAGAGTTCTTTAGGCTCTAAGAGCCTGAAGGAGCAGGATTGCATCCCCACCCTCACCTCCCGGACCCTTGTTTCCTTCCCCCACCCCAACTGATCAAAGGGGCCTGGCTTCATCTTGGAGAAAGCTCCTAATGTGTCAAAAGTTTTGGGAGGAAAATGGAGGGGGGATGGCTAGATGCCCTTCTAGGTTAACCTCTGCTTGCCCAGGATGGCATGTAGCTACCACTCCAACAAAATCCTGCAGTTTGTAGCTGGTGTGGGGCCTCAACCCCAAGAGGAACTGGCATATAAAATCCCAATTCCTCTCTAGATTTGGGCCTGTGTAGAAGGGCCCTTAGATCATCATCTGGAGACCATTCTTCATATTTCCTACACAATAAATCTTTCAGGTCTAGAAGTTGGCAAGGGAGTAAACCTCTTACTATGGAAGAAGTGATTTAGAAACCCAGGAATAAACTATAACCCTGCAGGGATTTCTAATTGCATCTTACTTGTTTGCTCATATAAAAATCTGACTGTGGGATCATTTATGAAAGATAAAGCTTTATTGTAGACATCATATTCAGTGTTAGGATTTGTTTCTTTCTTCATAAATAAACGTTTGAGGGATGCTAAATATAGATGTTTTACAGACATGTTCAACATATTGAGCACTGGCTTAGTTTTACCAGGTTGCAGTTGTTCCATTACAATTAATGCAGTTTCTGATCTGAATGAAGATACACTAAAGTGATGTGAAGGCTGTTGTCTGATTGAGCAAAGCATTTCTGAACATTACACACAAAAGAAGGCAAGCTGCGGCATGAATCGGTTTTTGTCCCAAATCCCTGCTAGTTTCCTCATTTTTGAGATAAAATAACAAAACACATGAAGCCCAGTAGTCACTTGCTGAATTATACAAGTAGTCACACTCCAGGGTTGCACAGTGGTGATAAGGAAAAGCAGACAAAATTTGCCTCCAAGTATCCTATTCCTCCAATTCATAATTTCATTCTTGTTCATTGTGCCCACAATCTTCCCTTCTCCTGCTGCCTCTGCTTTCAAGCTTTCTGCGTGAAGTATGATTTAGAGTGGACTTTCTCCTTAGCAGACAAGGCAACTTTATAGCACTAAAATGTTTGAATTAATATTGAGAATTAGAGCTGATTTACAATTATTGCCATCCTTTGAAGAGAGGCTAATGGTCATCCTTGTTTCAAAGAATCATCCTTCCCACACAGTCACTGAAATAGCTCATTCCTCAAACGTGACATGACATCTGGGAACAATAAGGCTTCAGTAGTAATGAAATGATTATGGGAATAGCTTGATAGCATACATTCTTCCATCTTTTTTCTAGAGTCTGTTTCAAAAGGTTTTTACAGAGCTAGTTCCTGATAATAGGTAGTGGCAGGTTATGGAACAATACTTTTAGTGAGGGATCCAGGTCTCTGACTTTCCTAAAGTTAAGATGGTGATGTCACAATGCAGAGATTGGTGATATCACAAGGAACATCTGTCAGAGTATTGAAACTTTGCCAGCGGAAGGATTGCTAGATCAGCAGACACTGTGTTCCAGAAATCAGGACTCTGCAGACTTTTAGTTACAACAGAACACTAAGTTTACTAAGTACATCTATACACGTCTATTCATAGCAAGCATCAGACAGGAACTACAAAGCACAACACAACAGTTTCAGAACATCTGCTTATCTGACTTTCTGGCTGAGACCAGATCCTCCCTCTTCTTCCCAGCCAGGGAACGCATTATCTCATTTCTGTCAAGGTTACATATTCTCTGCCTCTTACAGTATTTCTAATACACAATTGAACAGAATAGGATCCATCTTGAAATACATCTTAATCCATCTTGAATAACATAGAAACACATTGAAAAACACACATGCATAACTAAATAATCCTGACAATTCCCTCTCTTTTTAAATGTTTCTATAACTCTAATACATACATGTAATCCTCATAATTCTAACATCTAGCCTGAGTCCACAGATGAACACATAGAGGGAGATGAGTATACAGAAACAGAATGTTTTGAGATATAACTCGATGCCCTGATGACAGTAATTAAATAGCATTACAGTTGTAACTTGACAAAGGATAACTTCATTGCTTTGGTAGCATAATAGATACTTGGGCAATTATTGGAATGTACAATTCACTTATATCACACATAATGAGAAGACAGGAAAGCTTAGAGAAGACAATTATGCTGGGGAAAATGGAAGGAAAAAGGAAGAGGGGCCAACCAAGGACAAGTGACTGGCCTGACCTTGAAGGAGCTTGGGGTTGTGACAGCCAACAGGGAGCTCTGGTGTGGGGTGGTCCATGAGGTCACGAAGAGTCGGAAGTGACTGAACGAATGAACAACAAACATTCACTAAACACCGGAGCAGATGGTGACGATGTCAGTTCATGTTGCCGCTTAAGGTCTGTTGAGGTAGTAATGATTTAGACAGGAGGACAATGCTTAATGGCTTCTAGAGCCTCATCTACACTGCGATATAATCCAGTTTCTGAAGCCAGAGTATCTGCTTAGAACTGGATTATATGGCAGTGTAGATCAAGCCTGGGAGTCAAATGTTTTGATTGAAAAATAACTAAAACTAACTTTTCTAAATCACTTTTAACAAGAAACCTAAATGGACACTGGGATGACTAGAGAGTAGAGATATCACTATAAATAATTATTTTGTGAAAATATTTTTTCCAAGCTCTGTTGATGCTTGATAGTTTTAAGCACGTCCTTCCCTTAACAAGAACATAACTAATCTGGATTGCATTTCCCAGCATCTTCACTATTTAAAAATAACTTTTAAAAATGGTATGTTACATTATTCACCCTCTATTTATTATTTATTTATTTATTTACTTCTTTTGTATACCGCAAATATCAGCCTAAAAAGGCGACTCGAAGCGGTTTACAATAAAATGTGCAACACTGAACAATCTATATAACAAACATACACAAACAATACACATAAAAATCATCACGCCTCATTAGAATCAGATCTCGATCTCTCAGTCGTATTACCATTCCTTGTTCAATGTGCCGTCATTCCTGAGTCAGTTGTTATTGCTCGGGGGTCGCATAACTCTAGATATTGTGTGCTGAGGCTATTCTTAAGGACAAATTTTTAAGTCTGTTCCAACATAAAAAAAGAAGAGGGGAAGGAGCATCTAGCAGCACCTTTGAAACTGATTTATTTTAGCAGAAGCTTTTATGTATTTCAATTTATTTCTTCAGAAGCACTCATGGTTTATTAGAAGATAAATCATTTCACATTTGAGCTCTTTAACCATCTCAGTTCAATTATTTCTTTTAAATATGTTAGTAAGGCCTAAAACTTCATCTTTTGTTAATACTATTTTCCACATTTCTTGACTGCTTTCCTGAACATATGTCAGGCAGGACACCTATTCTATATCTCCCGGGGCCAGGCCCGTAGCCAGGATTTCGATTCGAGGGGGAGTGAGTTTGTTTCGGGGGAGGGCTGAGTCTGAGTGAAAGAGGGTCTACCCTAGCAAACCTTTTGTATCGTTACCCCAATACCCCCATGCATATGGAATATATTGAGTATGGTGATCAGATCATGATATGAATAAACATAACAGTTTAAATAATGCACCAGTAAGGCCTTTTCGCGAACCACCATGAGAATTTTGGGGGGGGCTGAAGCCCCTCAAGCCCCCCTGGCTACATGCCTGCCCAGAGTGGTTCCAGACAGGACTTTAATTTGTGTCCAATCAGGTTTAAAATATCCAATTTGGTGTGGAGTAGAGTCCACACACACTCCAGAAAGCCTGTTATTTTCTAGTGGTGGTGGTGGTGGTAGAGAGTGCCCTTCTGGCAGGGCACCCAGACACCAACAAAAAAAAACCCAGAAAAGTCTTTAAAAGTAAAAATTACTCACCTGGCCACCATTTCCCTGCTGTTGGCCCTCTCCTGGCACATAATTTTTACTTTTAAGGCATCTCCGTATACGAACCCACATGATCTCTCTGATCATCTGGAGAGGCCCTGTTCATGATCCCACCTGCGTCGCAAACGCATTTGGTGGGGACGAGGGACAGGGCCTTCTCTGTGGTGACCCCCCAACTCTGGAACTCTCTCTCCAAGGACATCAGACAAGCCTTAACGTTGGCAGTCTTTAGGAAGAGCTTGAAGACATGGCTGTTCCAGTATGCCTTCCTAGAATAGGAAACTCCTAGCATCATGTCCCAAATGCACTTTACTAGAGATTTAAGATTGTCTGCACACCGCACCTATCTCCAAAAACCTATCCATTTCACCTGTCATGTCCAGCATTTTTTAAATTTTATTCATTACATTTGGCCCGGCCTCAGTTTTTAAATGCGCCATGGTGTTACTGTCTAATGCTTATTGTTATTGTTTTAATGTTTATTGCTTTGTTTTATGAGTTATTTATTGTTGTATTTGTTATGCTGTTGTTTTATTGATGTGTTGGGCCTTGGCCTCTTGTAAGCCACACTGAGTCCTTCGGGAGATGTTAGCGGGGTATAAGTAAAGTTAATAATAATAATAATAATAATAATAATAATAATAATAATAATAATTTTCTGGGAGGTTTGGGGAAGAGCGTTAGGGTCCTCTTGGATATTCTAGGCTGAATCAGTCCAGAAAACCTGAGAGGGCAATCCAGACATGGCCATACTTGATTAGACCTGAGTCTTCCAGGAAGACTCGGGTCTAATCCAGTATCAAATTAATTTGCCTGCTTTGTTACAAATTAGTATGGTTTTACATGAAACTTTGTTTGGACGCCCCACATAAAAATTATAAACCCTTCAATACTAAGGTGTTTGGCTTTCTCTGCCAAAGAGTGCTAATAGCTTACCAGATTATAAGTTCAGTTGTCAGTAGTCTACAGCCTGTGAAGGAAAATGTCAGAACTGAGATTAATTCAGTTGCAGTAGGTGATAGCATAGTCATCCCATAGATTTGCTGGCAGAAGAGGCAGACAATTGGATCTTCCTCCTTATATGATTTGAAATGAAATTATTGAAAAAGAAATAATGACACTTCTCTCCTAATGCTCCCTACTGCTGTTTCAAAGTGATAGGATTAATTTTGAATGATATCTGGATATTTGCTTCTTTGTGAAATGGGAACTTTAGAAATGAATTCGCGTTTGCTTCTTTATTATTATCCCAATAAGTCCATGATCTTTGCTGATAAAAAAAACAGTTTTCTACCACTATTTTAAGGAGTTTATCCATGCAAAGAACAGGGTACACTGATAATCCAGAGAGCTATTAAGAATCTACAAATTTATCAGCCCTCAGGCGACTCAAAGCGGTGAACAACATCAATACAAAACATCACGAGACAAGTATAGGGCAATTAAAAACAATTGTAACATAAATCATTAAACATCCGTATAACAATCATTAGCGCCTCAACAGTAAAATCAGAATCCAGTCTCATCATCCATTATTCCGTATTCCTATGTTCAATTACACTGTTTAATCAAATGCTTGTTCGAACAGCCAGGTCTTCACTTTCCTCCGAAACGCCAGCAGGGAGGGGGCCGATCTGATATCTGCAGGCAGGGCGTTCCACAGCCTGAGGGGCCACCACTGAGAAGGCCCTGTCTCTCGTCCCCGCCAAGCGCGCCTGTGATGCAGGCGGGACAGAGAGCAGGGCCTCCCCAGATGATCTTAGTGTCCTAGCCGGTTCATAGGAGGAGATGCGTTCGGAGAGGTAAGTAGGGCCAGAACCGTTTAGGGCTTTATAGGCTAACGACATCACTGGACTTTTTATTCCTGTTTCTTTTTATATCATTTGGATTGCTTTTTCCTATTGCTTGAGCTTCTTTTATTCTTAATAATCTGTTGCTGATTTTACCCAGCTGGTGAGGTTCAAAGTTGGGGGTGATTCTGCTCTGGAGTATGAAAAGAACCAGGGTTCCTGCACCTTTTAATCCTTGCGTAGAAGAATTTCAGCAGGAGTAGCATTCTGGACAAGTTACTTCTGCTGAAATGCCCTTGACTACATAGGCAAAGGATCTCTGCTCTCTTTGTAATCCAGCCATTATAATTTAAACCAAGTCTCAGAACTGAGATCACCACTGAATAACAACAAAAAGTTGCATCCATAAATAAGAGCCAAATTAGAATGGGAAATACATTTGAGCCGCCCCCCCCCCCATTTTGCTAAAGTGGGGACAAGCAGTTCCTGTGGAGATAGGACCCAGCTTCCCTTATTCTTTGGCCCTGAAAGCCAAGCACCCAACTGCCTCTTTTGACATTAATGACTGGTTTTGTACACCCAAGTCTCCTGTAATTTATTCTTTCAAGGAAACCCATGTGGGAAGCAGAGGAAGAGATTGGACATAAGATTAAAGTGCAGTTCTCTCATTTATTGCCATGCTGTCTCTTTTCTCTGCTAATTCCTGTTGCTCCTCTTAATCCCCATGGCAAAATTGACACTATCCCCAAGAGGTAAATATCCCCATGAATTGGGGGTTGGGGGAGATCCCTGACAGCTGAATTCTTCTCTGGCTTCCAAAACATCTCTGTCAGACCCCAATCATGAAAATGAGATTGCATGTGCACTCTGAATGTAATGTTGTAAACTCATGAGGTAGTTCTGTGTGATGAATCACCTGCACATCAGGAAACTGTACACTAAAAATATTAACAATCAATTGTCACATCTCTAATTGGATCATTCCTTAAATTGTAACACTAAGAACAATGGGTGTTTTGAATAAATAGCATTAGAAAATGCATACCTAGACAAATGCCGGGTATATATGCTAGTGGTTAAAATAAATGAGATTTATATAGTTAGGTAGATAGACATGTTTTAATTGCTGGACTTCATTTTCCATTGCTGCAAAATAAAGGAGAGGGAAAGCTATATATGACGAGTTTTGTGAATTCTTTCTTGCTATAATCCTTCAGTAAATTAAAAATAGAGAAGCAATATAGCAACGACCCATCTGCCCGCAAAACTCCTGCCTTTTTACAGCATGCATTTTCAGATTGGTAAGCCTTTTAAAAGGTCATGCTGATTCAGCTAAGTCTCTCTCAGTGACATTAAGATCCATACCTCTCTTTTGGAAATGAATATCAGCAATAGGTATCTCTAATTGCTAACGGTTGTTGTTGTTGGTTTAATCTGTATTTCTGTGTGAAAATATTGTAGCCTTTGAAGAAATTAGAAACACATAGAAGCAAAACCATAGATAGATATCCAACAAGAAAGTGGTCTTGCCGTCCTGAAGGATGCCATCAAGAGAAAAGTACAACTAAGACACACAAATATCAAGCAGATGAGGATGATATTTTCCCGACGATGCTTAATCCTCATATTGCCCCTCTCTGTCATCTGCAGTCCCCTGCCTCCAAGTCCGTCCTCAGCTTTCTTTACCCCTACCATGCCCAGATACGTCAATCAATCAGTTCCTCTTTTGGCCAAATAAATATTTGCCATTTCGTTTATAAATATGGCTTGGGTATACACCAAAGCATTAAATGCCAGGATGTGGCAGAGGCAAGGATGGTAGAGAACAACAGTACTTAAGAGGCTTATACACACTCTGCTCAGTGTGTTTCCTTTTATGGATTGTGATCCTCCCTGCCTCAGTGATCTCTTGCCACTTGACACACTGGGGTCTTTTGCCCCTTTGAAGCACTTGGGGGATGGGGTCTGCCAAACACCATCACATGATGCTTGGTAAGCCCCACCCCATTTACCCTCCGTGTGCCAAGGAATCATTGCAAAATGCTTCCTTGGCAACTACGGAAAGGTAAGCCAGTTTATTGGACCCTTTACTGGCAAATGATGAGATTTCATTGGACCACAATTTGGATGGATTTGGATGATGTTTTTAATTTGGCATGCCATTTTAATGTATATTTATATTGATTTTTTAGGCATTTGATTGTATTTTATTATGTGTTTTATTGTTTTGGCATCAAATTGTTGCTTATTGGTAGCCATCCTGAGTCCCTCCTTGGAGGTCGAGAAAGGATGGGGTATAAATTGTCAGAGATTGATGATGCCCAGTGGAAGGAATGCTAGATCAAACAGACACTGATTTGCAAATAAGGACTCTGCAAGCTTTTAGTTACAAAAGAAAACTAAGTTTTACTAAGCACGCACAGCAAACACATCTTTCTTCAGCAAGCGACATACAGAAAGAGGACTAGTCAAAACCGAAAGCCAAAACACTTCTTCACATCTGCTTATCTTCTCTTGCTTGAAGCTGGCAACTCCCTTCAGTTTCTCACCAGAACAAAGCTTATCTTACTTTCTCAAGTTCACATAATCACAGCCTCAACTCTAAACATTTCTGCACAGTATTTTCCATTCACAGTGGCATCCATATTTGCAATACATAGAAGCACATTTAAAACACATACATAACTCAATTAATCCTGACATAAATGTTCCAAATAAATAAATAAATTTCCTCAATGTGACGGGGAAAGAGCAACTTGGCCTCCATCCCTCAGATGGGGTGAAAACATCACCGGACACTGATTTCACCCCATATGATGAGGTCAACTTATTCTGAATATTGACCTTTGCTTTTGAGGGGAAAAATAAATAGTAGCTTAAAAAAATTAAAAGAGACACTTTAGTATTGTCTACATATGGTGAACTGGCCCTGATGTTGAAAATAAAATAGTTTTAGAAGAGAGCAAATGTACAGGAAAGAATTGTGGTGAGTGAGAGTGTTCTTTTGTTTAGTTTCATGCACCAAACCATCCCAAAAATAGTTTTCCCCCCTATGAGGAAAAATGTAAGAGCTCCAATATATTTCTTTGCATATGAAGAAAAGCAGCTGGAAAATGAGCAAAGCAGTAAAGCAACCAAAGGGATATAGAAATTGCTGCTTTACTGTTCTTCTGCTAAAACCTGGAGCCTTGGCAAGTTGCTTTAAAGTTGTTGTTTTAAAAAAGACACACGACTATGGTGAATTGCAATTGATTTCCAAGTTTATATATTTTTTAAAATCACTGTTAATTTCATTTATTTCTGCTTTTAAAATACAATCCTACATATATTCATTTGAGTTTAAGTTCTACAACAAATATTAGGAAGTTGAAGTGTGACAAAAAGATTTGAAGCCTTTGACTTACATTGCTTCAAAACTCAGAAGTATATTTTTTTATAGTAGCTCAGAGAACATAGCATTAAAAGAAACTGCTGGCTGTTGTAGTAAATGCCATCTTCATTTTCAAATCTTGTGGCAAAGGGCTATAGATAAACTTTCACATTTCATTTCTTATTAGCCAAATAGTCCTCATCGTTTCGGAAGCTGTTCATCTGGTGAACATATTGTCAACCACACATTTGTGTTATCTGTCAGAATACACTTCAAGCTATAGGGTATTACAGGAAGCAACCTTGATCTTCAGAAATAATCCCAGTATTCTTTTCCATGGGCTGCTGTCAACTAGAGCTCTGAGGAACTGATCCATTTGCCTAGAGAACAGATGTAGTTTTATCACAAATGATGTACAATGTGAACTGAGAAATCCCAGTGCTGAAATCTTGTGTTGCTACAAGCTCACATGCTGGAACAAAAGGATGCCAGAAGTGAAGTATCTCATCCCTAAAACTAGCCAGAATGTCATCTAAAAATAGATCATCACATTTTTCTATACCCATAAACTGTCCCACTTTTGTAGGAAGTTTCTATTATTCCTCACTTGTCCCACGTTTCAGCTGCATTTAAAATGTCCCTGTTTCTTTCCAAGTCTCCCACTTTCCCCCTTTGTCCTCAGATTAATTTAGTTGCTACCAATTGACAATGCAAAAGTAGTGGAATATCAAAGTGTGCTGTTGTTGTTGATGATGATGATGTTGTGTTTTACTCTTTTTGGAATGTGTAAGTTAACATTTTGCTGATCTCACAGAGGGAAGTGCCAACTACCATTCCTTCTGGTGCCCCACCAGAAGTTACTTTGCATCGTGAGATGGGAGCCAGTAGGCTCCGTGGGTCAACTAGGGCTGAACTGGCATATGCCACCAAAGTAAGTCCCATCTGATGAGGTCATTTGTCAAAGTGTGTAAAATAAATATATAATTAATATCTTCGAGTGATGCCTAAAAGCATCTTTTTTTAAAATAGATTTTTATTAACCGTTTATATAATTACATGGAAAGTGGGGGAATATATTAAAAGAAGATAGAAAAGTAGGAAAATAAGATAAAGAGAATACAGTAAAATGTAAAAATCAAAAATTACCACCTCCCGAAAAAAAATGGGGAAAAAGAAAAGAAGAAAAAAAGGTGTGTACAGATAGAAAAAATTGATTTTTTTTTTAAAAAAGGACTTCCTTCTAATTCTGCTCACATTGTCTCTTGTGTATATGCTCTCCCTATATGACTGTCCTGGTAATTTTTACAGTTTCATTTTTAGTCCATTCATCCCTTTACATCTCCTTATATTTCTTTTCTATATAGACCTCGATTGATGTCCAGTTTGTTTGTTTAACCGAGTTTCCTGGGTTCTTTCTTAATAGAAAAGTTAGTGTATCCATGTCTTTAATTTCAATTACCTTTTTTAACCAATTGATCTTCTCTGGTATTACGTTTTGCTTCCATAGTTTCGCATATACAATCCTGGCGGCCGTCGTCACATAAGTAAACAAAATATCCTCATTTCAGTTCAAATTTATGTCTCTGTCTGTAATCCCCAATAGGTAGTATTCTGGTTTCCTTGGGAATTTTTTTATTAAAGATTTGTTGGGTTTCCTCGTGTATATCTTTCCAAAATTTCTGGGCTTCCCCACAACTCCACCAGAGATGAAAGAAGCTCCCATCATGTTCATTGCATTTCCAATAAGTTTTTGGTGTGTTTTTATACATGTGGTTTAATTTAATTGGTGTCATATACCACCTATGAAACATTTTCATCCAATTTTCTTTTAAATCTGTTGCGTAGGTGTATTTTAGTTTTCTATTCCACATTATTTCCCAATCACTCATAGCTATTGGTCTTTTGAAGTTCTTAGCCCATTTCAGCATACAATGTTTTATCAATTCTCCCTCTGTTGACCATTCCAACAATTTGTCATATAATTTTGTTATGCATTTTGATTCTGTTCTCAAAAATTTATCCCAAAATTCAACTTTAATTTGAAATTCTTGTTTAATGTCCAAGTTGTAATATTCTTTAATTTGTAAAAAGTGTAACCAGGTAATGTTTGGGAATTTTTGTTTTATCTCTTCATGTGATTTCAGTTCTGATGAACCTTTTACCAGAAGATCTTTGTAAATTTATGCCTAAAATCATCTTAATAATCAAATCTGACATAAGCTACACAAATGGAACAAGAAGCTGAAAAGTCTATTTAAAGTTTTCTTCTGAACACCACAGCAATACAAGTAGAAAGAACCAGAGCTCCATTTGAGATTCTCATAGCCCTGCACAACTGCAAATGGGAGCCTACAGTATTTCTGTGCATCTGTGACTAAAGTTGACCAAAACGTTTTTATTAAAAAATGCAGGGCAGAATGTAGGAACTATAGGCAGTTAAACACTTCCTCTATGGGGTAAATAATAGGCTTGGTTGATTAAAAAATGGTTCAAACCTTGTTTTGGATGTTCGATTCTAAAGTCAATTTCAATTTTCACAGAAAAAAAAATGTTCAGAACTTTTCAAAACTTCAGAGACTTCCAAACCCTTTTGTTAATGGTTTGACAGTGTTATTTCCTGTTTCATTGGGTGGTCTTTACTTTGTAATTAGTTGTTTTACACCAGAAGTGGGGAAAAGTAAGCGGAGGAAATTCCTTCCTTCTCTGGCTTTAAAACTGGATTCTCTGGCTTGAGCAGAGGCCAGGGACCAGAAACAGAAATCTGAATCATTCCTGACTCACTTCATGAGTTGTAACAAAAATGGCGGAAGGGCAAAGGGACTTCCGGTTTTCTTAAAAACGTTGAAATCGCTTCAAAAAGGTCATTTCTCTGAGTTTATTCCGAAGATTCTGACGGTACCTAACCATGTCTAGTAAATAAATACAGATAACTTCCCAGATTTGCACTTTGATTATAAAGAAACATCTCCATGTGACTATGGCAACTGGGACATTTCTATATTATTTTGAGCAACAAGATCATGGAATTTCTTTTGTCGCTTTTCCCTAAGAAGCAGGGAAAGAGTCTCAGATTTGGATTCTGCTATTACTCTAAATCCTTCTGTCATCAGCAGAGTTCATGTTGTGGGGCTGGAATGCTATGTGATCTGTTATCTTAGCTAATGCAAAAGTCATGAAAGGGCCACCATTGTCATGCAAATTACATTGGGCCCATATGGATATGCCCTTTCATAGAAACAACTGTAATCACCATTGCTGAATCAAAAGCCCATTGGTAACCCAATACACTACTTCAGCTGATTGTTTTGGATCTATTAAGCACACTAAATTTATTTATTTATTTATTTATTTTGAGCATTTCTACCCCGCCCTTCTCAGCCCCCGAGGGGGGACTCAGGGTGGCTTACAAAAGGCATAATTCGATGCCAGCAATACACATAGTAAGATAAAATACATAGCAGCAACAATTATAAAATAATTAAAACAATCCAGTTACACAATACAACTATTAAAAACCAATCTAGTGATCAACGTTTGCCAAGCTCAAAATCCGTAAGTTCATTCCGCATTGTTATAAACTTATCCAATTCTAGTCGTCATTGTCCTTTGTCTGTCTGCCAGATTACCCAAAGGCCTGGTCCCATATCCATGTTTTTAGTTTCCTTCTAAAAGAGAGGAGGGATGTCGATGACCTAATTTCCCCGGGAAGCGAATTCCACAGGCGAGGGGCCACCACCGAGAAGGCCCTGCTCCTCGTCCTCACCAACCTCACTTGTGATAGAGGTGGGGCCAAGAGCAGGGCCTCCCCAGAAGATCTTAAACTCCGAGGCGGGAGTAGAGGGAGATGCGTTCGGACAGATACACTGGGCCGGAGCCGTATAGGGTTTTGTAGGTCAAAACCAGCACTTTGAATTGTGCTCGGAACTGGATCGGCAGCCAGTGGAGCTGACATAACAGAGGGGTGGTATGCTCCCTGTATGATGCTCCGGTGAGTAATCTAGCTGCCGCTGGACTAATTGAAGTTTCCGAACAGTCTTCAAAGGCAACCCCACGTAGAGTGCGTTGCAGTAATCTATTCGGATGTAACAAGAGCGTGGACCACTGTGGCCAGATCAGACTTCCCAAGGTACAGGCGCAACTGGCGCACAAGTTTTAATTGTGCAAAAGCTCTCCCTGGTCACCGCCGAAACCTGAGGTTCCAGACTCAGCGACAAGTCCAGGATCACACCTAAGCTGCGAACCTGCGTCTTCAGGGGGAACGTGACCCCATCCAACACAGGCTGTAACCTTATGCCCTGTTCGGCCTTACGACTGACCAGTTGGACCTCTGTCTTGTCTGGATTCAATTTCAATTTGTATCCAGACAAGGCTATGTCAAGTTTTCAGATCCAGTAAAAAAGTTTGAAAATTCTAAATTGAAAATATTGGGGATATTCTTTACTGTCTGGTTCATTCTCTGCAAAAATGATAAAATATCAGATTAGGGGGAAAGCATCACTAGTCCTGCTCAAATGGGAAATATACATTACAAATCTTTCTCAGAACACAGGTTGAATTTAACCAGTCTCATTTCCTTTGGGTGTAGGAACACTGGGAAATTTTAGAATATTTTAAAGTTTTGCTGGAAAAGCAAACTTTGGTTGAATGCGTGTGAAGGCACATAATGAATAAATATGTCTCTTCTATCACAAAGGGTATGCAAATAGACACAAAATTTTGCATAGAAAAGAATCATCAAAAGCAAACCTTTTAGAGATCAAAGCTTGTTTCAGATAATTCAACTACTCTATTCTTGAACTGCAAGTCTTACCTAGAAAAAAATATGAAAGGGGTCGGGGAGAGGTATTCAAAACATTATGAACTACCATGTGTTTTTGAAGCAAGAGAACAGTTTTTTAAAAAAAGACAATATAGCACTGATGAGCCACACATGCTTAAGGACAGTTGGATTTCATTATTTTAAAAGCAAATGATTTCTATCATAAATTCTATTAAGATAGGCAGTATTTGGAGAAAATGTAAAACAGGGAAGGTACTGATGATTTCTTTGGCCAGGAACTACATTGCAAACACAGCCTTGTAGGCCATTTCTGCAGGGCCCATATATTTATTTTATTGATTTATTTACAGTATTTATATTCTGCCCTTCTCACACCGCAGGGGACTCAGGGCAGATTACAGTGTACACATATATGGCAAACATTCAATGCCAATTTGACATACAACGTATACAGACATACACAGAGGCTATTTAACTTTTTCTGGCCGCCAGGGGAGCTGTCGCTTTCATTATCCACCTGCGACGCTGATGAAGTACTTCCGCATACCCCGCATGCTTTTTGCTGCTTTGCTGGAGTCTTTTTTATGGCCTCATAAATTAGTTAATTTAGCCTCCCCACACAAGGTGGTACCTAATTTTCCTACTTGACAGATGCAACTGTCTTTCGGGTTGCAAAGGTCGACAACAGGCTACACAATGGTTGGAAGCCCACTCCAACCCGGGCTGGCTTCGAACTTATGACCTTTTGGTCAAAGTGATCTTAATGCAGCTGACACTCAGCAAGCTGCGCCACAATCCCAGTGCATATATGTGCACTGGATTTCTTATAAGCAGAACATGTTGTTGTTTTTACATGCAAGAAGGTTTTCATCAAATTCAGCAAGCATTAAAATTGAATGCAATATATACATGGGAGAGGGGAGCAGTATGACACTGATGGAAATTATTTCAAGTGCATATTAAATCAAATAAAATAGTTACACATTCTGCTAGTAATCGACATAGGAGGAAGTCTAGTGAAACTATCAAAAATGGCTCCTCTAAAAATTCTCGATTACGGATCGCTTAATAGAATGCCCACACCATTGCTCAGGAATAAAAATCACTTCATTAAATACTTAGAATCACATAAATTATACCAACCAGTCAATTTACATAATGATCAAAATTTGCATTTTACACGGTGTGATAATAATGGGTTTAGGAGAGTAATTGTTCACAAACTTTTGTTTGGTGTGATCATTAATACTGTTGTGAGGACAATGTGGTCGCTGTCTGCTACACTTATCTTCGTTTTCTTTTTCTCTTTAATCTAGCCATGGCTCTTAGTTCCTTTGTAATATATAGTTTGATTTGTAATTCCATTCATCCCACTAAGTTTTTAAAATGAAAATATAAATAGTATTCCTAAGAAATACAATGTTATCAAAAACTTCAGAGCACTTTATTCCTCTGACAAATGTCCATAGGAATAGCCATCTATCTGTCCAGAGTCATTTATTAATTCAAATAAAACCAATGTCCAAAGGAAAACCTCCCTCCCCAAATAATCCAGGTTCTTGTATTCTTTATAATGGCATACATGCCATGAACTATACTTCTTTTCCATGAATTCATCTGAAAAAGAGGACTCTAATCCATGACAGAATACATTTGCATTACTTTGAAGCAGACAATAGATAAAATATTTTCTCTACTCTGACTTAGTTATTAATCTGAATGGAGACAGTTGGCAAATATATGACTGAATACCAAATTCAGGATTGTTTGTGCCATTGTATTTACATTTTCTATTTATGTTTCTGAAAACTACACAATGAAGAAGATTCATATGACGAAAATCAACTCATTTGTGATGTGATATTGGGAAATAGTTATATGGGGACGGTGGACTGCTAAAAAGACAAAGACAAAGAAATTGGTCCTAGAGCCAATCAAGGCTGAATTGTATTGTCGAAGGATTTCATGGCCAGAATCACTGGGTTGTTGTAGGTTTTTTCGGGCTATATGGCCATGTTCTAGAGGCATTTCTCCTGACGTTTCGCCTGCATCTATGGCAAGCATCCTCAGAGGTAGTGAGGTCTGTTGGAACTAGGAAAATGGGTTTATATATCTGTGGAATTATCAGGGTGGGACAAAAAAACCTTGTCTGCTGGAGCTAGTTGTGAATGTTTCAACTGACCACCTTGATTAGCATACAATGGCTGACTGTGCCTGGAGCAAACTTTTGTTGAGAGGTAATTAGATGTCCCTGCCTGCTTCCTCTCTGTTGTTGTGCCGTTGCAGTTTTAGAGTTTTTTACTGGTAGCCAGATTTTGTTCATTTTCATGGTTTCCTCCTTTCTGTTGAAATTGTCCACATGCTTGTGGATTTCAATGGCTTCTCTGTGTAGTCTGACATGGTGGTTGTGAGAGTGGTCCAGCATTTCTGTGTTCTCAAATAAAATGCTGTGTCCAGGTTGGTTCATCAGGTGCTCTGCTATGGCTGACTTCTCTGGTTGAAGTAGTCTGCAGTGCCTTTCATGTTCCTTGATCATGTTTGGGCAATGCTGTGTTTGGTGGTCCCTATGTAGACTTGTCCACAGCTGCATGGTACACGGTAGACTCCTGCTGAAATGAGAGGATCCCTCTTGTAGCTGAATTCTCTTTGGAAGCCAAGATGACTAAATTAAGACTTGTGTACTTCAGATATATCATGAGAAGGCATGACTCATTAGAAATGACAATAATATTTGGTAAAATAAAAGCATTAGGGAAAGAGTAGGATGGATAGACCTCAGCAAGACCTGAGCTATTGATGATAAGGCTTTTGATGACAAGGTGACTTGGAGGTCTCTCATTAATAGGCTTGCCATATGTCAAAGTTGAGTTGTTTTCAGTAAATATTAACAAATATTTCATACTACATCATTTTATTTATTTATAGACTATTTTTCAGTCCTGCTATGAAGCATCTACAAAACAAAATGCAGTAAATTGAAAACCATAAAATTATCATAACCAATTTGGATGTCTTAATAATAGTAGAAGAGAGATCACAAAAAGAAGCCGGGAGTGATAAAACTTTAGTTTAAAACTTCAATACCATTAGAATCCAGATAGACTTTTAAAGTATTTTTACTGCCCAGCTGAAAGACACCAGGAATTGGGCTAATTAATGTATATCAGAAGGATATGTGGAACCTTGAAGAATAACAGATTTATTACAGCATGAACGTTCATGGATTACAATTTGCTTATTCAGGTAAATGGAAATCTTTAAAATCTTCATAGGTATTCATAGTCTACATGGTTGGTGGAGTGATGTGGACTGTGAAATCAGAGCAAAAACCAAAAGAAGAAAGAAACACAGATTGATATCACTTAACATAAAATATTAATACATTCCAACTTTGCATCAGTGATAGTTCCTATGGATTATTTTATTCTATAGTGTATATACTGTACTACATTTTCCCAATATCAAACCTAAGGTGGCACACAATAATTTGTGTGGGCAGGGCAACCACCCACCTTCCACTACAGGACCAGAAGGAAGACAAACACAAGGTGATGGGATAACAAAAGGCCACAACTTGTCTATTGGTTACAAATGAAATAGGGTTGGCTGCCATGCATGGGTTCTGGATCAAGAATCAGACAGCCCATTGCTGACCGATACCACTTAACCATGCTGGGGGTGTGGACATGCCTGATAAGCCACCACATGCCTGATAAGCCACTGAATGCCTCCCCCGAAATGAGGGAGGGGTTACACAGACCAGATCCATACCACAAGGCCTCAAGTTGTGACAAAATAATTTAAGTCTGAACAAAACAACCTCAACGTACAAGGTTAACAGATCTTAGGATGGGAAGAATGGGACAGCTGGAAAGCACTGGCCAATCAGCAGCCCAGCCCTGCCTTATAAACCCACCAGTGGATGGATAGCAGGGCTAGGCTTGGTCAATTAGGGCTTATTCTGGCCTGTGATTGGTCGGTTGCACAAAACATGCCAGCCACAGGGGCCTCCTAAGAAGAAGGAGTCACCAGGGAAATGGCGTGTAGGAGAGCACCTACCGCTACAACCTCCTTGTCTGGAAAATTGGGCAGGGCATATGTTTTAAGAAACTACCATAGCTATAAAACTGGATGATGGGGATGGCTTTACTATAATAATATTGCTAAGTGTAGCACTTTATTATTTTTCGTACAAATTTCATTAAAAAGAAAAGAAAAGACAGAGGAGAAGATATTATTAGTGTGGCAACTACATCTTTTTCCACTGAGGTGCAACTCCACAATTTTCATAGTCATCCGTATTTGCCTGATTTTGATCCTGTTTCTTCACATTTGTATTGTTTTGAGTAGGGACGTTCTTGTTTATTTATAGAGTAACTTTGCTGAACTACTGAAAGAAAAATTTGGAAGAATGTGTTTAACATTTAGTACCAGAAACTCAGTAGCTTGCTTGGTTACCTCATTGTTCTGAAGTCTTATAATATTAACAGCATCCCATTTCCCTCATCCTTTCTGTCAACTTGACAACATGAAAGATCAAGGGATAGCTCAGTCCCTAGTTCTTGAATAGTGAAAGGCATGGGAAGGGGAACCTTTATTACAGAGAGGCCAGCTTATTCTGAAGGGACAGAATGCCAACTGCACATAAAAGAGTATTTTTCTCTTGTCTCTGCCATCAATTTGTAGTCAATTGTGGTTACATTCAGCCTCTCTTTCAAATACTTGAAATGTCATTCTTGGAAATATTGCAGCTTTCTTTGTAGATACTTATTTTAATAAATACAGAGTCTCATTCAGAATGGTATTTAGGAGTGGATAAGGAAGGCAATATCAGAGAAAGAACATTTGAACTGCATTTGAAATGAAGCTTCCTTCTAAAGCAGGAGGAACAAAATGTCTCCATCCATGTTTCTGGACTATTCCTTTGCATGATCTATGCATTTACCCCACTGAAAGTAAGATGCTACCAACAGGGCCACCTCACTGAGGCTGTTGAAACAGGCAAGGGTGTCAAGCAAGGCTGTGTCCTGGCCCCTTTGCTGTTCAACTTTTATATAAACTCCATAGTGGACCAGCTTCAAAATATGGACTTCCACCCCCCAAAGCTGGCGGGAAGACACATCTCCATCCTGCTTTATGCAGATGATGCTGCTGTACTCTCTAGAACACCCATTGGGCTCAAAAGAGCTCTGAGAGCATTAATACAACATTGCAACACAGATCAGCTCCAACTTAATTACAATAAAACCAAAATCATGGCTTTCGCTAATAGGCCCAGGACTTACTCCTGGAGCATAGATGGCCATTGCCCCATTAGAGCTGGTTCAGTCAAAGTTTCTGAGATCGGCCCTGCAGGTCCCTAAATGCGTTTCTAATGCCACCCTGGCAGAAGATGGTTGGACTGGATGTCCCCTAGGGTTGCTCTTACTACTACTACTACTACTACTACTACTACTACAAAGGCTGTGGAGCCATCTGTTGTGGGTGATTTGATTTTGCTTTTCCAACATGGCTGGGGCCTTCCACTGACATATTGTTATGTTTATGTGGTCAAAAAGTCTGCCAATGCCTGGTATATATACATTATATATAATATACTGTAATGTAAACATTTATTGGGGTTCCACAAGAAACTTTTGCTTCAAAAAGGGCTCTGTGGCTGAAAAAGTTTGAGAACCCCTGCTACAGACACATCTGCTCCAACACACTTGAAACTTATCTACCTTTCCAGGACCAGGATCCAATAGTTCAGATGAATACGCCATAATCTATGGATCAAAGACTGGAATTCAACTGTCTGGGGAGTTTATGGTAACTCAGAAATGATAATAATTTAATATAGGATGTATCTTTTCAGTGGTGATTAGCTGCTAATCCATTATAATTATTCTGGCATTTGAAGTTAAGCACATTGTCTTCGGTAGTGGAATTAATGTGTAACATGAGGAAGTACAGGGAATATTTTTCTTCCCACCCCACAAATGTGACAGAAAATCAAAAGGAACGAAATCCAGTTTGTTTGAATATCAAAAAGCTTTATGAATTTTTACATTAATTCTGAAAAGTGAAGATAATTAGTTTGGTAATGTAAGCATATCCTAAATTCCATTCATAATAAAAGATTATTCATTAGGGATCAGACTGCTTAATAATGACATACCAGACACAATTTACAAAAGGCAGCCACACTCCCAGCTGCTTCTAATATTCACCTGACTTTCCAAAAGCTATTATAAATCCATATTCTCTTTTATGATGAATTGCTTACATTCATCTGAGGAAGACAGAAGCTGTGATAAAGAAGCATACAAACATGGAACAATTTCTTTGGAAGGGACTACTTAGTCCCACTCCCTGCTGCCATGCAAAAATACACAGATAAAGAACTCCTGAGTGATACTTATGAGACATTCTATTTACTGTCAAACATTCTTACAATAAATAAGTTCTTCATAATGTTAAGGTGGAATCTGTTTCGTAGTCTAAATCGATTGGTTTTGTGTGAAGTTTTTCGGTGAAGTCCAACTGAAGCAAAATAGATTGGTACCATTAGTCTCCCCTCAATCTGGAAGTTCTCTGTATGCTTTTGGGAATCACATAAAATATTGCTGTTTAAGTAGCCATGCCTGACATTTTTTACTATTGTTATTTATGTCATTAATTCTTTTTGAACCATGTTTGTCGTGAACCAGAAGCCTTAAAGGAGCCAAACAAAAGATGCAAACAAAGTTTATTAACAAACAAAAATAGCTTAGAAACACTTGAATTCAGTGAGTCTAGCAATCAAATAAAGTTTGTAGCAACTGCTAGGCAAAAAACGCAACTTGGAAAATAATCCGGGTTATACAGAGATATAATCTGGTATAACAAAAACTTTAACCAAACTGCTTCAAAAATTCAGAGTTCATAAAACACAAGGTAACAAAGTGGGAGCAAGCAAAAATGTAGTCAGGAAACAGTCCAAAGTCGAGGCATGTCCAAAAGTAGGTCCAAAACGTGATGTCGTTGTCCAAAAACCATCTGGTCAGCAAGGAGTAGAAGTCAGCACTTACAGGATTCTAGTCGATAGAAGCACAGAAGCACAACGATCTGCAGTCCCAGGACCCAAGGTGACAGTAAAAGCAGCAACAAAGTCCCAAGCCCAATACAACACTTTGCCTACTGCAAAGTTCCAATAGTTTGATACCTTACTTTTATCCTATAATTCCTCATCAGAGGTGGAGCTTGACTCCACCATGTCATCATCACTCTCAGGTGCTTTCGCTTCCACAGCTGCTCGCCACCGCCCATCCCTCCAGTTTTTTCAGCATCTATCAAGATTTAGATCACCCCATGTATTTCCAGGTTGCCAGTCTCCCGAGAACCCTTCAAACTCCTCACTTGAGGTGGGTTGAGTACATATGTCCCTGATTTCCTGCACACGGGTCCAGTCTAGCCCATCCTCCTCTCCGTTATCATTCTCAGTCCCATCACTCCCCGTGAACCCCATGAAGTCTTCCTCCTCAGTTGGAGCATTAAGTATTTCACGGATCTGCTTCCTTTCCCATTTTTCATCTGACTTTTGCTCCCGAGTAACCCATTTCAAACCTCTACTCCCATCTCCCTCCTCCTCCATCTCAGAGTCTGTGAAACCTTCGAATGACTCAGTATCTGTAGGTGTCATGAATATTTCCCTAATTCACTTCCTTTGCTGCTCTTGATCCAACACCTGAACAGCCCTCTTTGCCCTTCTACTACTCGTTGTAGCTTGCTCAGCACACTCTATTACAACAATGTTATTTAATCTGTTTTCAGTGGGACAGAGTACATCAGGCACTTCCAGAGAAAGAAGTAGACACACAGAACCATTCTGGTTTTATAATAGCTATATTTGTTTCCTATACAAAGGAGGAACATCACATATACTCACATTCTCTCACATACATTCACTCATTCATACTAACCAACCTCCTCCATTCAGACCTGCTGCTGGAGAAGAAAGACAGGTGGACAAATGCTGCATTCCTTGCAGATTTGCTACACAATCGAAATGAAAAAGGGTCTCCTTATGTAGTGATGATTGGATATCCATTACTTGGTTATTCAGATAACCTCTGTCACTCATTTTTGACCTGTTGAAGCCTCATCAATTCTGGAACAGATACGTTGTTTAACTTACTTCTAAAAGTGCCTTTGTCTTTGCCTATGTAGACATGTGTTGTTTACACCAAAAGTTCAACAGTTGTATCAGTTTTCTCATTAGCATCTTCCTTACCAAAGTTAATGAACTTTTACCTCTTTTGTTCTCTATAATGCAGTTTTCCAGGTTTCATTTTTAGGATGGTGTCTTCAGTCTTGCTAGACCCCAGACATACAATTCATTCAGTGCACTCATCAGAATTATTGCTAGAGTTTGCCATGGTTTTGGCTTTTTTCACTTGTTTATTATTTTAAAATGTTAAGTGCTTGGGCCACCAAGTGGCACAGCTGGTTAAACTCCTGAGCTGCTGAACTTGCTGAACAAAAGGTTGGTGGTTTGAATCCGGGGAGTGGGTGAGCTCCTGCTGTTAGGCCCAGATTTTGCCAGCCTAGCAGTTTGAAAAGATGCAAATGTGAGTCCATCAATGCTCTGCCCCTATGACTTGAGTCATATGAAAACAACAGAACATGTGCTCCTTCAGTGCCCGTTCTGCAGGGATATCTCTGCCAGGCTTATCTTACCTCTGATATACAAGCACCCAGGCCATTCAGGACAATTTTATACCTCCCTGCTACTTGTAGATTCCAATTCAGCTACAACCTACAATGTTGCAAAGTTCTGTGCAGCAGCATAGAAAGTCCATCAGGGAATAACTAGTCCCAAAAGTTAATTGTGTATCCAGTAATCATATTTCCTGAATCTATAATTTGCTGTTGGACCTGTGCATTGCCTGTTTTTACCCTGTTTCGTCTTTATATTTTTAATGTACTAAACTTACCAAGTTTGTGTGAATCTCTGACTTCTCTTTCCTGTGCTGGTCTATAACCGAAATAAATGATTTGATTTGATTTGAGTTGATCAATAGGTATCACTTCTGTGGGAAGCAGGCATATAGCCGAGGGGGGGGGGGCTTGAGGGGCTTCACCCCCCCCCCCGAAATTCTCATGGTGGTTTGCGAGAAGGCCTTACTGGTACATTATTTAAACTTATGTTTACTCATATCATGATCTGATCAGCATGCTCAATATATCCCATATGCATGGGGGTATTGGGGTAACGATACAAAAGGTTTGCTAGGGTAGACCCTCTTTCACTCAGACTCAGCCCCCCTCCCCGAATCAAACTAGCCCCTCCCGAATCAAAATCCTGGCTACGGGCCTGGTGGGAAGGTAACAGTGTTCCATGCAGTCATGCTGGTCACATGAGCTTGGAAGTGTCTAAGGTCAATTCCAGCTCTTTGGCTTAGAAATGGAGATGGGCACCATTTCTGGACTTAATGACAGGGGAAACCTTTACCTTTTAAGTGTTTGGAAAATAAGATAACACAGTGTGTGTATATAAATAATTCTTCTGAAGGTATCCAGATTGCTCATCAGAAGTGCAGAATGTACATGCTTTTCCTTATATAAAGGTGTTCTGGTTTTTAGGATGCCTTGAGCTCACTAAGAAGGTCTGGTATAAATAAATGTTGAGATAGAAGATTTCTTTGGTAACTAGAAAAATAGATATTATACTAAGTAGATAGAAATACCTGCTTTATAAAGCTTTTTAAAAGACAGTGCTTACTTTGTTAATACATGTGTTGATCAAGTCTTCCCTCCTGGCTGGTATGCTTCTGAAAGGTGAAAATACTATACATAGTAAAAATACACACACATACATGACTCCCCTGCTGAAGAGAGAGTAGCAGAGGGGAAAACTCATATATTTAGGTACGTGATGCCTGCAGTCCTGAAAGTAGCCTCCTCCCTGGGTGCCAAATCTGTTGGAAAGTCACCTTTCTGTACCAAGAAAGTTCATCTGCTTCCTCTTGTCAAAAGAAATACATCTGGGTTTCTCACAAAATTTGTCACCTGGAGAGGGGGTTGATTTTGGGAACTCAGCATGAACAATCTGACCCTCCACTGCTCTTACCTTCGTCCATAAAGAGGATCTTCATGTATAACTGAAACTGCATGAGATGAACTTCCCTAATACAAGGGCTTACAGTACTTCATGTAAATATTGGGTGTAAACACATTTACTCATGCATGGTTGTTAAACACTTATTGATCTTTTGTAACATACTCTGTTGAGACACTTGTTTTGCAGGCTCACTGAGCAAAGGAAAATAGCCAATAAGCAGTTGAATCCTACTTCTGAATCCATTAAGTATAAAACTGGTGATGTAATGTATTCAGATATGTAGCTCAGTGTGCGTGTCTAAAATGAGAGTGGCAACCCGAAATAAGAACTCTAGACCCAATAAGACTTATGCCCCAACCAACTGCATTTTCTTCAGTCTCCACATTTTTAGCATTGCAGGAACTTAAAACATCAGTGAGTATTTACAAATACAATTTATGCATCAATAGAAAAGAGGCAAGCAAAATTTCATGTGATTGAGAGCATAACAAATACAAGTCCTAGAATTAGAATAATTTTAATGTCTCATATGCTACAATGCTAAAAAAAAATAAGCACTATCAGAACATTTGCTCAAAAGTCAAGAAACAAACACTTATTTATTTATTTTTATTTATTTATTATTCGAACTTATATGCCGCCACTCCCCTGGGGCTCGGAGCGGCTTACAAGAATGGCTAAAATCTAATACAATTTAAAAACAATTTAAAACAATTTAAAAACAGCAATATCAGAAGTCAAAGGCCTGTCGAAACAGGTATGTCTTACATGCCCTGCGGAAAGCTGATAAGTCCCCAAGGCACGGACTTCAGGTGGCAGAGTATTCCAGAGTGATGGTGCCACTGCTGTGAAGGCTCTGTGTCTGGTTGCTGTTAGACGCAAGGTCTTGACACTGGGAATTCCAATAGATCTTGGTCCTCAGAACGGAGGGATCTCTGGGGTTGGTAGGGGGTGAGGTGGTCCCTCAGGTACATCGGCCCCAGACCATGCAAGGCCTTAAAGGTGAGTACCATCACTTTGAAAGTGATCCGGTGCTCAATTGGTAACCAATGCAGCTGTAGTAAGACTGGTGTTATGTGGCATCTCATCGGAATTCCCGCAAGAAGCCGAGCAGCTGCATTTTGTACCAACTTGAGCTTCCGGATCACCGACAGAGGAAGGCCAATGTAGAGGGCGTTACAGTAGTCCAGTCTTGAGATGACCGTGGCCTGGATCACCGTAGCTAGGTCGTCCCTGGACAGGTAGGGGGCCAGCCGTCTTGCCTGCCACAGATGAAAAAGAGCGGTTCTGCTAACGGCGGAGACCTGGGCCTCCATCGTCAGCAGAGGGTCCAAAAGGACTCCCAGACTCTTTACCAATGATGAGGACTGACTTAGGGGGTTAGCTTGTAGAAGAGAAGATTGGAGGGTGAAATGTAGGGGTGCGCACAATTTAATTTTTGTGTACTGGATTTGAATGATTTGGTGGATATTTAATGCATAAAAATGAGCCTGGCATGGGGCAGCTGAGTCATTAGCCAATACAGACCACAGCTGCTGGATCTTCTCAGCTAATGGGGGCCAATAATGGGGACCAATGGGGCTAAGCAGCACTCTACCTGAGGTGGAGATGGCAGCTTGTGGGCAGGGCAGACTCACTAATCAGGAAAGTTGTGGCTCCTCCTTTGCTTTCTTCCCCAACAGACACCTCCATCACATCCCCAAGGCCCTACCCCCCATGCCTGCTTGAGGCAAATGGGAATTTGTTTTCCCAGCAGCACTTTCTGCAGCACAAGCATTGAAGGAGCCTTGAGTTTCCAGGGCGTGATGGGAGTTGAAGTTTTTCTCTGTGTGTGTTTCTCACTTACATTCTCAGCTACTCGGAGGCCTGGTTGACTGTCTCCATCCAGTCCCCTCCCTTCTTGTGGCATGCGCTTGGGACTTCCAGTCCCAGAAAGTCCTCTTGTAGGTTTTTTTACCATATTGTGGTAAAAAAAAAATCAACATTCCCAAAAATCAGTGGATTGATGAAATGTTCTGAAATGTTGCACTCCAGGACAGGAATAACCCTTTGACTTTAAAACACCACACGTTGAACAGGAAAACAATCCTTTTAGTGAAGATAAGTAAAAACAGCAAAGTAAAAAAAAACACTTTAAAGGAATAGGTAAATCCAATTAGGTAAAGAGATAAGCAGGAACAAGTTGGTCCAAGGTAGAGTTCAGCAATGCCCAAAAACAAAGTCCACAACTCTCTAACAAAATCCAAAGAACCAGGAAACGTTGATCCAAGGCATGAGCAGATAATCACAAGAAACAAAAACAAGAAATCCTTAAGCATGAATCTTCAAAGCAAGGCTTCTCTAAGACGAGGACAAGAACTTGGCATGATTCTAAACGATGCTTCATTTGACTGTATTTTCCATGCTTTATTTTCCATGCCAACCTTTAAGCCTTTCCAAGCACTCAGAAACTGGTTTCGCTTTCCTTGAGCGGACCTTATCTTTTTCTGTTGTAGCCTGGCAAAACTCCAAAGGCATTGCTCGGCCTGTCTTTTTGAATAATTTCAGCTCGCCTATCTATGTGCTCATTAGTTTCTGCAGGTGCCGAGTTGTTTTCAAACCCCAAATCCTGGGAATTCTCTGGGAACAATTCAGGGAGTAAACCATCATCCCTATGCCTTGTAGAACTTTCTCATGGGAAACTACACTTGGAACAGATGCCTCTTTGTCATTCTCTGCATCAATATCACTGACCAAACCATTGCCATCTTGAACCTCATTTACATCATTCCCCACATCCAAAACACCCTGATCCTGAAACACAATCAGGCTGAACTCCAACATGAAACTTGGCAGGCTTGTAGTAGTAAATGTGGCCTACAAGTGAGGCAAGTTTCATGTTGATAGGCCTAAAAATGATGGAGAAATGAGCCTCTAAAGTTCCCCTTTGTCGCCAATGGACCAAATCTTACCAATATGAAAACAGACCCCCTGCTTCCCAAGTTTGAGAACTTCCCGGTAAACAGAAGAGGGGGGAAGGATTCTCATTTAGAAGGGTAATACGTATTGCTTTACCTACCTCAGAGTGTGTTTCATTGTTATGTTTTCTGTTTTATTTTGTATGCTTTCTAATTTTGGTAAAAATAATGGTTGATTGTCATTTTTACAAAGCAAAAAAGAGTCACTGAATACTTTTTTTAAGCAGAATGGTGAAAATGTTCATAACAAGAGATTAGGAAGCATTATTAGCCTATGCAGGAACTTGGCAGGCTCATTTCCAATGTTCAAGCAGTGAACAAACAGAAAACTAGCATCAAATGTGTGAATCTTAATTCCAATATATAATGACCATTACAAAGCAATAACCTACTGCAAATCAGACCTGCAATGTATTAATCATAATTTATCAAGAAAACGTTTGACATACATCATGTTGTAATGTGCAATGTTCCTGAGATATGTAGGGCACATTCTGGGGCATAAGAATACAGTTTAAGGACTAAATGACATGCTACAGCAGGGGTCCTCAAACTAAGGCCTGAGGGCCAGATACAGCACTCCAAGGTCATTTACCCAGCCCTCGCTCAGGGTCAACCTAAGTCTGAAATGACTTGAAAGCACACAACAACAACAACATCTCCATATATGAACCCACACGATCTCTCCGATCATCTGGAGAGACCCTGCTCACGATCCCACCTGCGTCGCAAGCGCGTTTGGTGGGGATGAGGGACAGGGCCTTCTCTGTGGTAGCCCCCCGACTCTGGAACTCTCTCCCCAAGGACATCAGACAAGCCCCAACGTTGGCAGTCTTTAGGAAGAGCTTGAAGACCTGGCTGTTCCAGTGTGCCTTTCCAGAATAGGAAACTCCAAGCATCATGTCCCAAATGCACTTTATTAGAGATTTAAGATTGTCTACACACCGCACCTACTAGGCCTGGGCGGTTTCGTTCGTTAATTTTGTAATTCGTTAAATATTCGTTATTTTTAGCAATAACGAAACGATTACAAAACACATTTTCAAACCGGGAAGGGTTTAAAAATAACGAACCGGCAACCCCCATAGTTTTAACGAGCTTCCGCCCGTTTCGTAAATGGGATGGAGGCTGCTGGTGCCCTGGGAGCCAATCCGGCGCTCCCAAGCACCCAAGCAGTGCACCGTGGCTGTTTCTGATTGGCCGGCGAGCCCTTTAAAAGCGGCTCTGCACGGCCGTACAGCTCATTGCTGCAGAGGGCGAGGGAGAGAGAAGAGGTCCGGGAGGGTTTGCATTGGGTTGGCTTGGCTTGGCTTGCAACTGGATTGGATTCATTCCTTGCTCATTCCTTGCTTGGATTCATTCCTTGCTGCTTAGTGCTTATTATTCCTTGCTTGGATTCATTCCTTCCTTCGGTTTGTGAATTTGTTTGTTAATTTTCCATTTTTAAATATTTTTTAATATTTTCTAAAAATACCTGTCTTTTATTCTTAAAAAAATAAAAAAAATATTCTAAAAAAGAAAAGACTCTTCTGTTGCTGTGTGCTCTCATTTGCCCTGTCTCGTGGCTGTGTTTGGTCCACATCAGGGCCAGTTTTTGGTTAAGTTTCCATTTCTGAATATTTTCTAAAAATACCTGTCTTTTATTCTTAAAAAAAACCAAAAATATTCAAAAAAAGAAAAGACTCTTCTGTTGGTGTGTGCTCTCATTTGCCCTGTCTCGTGGCTGTGTTTGGTCCACATCAGGGCCAGTTTTTGGTTAAGTTTCCATTTTTGAATATTTTCTAAAAATACCTGTCTTTTATTCTTAAAAAAAACCAAAAATATTCCAAAAAAAGAAAAGACTCTTCTGTTGCTGTGTGCTCTCATTTGCCCTGTCTTGTGGCTGTGTTTGGTCCACATCAGGGCCAGTTTTTGGTTAAGTTTCCATTTTTGAATATTTTCTAAAAATACCTGTCTTTTATTCTTAAAAAAAACAAAATATTCTAAAAAAGAAAAGACTCTTCTGTTGCTGTGTGCTATCATTTGCCCTGTCTCGTGGCTGTGTTTGGTCCACATCAGGGCCAGTTTTTGGTTAAGTTTCCATTTTTGAATATTTTCTAAAAATACCTGTCTTTTATTCTTAAAAAAAAACCAAAAAATATTCTAAAAAAAAAAAGACTCTTCTGTTGGTGTGTGCTCTCGTTTGCCCTGTCTCGTGGCTGTGTTTGGTCCACATCAGGGCCAGTTTTTGGTTAATTTTCCATTTCTGAATATTTTCTAAAAATACCTGTCTTTTATTCTTAAAAAAATACAAAAAATATTCTAAAAAAATAAAAGAGTCTTCGGTGGCTGTGTGTGTGTTTGTCATTTGTGTAGTTCCAACCAGTGCGCTCCTTTTGCCAACACAAAGTGCTACATACACTGCTCGCTCATTTGTGTAGTTCCAACCAGTGCGCTCCTTTTGCCAACAGAAAGTGCTATAATACAGTGCTCGCTCATTTGTGTAGTTCCAACCAGTGCGCTCCTTTTGCCAACCCAAAATATTTAATAACGAAGTTATTAATAACGAAGTTTTTAATAACGAAGTTTCGGAAGTCGCTTTGCGCATGCGCAAAGCGTCCGCCGTTTTAACGAATCGATTCGTTATAACCTTAACGAATCGACCCCGCACCAATAACGAAGCTTCGGAAGTGATTTTGCGCATGCGCGGGGGGTCCGCCATCTTAACGAAACGTTTTGTAAATATTTACGAAATTTCGTAAATACCGAACTTTTTTAAGGGAAAATTTTGTAATTATTTTAAATATCGAAACAAAAAAACACCCCAATTACAAATCGATTTTAGAAACAAATTTTTGCGTTGTTACCCAGGCCTAGCACCTACCTCTAAAAACCTATCCATTTCACCTGTCATGTCCAGCACTTTTTAAATTTTATTCATTACATTTGGCCCGGCCTTTAGTTTTAAATGCTTTGTGGTGTTATTGTTCTAATGTTTATTGTTATTGCTTTAATGTTTATTGTTTTATTGTTGTATTTGTTATGCTGTTGTTTTATTGAGGGCCTTGGCCTTTTGTAAGTCGCACCGAGTCGTTCGGGAGATGTTAGCGGGGTATAAATAAAATTATTATTATTAACAACAACAACAACAACAACAACAACAATCCTATCTCATCAGTCAAAAGCAGGCCCACACTTCCCATTGAAATACTAATAAGTTTATATTTGTTAAAATTGTTCTTCATTTTAATTATTGTATTGTTTTAAGTGTTTTTTGCACTACAAATAAGATATGTGCAGTGTGCATAGGAATTCATTCATGCTTTTTTCAAATTATAATCTGGCCCTCCAACAGTTTGAGGGACTGTGACCTGGCCCTCTGTTTAAAAAGTTTGAGGACCCCTGTGCTATAGTAAACATATAACACTTACTTCTATCTTTTTTATTTAAAAATTCTAAAGCAAGAAACAAGCAGTGATTTCTATTGGCAATGTCACCCCTGCGTGGGTTTACACCTTCACCCAATCTGGTTGTTGAATCAGAATTCACCCACTGCTTACCATGGGGGCTAAAATATAATGGATATAATTACTCTATTGGCAACAGAGATACATTTAAAATAAGAATTCTAATAATTTGATTTTTTTCCCTTTTAGTCTATTATGAGACATAATTTCTAAAATAAATAAAATCCTATTTTTAACAGCAAAAAGAGAAGATTAACTTGTAAGGGAAATTGATCTTCATTGATACGTTCAAACAATATGAAGCCACTCAAGGCTTGTAGTGCTTTATGAACTCTCATTTTTAGTACAGAAATTGAGCACTATAAAGTTCATATTCTCTAACAATCTTCATTTGGCAGGGAGAATCTCATGTTTAGACAAAGGAATTTGCTGCGGCCTCCTCTAGCTTCTGTGTTCTTCCTCATTTTCCCCTTCTGATATCTTGAGCGCACTCTGATGACCCACTTTACATCTATGGAGTGTTGCATACTATGAAGCACTCCATGGACTATCTTGTTCATCACCCTGCTGCTGCAGCAATCCAGAGCAAAAGCATCATTGACAGATGGATGTCTGTCCAAAATGTGTCGTTGAAAGGTTTCATGGCCAGAATCACTGGGTTGCTGTGAGTTTTCCTGGCTGCATGGCCACATTCCAGAAGCATTCTCTCCTGATGCTTCACACACAGTCTATGGCAGGCATCCTCAGAGGTTGTGAGGTTTGTTGGAAACAAAGCAAGTGGGGTTTATATATCTGTGGAATGTCCAAGGTGGGAGAAAGAACTCTTCTTTGCTTAAGGCAAGTGCGAATGTTGATTAGCACTGAATAGCGTCACAGCTTTGAGGCTTGGATGCTTCCTGCCTGGGAGAATCCTTTGTTGGGAGGTGATTAGCGGGCCCTAATGTTTCTGGTCTGGAATTTCCCTTTTTTATTTACTGTCCTGATTTTATAGCTTTTACAAAATACTGGTGGCCAAAGAACTCCCATTATTGATGAATGGTTAGATAAGCTTAAAGAAATAAGAGACATGGATGAACTAACGTTTTTGTTGAAAAAAATTACCGGGAAATTTGTAAAAAGGACATATTGGACCCTTTTTTATGACTATGAAAAAAAATAGAAAAACAGCAGAGACCAATAAGATATAAATAGGATAAAGAAATAACTGAAGAAGATCCTGGGATTGGAGTGGAAGTCATTTTAGCTTAGGTTTTGTTTTTTGTGTTTTTTGATATATTTTTGTGTATTTTTTGGGCATTTTTGGTAATTTTTTATTTTTTATTATTTTTATTATTTTTTCTTATTTTTTCTTTTCTCTCACTCTCTTTTGGTGATTGTGTTTCCTACTTTCCTATCCTCTTTTTGAATGTTCCCCCTCTTTCCATGTGTATGTGTTTAAAACAATCAATAAAAATCTCTCTATATATATAAAAAATAAAAATACTGGTAGCCAGATTTTGTTCATCTTTATGGTTTCTTCCTTTCTGTTGAAATTATCCATACGTTTGTGGGTTTCAATGGCTTCTCTGTGTAGTCTGACGTTATAGTTGTCAGAGTGGTCTAGAATTTCTGTGTCCAGGTTTTTAGAGAAATCATTGTATTATTTACATAAAAATATTGAAGTTATGCTTTCAGTGAATGCACATCAGGAAAATAACAGTAGTCTTTTTTCTTTCTTTCCAGAAATGTGTGTGACTATACAAATTGTATAACTTTTACACAAATGATTAAAAGTTGTGTACTTGGTGAAACACAAATTCTTGCACAGAAATAAAAAGGGCATTCTTCCATAATATATTAACTGTAAAGAACACAATATTTTTCATGAAAAAACTCTTATGTAAAACCCAACTGTTCTACCGTTTTCTTATACACAGAGAGTATAAGAAAACCATATTTTCTTTTTTATATATGAATTTTCTGCAGTGGAGTCCTGTAGAAAGAATAGTGTTCAAAATTATGTAGGAGCACATACATTCTCACAGAGAACATTGCTGACATTGTAAATACATACATGTGAGAAGAAAATAAGTAGATAGATATTTTGTTGAGATTAATTTTACAATTCAGCAGCAGATCAGTTGCACAACTTCAGCACTTTCCAGTAGCTTCTTCCTGCACAGTATTTTCAGTCAACTGCTCTCACAAACTGCAGTCACTCTGGAACTCTTTTACAGACACTTGAGCACATGCCCGGCCATTGTCAGTTTTACTATTGTTCTCCCCTCCAATCTAGATGACACTACAAACTTACCACAGCACACGGTTATATCTTGTCTTAGCAGACAGGTTCTTTTAATCAATTGTATAGAGGCTTCAACGAACAGCATCACAGCAGAAGGAGAGAAATATACACGGTACATGACTTCTTTATATACAGTTATATACAACTACACATAGCAATCTCTGATTGGTTCCCAACTCATTAACTTAACTCAGACCCAGGATTGCATCATTCACAATCACCTGGACCAGGCCAGAACACATTCCCCAAATGATTCCCTATATACAGTTAATGCATGACTCAGCATTTCCAATAGAAGCCCATTAGCACTGCATGACTCAGCTATATTACATTACAATACATTGTAAAACCCAGCATATTTGTATCCCAAAAGTGACATAGGGCTCATTTACAAAGGAGTAGGGAGGGAAAAAATATTTTAAAATATTTTGAAATGGTCACATCTTTTTTATGAGCACTGAGAAAAATACAATTCAAGGACTGCTGAGAATCTTCATCATTCAGAACTTTGGAATGAACTTCTCACATTGTTTTGCATATAAAACATCATTTTATCATGGCATTTTATATGTAGTAAATAAAATATATTTATCAAAATATTATTTTCTGTACAGAAACATTTGTTTTCCACATAGATAATGTTTCTGATGGGGAATTACTCCTCACAAAAGCACAAAAATATATTTACTCCATAGGAAACACTTTAGCATAGGAAACGAGTGTTATTCAAAGAAAAAAAAATATATTACCAAACCCTATGGATTTTGCACTGAATTACTGCAAACGGTCTTCAAAAGTTGCACTGTTGTTAAAACCTTTCTTGAAGTGGGAAGAAAATCACTAAAATATTTGTTGCTTTGAAAAGAATATAGATGAAATCACTGGTTATGATTTGCCCCTTAGTCCTTGTTTATATTAGACAATAAACTGGAAGTGACTTCTCTTTTACTTTCTGATTTACAAAAGGAGCTCTCCTTATTATAAAATAATTAGAATTATATTATAGAATTTAGTTTGTATTTTGAAATTGTTTTTTTTAAAAAAAAGTAAAATGCAGAACATGTGGATTGTAGAGAGGTGTGATGAGTGTGTATGGCTTCATGCCAATCTATATATTAAATTAAGGAACTGGAATATTTTATCACTGGATGTCACAGAAGATCAAAATTAATGTATATAGTGGGTGATAGTGACTATTAAATATAAAACACAATTCAAACCAGTAAAAATATTGTTTAAAAATATTCCTACGAATATTTTAGTTGGCAACTCATCCCATCCCGACCAGTTCATTAGTTGCCAAATGTGTTCCTTAACTGGGTTGTTGTAGGATTTTCCGGGCTATATGGCCATGTTCTTGAGGCATTTTCTCCTGACGTTTTGCCTGCATTATGGCAAGCATTCTCAGAGATAGTGAGGTCAGAGTGACCTCAGAGTGACCTCACTACCTCTGAGGATGCTTGCCATAGATGCAGGCGAAATGTCAGGAGAAAATGCCTCTAGAACACGGCCATATAGCCAGAAAAAACTTACAACAACCCAGTGATTCCGGCCATGAAAGCCTTCGACAATACATTGTTCCTAAACTCTTGTTAGGCTTTATAAAAACTGACTGCTACTCATTGCTAGGGATTATAAATCCAATGTAAGGAATCAAAAATTGTTAGGAATAATGAATTAAATGTAAAGGTTACCCACTAAATGACAAAGTCTCTCTGAAACCTCAATTACATGCAGAATACATTTGCGCGCACACTCTTTCTTTACTTTAAGCTTCTACTTTATATTTAATTTTCTCCAAGGACTGCATAGAATTTTCTTGTACTCTTTTTGAGACGATTCTCTAACTTTAGTTATTTTGTGCTCCAGTGTTGTATTTGTTTACAAATTTGTTGTCAACATAAATGATTGCACAGAACTGACTTCAAAGAACTTTGCATTTGAAGATAAATGAACAGTAATGGCTCAGTGAGGTAATTAAAGGCAAAGAAAATTCAGGAAGCATGCAGCTTACTCAAAGAAGACATTAAAATCAGCAAACTATAGCAATGATCAGCAGTAAGAAAACCATTTATGGGTACATCAAAACCTACAATGATATGGAAAAGCTCTATCAATCTTTCCTATTCTTGATTTGTATTTTAGCTTTAAATTCATATACTGAACATATCTTCTGCAATGGAAAATAATCAGCATGGTACTATACATTCTAAATATATTCATTTGGACATTATCTGCATATAAAATCAAAGTGTGATGGAACCATTCTGCTGCATGTACTACCAGTGTCCTTTCTTGGATTAGTTATGTCTCATCCACTAATGTCTAGGTCGGACATATGACCATACAGAACATAGAGAGTGGGGTTAAAAGCTACTGAATTTCCTTTTACAGAAATCTGTTCTTGATTAAACTTGAACTTGATTCTTCTCTATATCACACTCCTGCATTTTTACAAGAAAAATAATTGATGACCATGAAATAATGTGTCCAGATGGAGAAAATTTGGTTGAACAAGAGATGAGAAAAGAAATGGGAGCAACCTGATGCAGATCTAGCTGAGACCAGTGTCACCCCATGATGACCTCCTCAATCTGTCTCTTCAGCCAAAGTCATGGGTTGCTCACTTTGGTTGGTCATTTACTGGAAGGCCAACTCATGATACTCCTGCCTAAACCCCATGGTTTTTTTTTAAAAAAAGAGAGAGACAATTCCTAGATTAATTCGAAATGCAGTTTCTGTCACCATTCTCAATACCCAGGACCTAAAGAGACTGTTCATTACAATGGGGTGCCAAAGTGTACTCTTATAATCCCACTCCCCAATACCTGTTTGAATCAACCTATTTATCAAAACCACCCTTAACCAAATGCCCCATACATACAGCAAGAGAAAGTAGGAAAAGAACATCCCCATTCCACCATAAAATGACAGGCTTGGCTTATATTGCATTGATGGTGGGTTGTCAGTTGGAAGGAAAAGGGGGATTGTGAGAAGGGTGGGCAAAACCTAAATAATCTAGGCTGTACCTCTGGCATGTTCTAAGCCTTGACATGTCTATTCAAAATGAACATCAAATGGGCCCCTGACCAGCAGTACCAGTCACCATGTTGTATCAGGGGATCATTTATTTGAAATTTATTTATTTATTTATTTCATACGTTTGTACCCCATCCTTCTCACCCCTGGGGGGGGCGTCAGGGCGGTTTCACAACACGCACTCATTTGAGTGCATACCACAATCATAAAACACATTTAAAAACAGTTAATTAAAAAATACATCACATTAAGAAACATTAAAATCACGCCAGTTTAAAATCAGTGTCTGAGACAATCTATTGTCATATATATCACATTGAGTCTTATTCCTGATTGCTGAATGTTTGGTCCCATAACCTGGCTTTGAGTTTCTTTCTAAAGGACAGGAGGGAGCTAGCCAATCCTAACTCAAATTACTCCTAGCTCAAAGTGAATTTTTCCTTTGAAATGCACTGAAATGCTACGAGGGGTATTTTTTAAGTAAGGTCCATTGGAACATAAGTACACAACGAAAGTTTATTTCAAAAAAGTAAATTTATTTTCAGAAAGTACATACTTCACTCTATTTTTCGACATAGTTGCCAAGTTTGTTCAAACACTTATCATACCTCTGAACCAATTTTAAAATACCCTCTTCATAAAAACTTTCCGCCTGCTCCGATAACCAAATCGTCTGTAATCAAAGAAGGGCGACCGGAGCGGTCCTCATCATGGACGTTGTCACGGCCATCTTTGAATTGTCATACCCACTTATGCACTTTGCTTTCACTCATAACAGTATCACCGTACACTTCACAAATCTGTCGATGAATTTCTGCAGCAGGCAGGTTCCTTGCTGACAAAAACCGTATCACTGAGCGAACCTCACATGCGGAGGGTGAGTTGATAGTCTTAAACATTTTTAAAGCACAGAACAGAACCATACAGGTTAGCTACAGAGCGGAAATTGAGCACAAGGAAGTACATTTGAGGCAACAAAACGTGTGTTGCCCAGTGTACCAGCAGATCAAAACCTGCACATTTGCTTGGAACAATTAAAAAGAAAGATCAAAATTGAAATGGTAGAAGCACAAAGTTGTGGCAAGGAAGCACAATGCACAAAGTGAAGAGGCAGAAGCATCATTTTCTTCATACTGTATTCATGCCACTTCCCTTCACCTCTTGCTCTCTCTCCCCCTCTCTCATCATGAAGCCAAACAAACCAGGAATTGTTGTTCATTCATTCAGTCATCTCCGACTCTTCGTGACCTCATGGACCAGCCCACGCCAGAGCTCCCTGTCGGCCGTCACCACCCCCAGTTCCTCCAAGGTTAGTCCAGTCACTTCAAGGATGCCATCCATTCATCTTGCCCTTGGTCGGCCCCTCTTCCTTTTACCTTCCACTTTCCCCAGCATAATTGTCTTTTCTAGGCTTTGCTGTCTCCTCATGATATGACCAAAGATCTTCTCGCAGTCCAAGGCACTCTCAGAACTTTCCTCCAACACCACAGTTCAAAAGCATCTATCTTCCTTCGCTCAGCCTTCCCTAAGGTCCAGCTCTCACATCCGTAGGTTACTACAGGGAATAAAAACACACATAAAATCAACTAACCCAAAGTTCCTGAAAGTGGACAAACACAAAGCAGACAGCAATCTCTCAAAGCAGACAAGAGCATGAGACATGGAGGAAAGAGGCACAGAGGCTGCCTCCTTGAAGCTCTAAAGCCCTGCACTCTTGTGCTAGTGCTCTCTCTGGTGCTAGCACTTAACTCAAAATTCTGCTTGTATGTCAAAGCAAAATCTGGGCTGAGTGATGGCTCCCAACTCTTAAATTGGGATATTCTTAAGTCGAGGTTCTACTGTACAAAGAAATTGACTAACTTATAGCAATATGTAAATTTGGCCAAATATTCATTTAATCTTAATTCTACTCTCTCAAAGAAATTAAATTTCATTTTAATGACATATAATTAAAGGCACCAAAATTTTGTCTTAGATTTTTTTTCTCATGATAAACTAGCAGTCTTACACACACAAGAGTTGTTGTCATTATTATGAAAAAGAATGGACATGTGTTTGTGCTAATTGAGCCAGATAGATTGTAAGCCTGAGGCATATCAATGATTTGCAAGTTGCTCTCAGAGCCTTTGTGGTTTTAAAGTTAGGAATATAAATGAATGAATAAAATAGTATGAGTCTCAATATCTAATGGCAAATTGGAGGCATAACTGTAGTGCTCTAGAAACGTTTGAAATTATGCTGTTTTTATAATACTTTGTTGACATTTGGGACAGCTAAATGACTTTTAAGTAGGAGTTCACTGGGTGGGAAGTTCTCCTTATATCTTGCATGAAATTTTGTTTATACCACTCCAATTCCAAAATGATGCTAGTTCTGACCTTTAAAACTCTTTATAGCCAGGGTCCATCGTACCTTAGGGACCGCCACTCCTTCTCCCATCCTCAGAGGTCGCAACGACCAGCCCAACGTGACTTGCTCCATATACCGGGTCCTAGAGAAGTGCACTTGGAAAGGACCAGACGCAGGGCTTTTTCTATTTCTGCCCCTGCCTTGTGGAATTCCTTGCCGCCCTACATGAGAGCCATGCGTGACTTAGGGCCTTTTACTCTAGCACTTAAGACCTGGCTTTTTACTAGAGCGTTCGATCTCTGTTAATTTTTAAATTTTTGTATGTATGTATTTTATCTTTTATAATTTAGCTGTAAATCACCTAGAGCATTCTCGGATGGAGGGCGATTAATAAGTTATTAAATGATGATGATGATGATGATGATGATGATGATGAGTCAAAGTTTCAGTTAGATATAATTTGTTGCTTAAGCCACAATTTGCAAATGGCCAGGTGCAAAATCAAACCATGAATGCTAAATTATGTTTGTAACAAGGTAGAAGCCATGGACCAAGAGCAAACCATTGGTGTCTAACTGTTGCTTGTGGCTATTTAAGAAATCATGGCTGTTAGTAAATATGAGCTTGCATTTCAAAACATGCCTGATGTCAACTAATCATGTTGTTTGTTGTGATGTACAAACGTGATTTGTCTCTAACTGTATTTTAAGAGGATTAATGCTAGACCACATATTTTGCAGAAGATCCCATGTTGGGTTCTTTTGTTTTTGTTTTGTTTTTTGTTTTGTTTGTTTTTCAGCTATATCTGGGAATGATTGCTGATCAAAATTGGAAGGCTGCTTTAATTCTGCTCAGACAATAACATTTTATATGGCATTAATTTAATAATAGGCCACTTTTGTTGGACACAAATTAATCAAATTAAGTCTTTTGTGTTCACTAAGAATTAAAAAGCTTCCTAGTTAAAGGTCTATCATGAATGTAAGATTTCATTTGGACCCTAATTCAGACTTATTCATGTGAGATGCAGTGCCCAAATAGAATCTTGATTTGGGACAGCAGTTCTTTGTGACTTTTATTTCATATCACTAGAACCTTTATTTAAAATTGAATACAGTAATCTGGTTTCAGTCATCCCATCTGGGTCTCCCACTAGATGCACCATTTTTATCTATCTCATCCAGGGTTTTAACTTTTTAACATTTTATCTCATACATCTGGCTCACCCTTTGTGTTTGATTTTACTATAATATTTTTAAATAGTTTTTTATTGAAATATTATAAAATTACAGCAAAAGAGGGTGAATATTTAAAAGAAGATAGAACAGTAGGAAAAGATAAAAAGCACCACCCCACCCTGAGATTAAAAAAAAAGAAAAAAAGAGAAAAACGTCAAAAGTCCAATATATATATATATATGTGTGTGTGTGTGTGTGTGTGTGTGTGTGTGTGTAAAAATAAGAATTAATAACACGCTCTTAACTTGGCTAACGGAATGTGAACAAGTTAAACCATGTATGATAAAATGGACAGAAAATATAAGAAGACCTATTCAATTCAGGGAGTGGGAGCAGATGTGGAACAAAAAGTTAAACTATGTCTATGCAACAGATCTAAAGGAAAATTGGATAAAAATGTTCCACAGATGGTATACCACTCCTAAGAAATTGTCTCTTATAAATAAAAATTCTTCTGATAAATGTTGGAAAGGTTGTCACCAGACAGGTACCTTTTATCATATGTGGTGGACATGTAAAGAAATAGTGAAATATTGGTCGATGGTACATGAAGAAACACAAAAAATCCTGAAGAGAGTATTCAAGAAGAAACCAGAATACTATCTATTAGGTTTCACAGACTTAGAATTACAATTAGATGAAAATGAAGATAAAATATTAACTTATATGATGGCGGCGGCGAGAATATCTTTGGCAAAACTTTGGAAACAGGACAGTATTCCTACCATTGAAGAATGGTTAGGGAAAATTAGAGAAATAAGAGAGATGGATGAACTAACTTTTTTTGAAAAAAAAATACCGGGAACCCGATAAAGAGGACAGATTGGACCCTCTATGATAATTATGAGAAAGAAAGAAAGAAATAAGAGGAACATTTTAATGTGGAAATAATGGAAACATTTTTAATTTTTGGAGACACAACACCTGATGTCGAGATGGAAATCACTGTTTTTTTTTTATTCTAATGACCATAGACACTTTGAAGTGCAGTCATGGGCACTTTAAACAGAAGAACTTCTCATAAAATGTGTAGCTCTAAAATCACAATTTAAGGGAATATGACCTTGCCATTTGCCTTCTGTGTTTTGAAGAACTGGAGACATGATGCAGCCAAATTTTAGAATTTTACATTCTGTTGTTTTGCTCTCTTTTAAATTGGGAGAAGTTTAACTTGGGCTTAGTTATCTGCTTTTCTAGCACCATGAGTGACTCTGAGACTGAACGCTGTTCTTTTAGTACTGAAGCTGTTCTAATTCTAGGGAAATGAATGACAGTCAAAAGAGTCATTTAGCATTAATTTCCTACAAGCCAGAGTATCAGGAAAAATGTTTGTTATATACATTTCCATTTAAAAGCTGTTTTAAATGGAAATGCTCCATGTGAAATGCCAACCAGACAAAAGCTTTGGCACCACACTTGAAAGTTTGAAGTGCCATTCAAAAAGTTTGAGTTTGTAAAGCAATTAGTGGGATAACAGTCCTCAGGGGTCGATCTGGAGGAGCAACTTTTTGTTACACCCACACAAAAACAGAACATCAGGAAATATATGATATAGAACTTGGCAAGAGCACTTCTGGCACGTGACTGGATGTTGAGAACACATCATATGAACTAGTAAAGTTTGGAACTAAATTTGTGTGCCCTTTTCTGCTCTGATGATAGTTTCATTCCTGTCTGTCAAATAAGTAGCATTCTAACGTATTCTCTCTATTTTTGTCAAGCTTTGATTTATACACCTTAGAAAAACAAGGGACTCTATGCAGTTTTTTTCCCTTGTTGCTGCGGAGTGACACAAGCATTTTGTGTGTATCTTTCTTATGAGGTTTTAAAAAACCGGTGATAGGATGATTTATTTATTTATTTATTTCGGGCACTTCTACCCCGACCTTCACAACCCCCAAGGGGGGACTCAGGACGGCTTACAACCGGCACAATTCAATGCCAACAATTCAACAGATAAAATACATAACAACAATAACCACAATAGTTAAAATGTTCAATTAATACAATAACAACTAAAAGCCAATCTAGTGGCCAACGTTCATCGAGTTCTAAAATCCGTAAGTCCATTCAGCATTACCATAGTCCTTTCCAGATTCTGGTCGTCATTACCTTGTCAGTCTGCCAGATTACCCAAAGGCCTGGTCCCATATCCATGTTTTCAGCTTCCTTCTGAAGGAGAGGAAGGATGTTGATGACCCAATTTCCCCAAGGAGTGAATTCCACAGGCGGGGGGGCCACCACTGAAAAGGCCCTGTCCCTCATTCCCACCAACCTCACTTATGATAGAGGCGGGGCCGAGAGCAAGGCCTCCCCAGAAGATCTTAAACTCCGAGGTGGGACATAGAAGGAGATACGTTCGGACAAGTATGCTGGGCTGGAGCCGTATAGGCTTTTATGATTGTTTTTTTCCTACTATCCAAAAAACACCATAGTCATATATCCCCAGTAAACGTAGTTCCAAAGTTAGGGAAACCTTCAACTCTTTAATTGTGGAGAAGGGGAGAGAAGAGAACCTAAAAGAAGCACCAGTTGCCATTGTTTTCTCCACTGTGGCACAGTTCCTGACTTTCTAAATGCCTGGGTGGGAAAATGTCATTGGTGACCATGAGTGGCTTCTCTCTGACTACCTTATCATAAAGGCCAGGGAAAGTGACCCACTTCACCTTGCTTTTGGAAAGAGGGAGTCATGGAGTGAATATGTCACCCTGCATGCAGCTCCCTCTTGTGACACTTTCCCCATCACATGGAGAAAGTGTCCCTTCTCAGGGATGTCCTGTGCTGGCTTCATTCTCTGCTCCCGTGTTGGCAGAGAAAGTGCCTGGTGATGCTTTTACCCTGATTGGGAGAGACTGGGAGCAGAGCCACAGGTGACATCATCAAATGACTGCAGTAGGACTCTGTCCCCAAAGCTGACCTTAAGCATCCTATGAAGCTTATTTGCAGCTGTGTGATGAAGTCCTGAGACAGCACTAGTGCTTTCCCTTCACCATGGAATGACCCGTACTTATCCACAAGTTATATCAAAATCCACAATTTACCTCAAAGCCTGCCCTCAACTTATACACACAGATGGCTTGTACATAAGTATATATTTGCATGTGCCTTCAAGTTGACTCCAATTTGTAGTGACCTCCTTAGGGCCCTTCTAGACAGCCTCATAATTTGGTACAAAGAATTGGGGCAAAAAATTGTGGTGCTTGAAAGCAAGTCCAAACACATTGCTGTTAGTCCACTGGCATCCTGAAAGGTTTGTTTGCAGTGGAATTTAGCAATATGCATGTTAGCATATTTATGCATGTTTAGCAATATGTCCCCGGTGGTGCAGTGGGTTAAAGCCCTGTGCCTGCAGGACTGAAGACCAACAGGTCGCAGGTTTGAATCCCGGGAGAGGCGGATGAGCTCCCTCTATCGGCTCCAGCTCCTCATGTGGGGACATGAGAGAAGCCTCCCACAAGGATGATAAAAACATCAAATCATCCTGGTGTCCCCTGGGCAACGTCCTTGCAGACAGCCAATTCTCTCAAAACAGGAGCTCCTGACACGACAAAAAAAAAAGCAATATGCAAAATGAACTAGGGACATCCACTGGAAGTTTTATTTTAATTTTGTTTAAATTAATACTCTGAGATGTGCTGGACTTCATACATTCTGATGTGGATATACAAATATGCACACAAGCAGATTTCTTGTCATTATCTTTCCTTATGTTTTTGTTTACCTTTTTAAATCCTGCTTTGAGGTCACTTGCTTGCTATACAGGTGCCCACTGTGTAAATTCAAGCTCTGTCTCATATTCATAAATATGAGAACAAGGGAATGGTTGCAAAGAGTTCTCATGGGAATTGCTTTCCATTTGTGCTTCCATTTAGTCACCTGTGTGTCCATGGCTCCATTTTTTTACAGCCCTCATCAGCTGTTTTGAGATTTAAAAATGCTTACATGCTCTGGTGCCGTCCACACTAGTGTATTGCAAAGTCCCATGTTTTTTGTGAGTTCAGGTGTATACAGTGATGCAAATATGCACATTTTTCAGCCAATCTTGGATTTTAATTACAATCCATTTAATGTGTGTGTTTTCACTCCATTATGTGATTCAGCACAATTTTCAGCAAGCATCATCTAACCACCCCCTTATTTTATCACAGTTTTTCTCAGATTTTCAGGCCTGTGTAGAAGAGTGCTTAGAGGGTTCTCTCAGCAACATTTATCCAAAGGAGCTTTGCCATTGCCTTTTTAAGGAAGTGCAATTTGCCCATAGTCATCCAGTAGGTTTCCATGGCTGAATGGAAACTTGGACCCTGGTCTCCTGCAATTCTAGTCCAGAAGTCAAAACACTAGACAAGGCTAGCAAAGCATAATTGAATCATGTGTAAGAAACAAAAAGAGTTTTATTTTTACCAGAACAACCTGCTAGTCAAACCATCTAATGACGTCTTGGTCTCCTGGAGTCTTAGGTCAACACGACACTGGTTCTGCTGTACAGACATTTTTCTATAAATGGATTAAGTCCATACCTACTTTGTTTTTTTAAAATAAAACTGTTTATTTTGGTCATGGTACATAACAGAAAAGCAAATTGTGGCAGATATAATCAGGCAACAATATTTTTGATGTGTACATGTCTATCTACCGCAGTCAATCAACCAGTTAATTTTGACAATGAGTACAAATTATTATCATTTACATAACTTAATACACATAGACTTGCTATTTCTGCCTGTTTTCCACTACTTTCAGTCAAAGCTTTCTATTCAATTTTTTCCATAACATTCAGAAAATCAGCACATAGCATATTACACACAATGGACCATACACTCATCCCAAAACCCCTATCCCACACAAAATAAAACCTCTTCCCCACACCCGTGCACCCTTCACCATGACTTCCAACACCGAAACACTATGAAGCCTTTAAGCCTATTTATCTCTCCTTATTCATGGTAACCCTAAATTCCTAATGGAGCTCCTCTATATTATTGACTCTCTATTCAGATATGCCATGGCCAACTTCCATTTTTCTAAAAAGTCCTCATTGCTTTTATTCCTCCTGTTATAAGTTAGTCTGGGCATTAACATATATTTGGGAAATATTCTTTCTGAATGCATAAGAATATCAAACAAAATTTGCTTCTAAACTTAAATTTCAAAATGATCACACCCACAAAAGGAATTATGTTGCTTGCACAACAAACCAATAAGCATGCACATTAGAATATCCTTTGATAAGGGCTATCTGAGAGTTAGGAGACCCAATCTAAAGCTAAGGAAAGATTCTGTTGTGGACTACAACTCCTAGAATCCCTTCAACCCCCATGGTTACTTTTCCAAGCTTAGAGCCATCAAAAACCGAAAGGAAGCTCATGCAAGTGGACTTCCCTGTTAGCAGTATAATACCAGAGCAGTGAACTTGGATGAGAGTGTGACTTCTCTTCCCTGAAGTGGAAAATTGCAAATTGTAATTTTCCAGTCCACAGGAGAGAATGTGATATCTTGAGTGACTAGGCTGCACAGATTTTGTACTGCTCACATGAGCAGACCAGCGATACAAACCTGGTTGATGGGTTGTAAAAAAAACCTGAAGAATGTATCTTTGTGCCAGAACGCATTTAAGGAACCAAGGTGTAGGCGAGAAACAGAAAACACAGCTATATTAAGAATAGCAAAACTAGGGTGCTATCTTCTTGTTATTTCTTGAAAGAAAAAGAGAGTGATCTGTTGCAGTCATCTGAAAGTTCTGGGAATGGTAGATTGTAAGAATTATCCTTGTTTTCATTAGTTTATGCTTTTCATGGTCAAATTACCTGTCTAAAAAGAACGGGAACATTTCTGTTTCAAGAAACCAGGGGAGAGGAAGGAGAGTAAATGAGATTAAAATGTAAGGTCATTTTCTTGAACCATAGTGATAAGCATTCATTAATTATTCCAATTACCCTTTCTTGGGGGCTCTGGACATGTAATCACAGTTAAAATGAAAATGCATGAAAATACCAAATTAAATTAATGTTGTTTCTTTACTGCCTACTTAATCCTGCTCATGCAGTGTTTCAGCAAAGGGAGGATGTGTTGTTAATTCTATATAGTTCTGGACTCTGGTGGTTCTCCAGGGGAAGGAGGGAGTGCTGTAATAATGAGACAGTTAACAAAATTGTTTCAGTTTTCCTTCACTTTTTGGTCTATGAATGATATATTGGAGATGGTCCTCTCTATTGATTTCTGTTATGTTGATGACACAGATAAGATAAAGTAGTGATATTTTAGTACCAAGCTGTTAATTGCCTGGTTGGTTTTAAAGGAACATTAGCAGCAATGGCATAACCATTTGTAAATAGGTGTAAGTAGCCAGTATAAATGCAGGAACTCAGGTATCATGTATTCTCTGCACTTGTATCACAAAGATGATGAGCTCCAACTTCATCCTGATCTAAAGGAAGTTTCTACATGGTCATTAAATTATGAGCATTCTCCTGCTCAAAGCATTACTAGAATTTATTCTGAAGGATATCAAGACATAGATGGTAGTAGCTGGATCCCAAATGAGAGGAAGGGCCATAGCATTCTCCTGAAATGGAATGGCAAACTGTGGGGAAATATTTCCATCCTTAATTTATGTTAAAAAGTTAATACAGCATGTTGGGAGCTTTACTAATTTTATATGAAGGGTTAGGATGAAAAGAACAAGTTTTTCTTTTCATCCTATGCTGGAAGAGGAACAACAGCAGCTGCAAGAATTGCAAACTAGAACAACAATAACAATAACAATAGAGATCAACTTTGTTCGTTGGTTACTACTAGGCTTGGTTGACCAAAAAATGGTTCAAACCTCATTTCAGAAGTAGGGGGTGCAGGTGGTTCAATTCTAAAGTCACTTCTGATTTTTTTTAAAAAAAATTCAAAGCTTTCCAAAACTTCCGAATTACTTCATTAATGGCAGACATACATGCGCAGTAGGAAAAAATAACAGCACTGGCACTGGGAAAACTTCAGGGGATTTTACCTCCTTCATTTTCAGAGCAATCCTAATGAAACTTGCTACAGTGGTAGAACACATGGTCCACTGTTTTTTCACCAAATTTCATAACCTTTGACTTATTCATGGATTTTTGGCGAATTTTCAATTTTTAATTAAAAAAAATAATAAAAAAATCTATTCCTGGTTGGTAAGTGTTGTTTCCTGTTTCATTGGGTGGTCTTTACTTTGAAAGTAGTTGTTCTACTCCAGAAACTTTGTTTGTGTGGCACAAACTGTGTTAAATTGGTGGGGAACAGAAATTCTCATGGTGGTCTGCGAAAAGGCCTTACTAGTACATTATTTAAACTGTTATGTTTATACTAGGGCTGTCCAACCACGGAAAAATTTGTTTCTAAACTCAATTCGTTTTTAGGGGGGTTTTTGCGTTTTGTTATTTAAAAGAATTCCAAAATTTTTCTTTAAAAAAGTTCGATATTTACGAAATTTCGGAAATTACAAAACAATTACAATTACGAATCGATTACGAATCGATTCGTTAATGGCGGCCGCGATCGCGCAATACGCTAAAAAAACTTCTGAAGCTTCCCTCTCCCTCTGTTGTTGACTGTTGGTGTGATAATTATATTTTTTTTCACTGAGAAAACAAACAGCAACCCTAAAACTTGCACCAGACATGCGGAAATAATAACGAAACAATAACGAATCAATAACGAATCAATTACGAAACAATAACTAAACAATAACAAAACAATAATGAAACAATTACGAAACAATTACGAAACGAATTGGAAAAATTCGTTCGTTTTTTAGTTGCTCCTGAATGGTTCAATATCGCTTCGTTATAAAAAAAAAATAACGAATTAATAACGAATTATGAAATTAACGAACGAAACCGCCCAGCCCTAGTTTATACATATCATGATCTGATCACCATGCTCAATGTATCCCATATGCATGGGGGTATTGGGGTAACGATACAAAAGGTTTGCTAGGGTAGACCCTCTTTCACTCAGACTCAGCCCCCCCCCCCCCAAATCAAACTCAGCCCCCCCCCCCCCGGAATCAAAATCCTGGCTACGGGCCTGCCCTAAACATGTGCAATTAGAGGACTGCAATTAGCCCTTCTCTAAGACATTCATCAGAAAAAAATATTGTTACTCTGAAGCATAAGATTTGTGGAGCTTGGCCCTCCACAAGGCAGTATAGCTTGTCATTAGTCATTCATCTTTCATCTTCTCTGCTTCTTTCTTTGGGAAGAGCAGTTTACTGGTAACGAGACATGTAACACACCACTTGCAGTCTGTTTCTTGTTCTGTGATAAGATTTAGAATGACACACAGCGTATGTTAAAGCCTGTTAATGTGTGATGATGGTGTTAATGTCCTCTAAAGCTTTCACATGCATTCTGTTAGCAAAAAAGCTGCAAAACATAGCAGAGGCAATTACTGGAAGGTGTTGGGTATGTAAAAAGAAAGACCAAGTGGAGTGCAAACAAATCAATAATTCCTGCAAAAAGTAACTGCATGAAAAGACTTGGAAGAGTTTGGTCTCCAGAACTGTCAAGGCAAGGAAAGGCAAACCAAAAGAAATATGTCCAGCCTGACCCGAGGAGCTGAGTTTAAACTACAACAGAGAGAGGAAGTGGAGGTTCTGTACCAACTTTTGCTGTGACAATATGGTTCTCATCCTTTGTAGGGTTACTTGTGGTTTCAGCATGCTTTGGATGCAATAGGAAACTGGCTAATATGGTCTGGCTCAGTCTCCTGGGTCTGGGCTTCCCATTAAATGAGACAAACTCTCTCAGGGACAATGGAGATGCATAAAAGTTAACCTCTCATCAACCTGGGTTTCAGTTGAGCTACACTCTACATCTCATTATCCACTCCCTTTCCTTTCTTTATTTATTCCTGTAGGTTGTTAACTCATATGTCACAACCTCTGCATGCCATGAGATTGCATCCAGTTTCTGGGAACACTAGGCCTCTGTGCCTGATATGCCCTGTGGGAACTCTTTGAAGGACTTTGGGTGTGAAGGTCGCATGGAATAAACAGCACCATACAGAGGCTTGCATCTACATTCCTTAGGTGATCCCTCATTTTCCGAGGAGGATTGTCTTCCAGTGTTCTTGTGGGTCCGTATGTGGCTGTGGAGCCCTATTCTTACTCTGCATCTTCTCCCACAGTGAGGGCATTGGTTTCCAGGTGGAAGGCAGTCTCAGTCGGGGTTGGCCTGACGCGTCTTCCTCTTGGCATGCTTCTCCCTTTCACCCTCCATTCATGCCTCTTCAAATTCTGCAGCACTGCTGGTCACAGCTGACCTCCAGCTGGAGTGCTCAAGGGCCAGGGCTTCCCAGTTCTCAGTGTCTATGCCGGAGTTTTTAAGGTTGGCTTTGAGCCCATCTTTAAATCTCTTTTCCAGCCCACCAACATTCCATTTTCCGTTCTTGAGTTCAGAGTAGAGCAACTGCTTTGGAAGACAGTGGTCGGGCATCCGGACAATGTGGCTGGTCCAGCGGAGTTGATGGCGGAGGACCATCGCTTCAATGCTGGTGGTCTTTGCTTCTTCTAGCACGCTGACGTTTGTCCGCCTGTCTTCCCAAGAGATTTGCAGGATTTTCCAGAGGCAGCGCTGATGGAATCGTTCCAGGAGTTGCATGTGACGTCTGTAGACAGTCCACGTCTACATAACACCGCACTAGCCATCACTTCAAGGAAACTACAAGCACTTAGATTTGGAGTAGTTCATCAGGCAAAGTTGACCATGTTGGGATCCAATTCCATCCAGGCCATGACAGGTGTAATGAATAAAAATTGTGGCCTTTCCTAGCTCAAATCTACACATGCCTATGGTTCTTTGACCAAGAACTTCATACCATGGGCTTCAGACTCTGTATCCATATGCTTTGGAAATAAGAGTCCCATGGAAATTAGACGGAGGCCATCACATGATATGATGGTACTTCCCATGGGAATTCATGGTGCCCCATTTCCGCAGCACAGGGGAACAGAACCTGAAGCCCATCCTCAGGAGTTGGATGTCACCTGACTCCAAGCAGCAGAATGCAGGGAGAAGATTGGAAAAAGCATGATAGGCATGTGGAATGGCTGACCATCCCTAAAGATGGGGAAAAACAAGAGGGTACGGTGTAAGACAATTCCCCATGCTTCCTCTCACTTTCCCTTTGCCTGTCTGATGAGGTCCTAGGTCTCATTCTTATTTCTTTTTTGCTGAATATTGCAAAGAAGAGGCCATATACACAGGCATCACAAGATTTCAAAAAAAAAAGATGAAAATCAATAAATGGGAGGCATACATTTTTTTAAAAAAAGAAAAATGTTCTGTGGTTATTATTTTTTTCCTTCACTCATTGCAGTACTAATGATGGAAAGGAGTATACAGTACTTGGATATTATCATCCTCCAAGTTCATTTCTGGTGCTTAACCCAACTCAATTATTCTATAAACATCATGTCACACTACATACATACATGTAAACAGAGAATTTTAATGTCAAGATAAATGATTTTAATGTTTATGTATGTGTATAGTCTATTTATGTTCTGGCATTGAATGTTTGCCGTTTATATGTTGTGCTCTGCCCTGAATCCCCTTCAGGGTGAGAAGGGCAGAATATAAATGCTTTAATAAATAATAATAATACATGCATACGCACTACACTGTTGTGGTGGAATATCTTGCAGGAGTTTCCACTTAAACATTACAAAGAACTTGGTTACTATAAGAACTGTTTGACAGTGAAATATGATCCCTTGGCGTGCAATGAAGTCTTCTCCCTTCGTGGTTTTTAAACCAAGGCTGGATGGCATTGCAGAGGGTTGGACTGGATGGTTCTTGTGATCTCTTCCAACTCTATGGTTCTAATTCTAGTACTTGAAAGAATGTTGAACATCCTGTACAAACATTTCTTTAGTGAACGGGCTTAGGCTGTTCTAACTGATGATAGTAGTGATGTTTCCAAGGATCTCTATGTTGACAAATATTTTCTCCTCTTAGGAAAAAGGGGGTCAATTAAGGATTGACTTGTACATTATTTTGTAACAGATTTTTAGGGCATGCAGGAGCTGTGAGGGGAGAAGAGGAAAGCATAAAGTCAAGTTATACCAGAGGATGTCTGCCCTCCTGATATTGGACTAAAAGATGACATGATCTCCTATTTTAATTATTTAAATATGTCATGCTTGTTTTCTTCTGCTTCAAAGAATAGGGCACAGTTCAATTGATTCAAATTACTAGAAAATAGATTCCATCTAAGCATTAGAAAGATAATTTTGTCTCCAAGGGTTGATCAAGAGTGGATTAGCAGAATTTGGCAGGTAGTGATTTTTCCTTTACTTGAAGTTTTTAAAAAAGAGATGAAATTACCATCTCTTACATTTTCTTTGATGGTGGATTCTGCATGTCAGAAAGTTGGATGAGATGGCCCTTCCAATTCCATGTTTCTACAGTTGAGCCCATTGTTTTCAAACCCCAGAATAACAATCTGTTCTCTGATTTTTTTTCTCAGTCTTTTTTCTTTTGATTTAAAAGTATTTTCTTCACAATTTCATGTTAGCCTTTGTTAAGAATTCACAAAATAGTGAAACAGTGAGAAGGGTTAAAGCCCATAGGACAGAAAATTGATTTGCCAAAACAAATCTAGATGAACAGAAAACAGCCATAGCTACTATAGCCTTAAGAAATAGCTATCTGCCCTCTTGCTATAATTTGGGCTCCATCATGTTTATCCATACCAGAAAACAACTGAAACACAATTTGTCAACTTTTCCAGCTACATTAAGTGAATTATGAAGAAGTGAACAAGAACTACTATAACATTTTGGAGGGGTAGGCAAAAACTTGTATCACTTTCTGTCAAGGTCAGACGCCAGCCAATTAAAGGAGTATAGTTTATTGTTCAAACAAACATGGAATTAGCCCAAAACAAAATCACAAGGCAAAAAACACTTAGTTTACAGTGTGAAAAAGCCCAAACAGGCAAAAAGACCCAAAAAACCCCAACAGAATATAATCTGGATTCACCAGAGATAAAACTTGAAGTAAACTCAAAAAATGCTTAAATGCAGCCTTTCAAGGGTTGTAAAAAGAAACTCAAGCTTCAAACACAGCAGGAACTGAAATGCAGGAATGCAGGAATGTGGTCGATGCCAGCTCCAGACGCTCAGCCATAGATGTGGAGGAGAGAGTAACGATAAGGAATGAAGTCCAGTCCGGTCCGATCCAAAGAGAGATGAAACAGCTGCCAGGTCAGGTCCCGATACGATGAGTAAACACAGGGAGCCAAAGCAGCGGGGCAATGCGGCAGCTAATGCAAATATCAAAACAGTGCAGTCCAGCAAAAACCCACACAGTTCCAGCCCCCTTTGCTGCTAAAGCCCAGAGCATAACTTACATCCCAAAGTCTTCTTTCAAACCCATCTTCTGTAGCAAAGATCCATAAAGCGCCCAACAAGACTCCTTGCCGCTTGCAAGGTTACAATAGCAAACACTCCCCTTTTTATTACAAGTCCTCATAAGAGCTTGATTCAGCCAACACCCGTGTCCCAGCTGTATCTTGTTGCAGCTCCTCATCCGAACTGGAGTCGCCCCTAGTTCGGCCCAACCCATTCCCAGCTGTGCCTCTTCCACCACTCCTCCAAGTAGTCCATCTCTGGTCTAATCCTGAAGGTCCCCAAGTCCCATCCAAGTCTTCACTATTCCAACCCTCAAATGTGTCACTGCTTGTGGGTTCAGCACAAATATCTTGAATCTCTCGAACCCTTTTCCAATCCATGCCATCAGACCCAGAATCTGATATCCCATCATCCATTTGCATCAAAACCCTCAAAAGAATCCTCATCTGTTGGCTCACTAAGTATCTCCCGGATTCTTTTCCTTTGTTGCTCTTCATCATAGTCTTGCTCGCGAGTAGTTTTCCTGCCTCTCCTACTACAACTAGTGTTACTATCACTGCCAGCAGACTCTATCACAACACTTTCACTGACACTATTATTTCCGGGATTTCTACCCCGTCTCTTTCTCCCCCCCTAAGGGGGACTCAGGATGGCTTACATTTTGGCAGCGATTCTATGCCACTACATATAAACAATTACAATAATACAACAACCATTAAAATATAGAAAGCATTAATATAAAACAGTAAAAGTAAAGGGTTAATGTGGATTAGAGTTTTAACTTTTGCACAAACTTTTTGAGTATGTTCAGAGAGCATATATATACATGGTCTCTGAGTCGTTTGTTTGATAAGCGATAATCAAGACTCCTGTTACTGATTTATGTTAGTCTTTTGATTCAATTCGGAAGCAAAGCAACTGGTTTTCCTTATTCAAACTTTGACTTTTGTTTATATTAGTGTAATTCCTATAGCTTCCTATCATTATCTTAATCTTCAAGTATGTTATATTTCTGGATGGCAGATTGATATAAAGTTAAGCTTCTTACCATAGGCAAATCATGTCATACAACAAGCAGGGATAATGATACTCTTCACTAGCTTGGAAAATTGGGGTTATCCACCTGGGCTAACAATAAATGCCAATAAGATGAAGTATTGTGCGATAATGGATAAAGTTAAATATAGGAGCAGTGGAGTGGTAGAACAAGCAATATCTAATATGGATTGAGAAATATTGGTTCACATTGATGATTTCACCAAGGATAAATATGGGGAAAATGTTTTTCCACAAATGAGACAAACCCCCCCCCCCCCAAAAAAAAAAATTGGTTAAATAAGTAACTGCTTAGTACTAACATAGCCATTTCTCTCCCTATGGTAATAATAATAATAACTTTATTTATATTCTGTCCTTTCTCCTCAAGGGGATTAAGGGTGAATATGGTATGTACTGTTAATTGATGTAGAGCTAATAGATGAACTGAATGTAAATGCAGTAAATCAAATCAAAATTCATTTAAATAAATTCATTTAAAGACATTTGACAATAGAGAAAGAGGTTAAGAGAATAAAAGTTAAATGGTGCACTACTATTGTAAAAATTGTGATAGTAGATACATCATAAATATTAACAGGGTGGTGATAGCCAAACCATTAAACCAGATGTTTGAAGGAAAGGTAAAAGTAAAGGATTTGGCCACAGTGGTCCATGTCTTGGTTACCTCTAGGTTGGACTATTGCAATGCGCTCTATGTGGGGCTGCCCTTGAAGACAGGCTGGAAATTCCAACTGGTCCAAGGGGCGACAGCCAGACTACTAACTGATGTGAGTTATGGAGAGTGGTCAACCCTCCTGTTTAAGGAGCTCCACTGGCTGCTGTTTATTTTCCGGTCCCAATTCAAGGTGCAGGTTTTAACCTACAAAGCCCTAAATGGTTTGGGGCCGCCTACCTGCATGACTGCATTTCCGTCTACAAACCCACGCAACCTCTTCGATCTTCCGGAATGGCCCTTCTCTTGCTCCCGCCCTCATCACAAGTGCGACTTGTGGGGACGAGAGAGAGGTCCTTCTCTGTGGTGGCCCCTCGGCTCTGGAATTTGCTCCCCAGAGATATTAGGCAAGCCCCCATCCTGGCAATCTTCAGGAGGAGCCTGAAAACTTGTCTATTCCAATGCGCCTTCAATGATTGAATGTATGATATTGTATGATATTCCCTGACCAAATGCCCTCAGAAGCACTTTATTTTATGGTTTTTGCAATTAAATCCAACCTCATCCCAGGATCCCCTCCCTGAGATTTTACATTGTCCTATTTCCCAGTGTTTTAAAATTTTATCTTTGAATTTGGTCCTGTCCAGTGTGATCATTTGTGTTTTAATGTTTGATTTTATATTGTTGTGTTGCTTATTTACATTGGTTTTGTATCTTGTTTTATTTCCTGATTTTCTGTTGTGTTTTTGTGTTATATTCTGTTTATTTATTTATTTATTTGACTTGTATACTGCCACTCCCAATCTGGCTCGGAGCGGTTTACAGCAGTAAATTAAAACAATACAATTAACTTTAAAATACAATAAAACAAGAACAGACATAGTCCCGAGTTATTCACCCATCGAAAGCTTGTCGGAAGAGAAAGATTTTACAGGATTTCCGAAAAGCAAGTAGGTCTCAGCTAGATCGGGTTTCAACTGGCAAGGCATTCCATAAATAAGGGGCTACAATCAGGAAGGCTCTCTGCCTAGTAGAGGACAGATGATAAGTCCGTATGTTGGGGACTTCAAGGAAATGTTGGTCTTCGGACCGAAGTAATCTCTGGGGTTGGTAGGGGGATAAGCGGGCCCTCAGGTACGCTGGCCCCAGACCATATAAGGCCTTAAAGGTTAGTACCAGCACCTTGAAAGTAATCCGGTACTCAATCGGTAGCCAGTGCAGCTGTTGTAGAATTGGGGTGAAATGACACCTCGCCGGCACCCCAGCGAGAAGACAAGTCGCCGCATTTTGCACCAGCTTCAGTGCAATTGATGGGTGTGGCCTCATGTAAGCTGCCCCGAGTCCCCTTGGGGAGATGGAGGTGGGATATAAATAAAGTTTTATTAATAATAATAATAAATAAGAAAAGATTGTGCCATTTTAGAAGCATTCTCTAGCACATAATGCAGCTCGCAAGGTAAGGCATGGAGAAAAATATTAAAATCCTTCAAAGGTTCATTGTTAGTCTGTGCAGAACACCTGCTTTTTATCTATAAATCTTCTGTGCCTGCACGACAGTGCTACTACACCCCTCCCGTATTTGGAACATATTCTTTTACAGACTAAACTGTGTAGGTCTTCTCAGTCACTTAGGTGTGTCTCTCAGAGGCAATTTTTAGACTGACCTTGATAGGAGTCACTGTATGTTGCACTGAATTCCTTTCATGATATCATGTCACGGCAACACTTAACATATCTCCAGGAAATGTAAGATAAGATCATCATTCCTCTATCACTTTGTTCACAGGGAATGCTCACTGAAATGAAATGTGATAAATGCACTGATCACATGTAGCGAAAGAAAATATGACCTTCTTATTGAGATGGCATAACGCAGTGGTTCTCAACCTTCCTAATGCTGTGACACCTTAATATAGTCCCTCATTTTGTGGTGACCCCCAACCATAATATTGTTTTCGTTGCTACTTCATAACAGTCATTTTACTACTGTTATAAATCATAATGTAAATATCTGATATGCAGGATGCATTTTCATTCACTGGATCAAACTGGGCACAAATACCCAATACACCCAAATGTGAATGCTAGTGGGGTTGGGGGAGGATTGATTTTGTAATTTGGGAGCTGTAGTTGCTGGGATTTATAGTTTCCTTATAATCAAAGAGCTTTCTGAACTCTACCAGCGATGGATTTGAACCAAACTTGGCTCTCATGACCAATGGAAAACACTGGAAGGGTTTGATGGGCATTGGGAGTTGTAGTTCACCTATATCCAGAGAGCACTGTGGACTCATGCAATGGTGGATCTGGACCAAACTTGGCATGAATACTCAACATGCCCAAATGTGCACACTGGTGGAGTCTGGGGAAAATAGATCTTGACATTTGGGAGTAGTAGTTGCTGGAATGTATAGTTCATTACAATCAAAGAACATTCTGAACTCCATCAATGATAGAATTGGCTCAAATTTCCCACATGGAATCGCCATGACCATCAGAAAATACTGTGTTTTCTTATGGTCTTTGGCGACCTCTCTGACACCCCCTCGCGACCCCCTCAGGGGTCCCGACCCCCAGGTTGAGAAACACTGGCATAACGTTTAACATAAAACACAGTGGCCAGATTACTAATACTTGTGAACCTAAAGTCACTATGAATGATGACATTTCATGATTGGCTAATATTATGAAACAGGATGGAAGAGGTACAAATTCTAGGCAACTAATTGCTATTCTTTGCTCTGGGTTGTATTTCTATCGTTTTTTAAAAAAACTTTCAATTTTGTTTCTCTTTGGCAGATATTCGTGGTCTGCAAGGATTTCTGGATCAGGCTTCGAAACTAGGACTTGATGTATCATTACAAAAAGTGGACAGAAACATCAGCAGGGTTTTTGCCAGCCTTTTTACTACTATGAAAACAGAAGAGTTGAATCGCTATCGAGATACCTTACGAAGAGCTATCTTACTTCTGAGTCCAAGGGGAGCACAAACCTTTATCAATGAGGTTAGTACATTCTTTCTGGAATCTTGAACAGGAAGATCTTTGTTGAAAATAGATCAAATAATGCAGCCAACATTTACTAACCTCTGGCAAAATCTCTTAGTTGTAGTTGTACATTTAGTAATGTTCCATTAAAATATAGTGAATACAATATAGTGAATGGACTGATTTATTTCAGAAGTTTTCATATGCTCCATATTCAAAATTGATTTAGTGTTGACTGTTTAAAAAAGCTGCTCTACAATTATGAATGTATGTGTGCGCCTGTATATATCTATATCTATATTTGTATAATTTACATGTATACAAATATACATGTAAATTATATTATATTACTGAGTAAGGACTAAATGAGCATGTTTCTTTCTGTTTTTAAATATTGAGTTTTCTGCTGTCTTGTGGATTTGATGTGGTATGGAAAGCTAAGGTGAATGTTTGGCTACAGCATTACTGTTTAGAAGTTGGCAGTTGTAAGGTTGTAGGTTTTCTCTATTCTTGAAGACCACTATCATTATTTGTAGATTAATTAGTATTGTATTTCCTGGAAAACAAACAGGTCAATAAGAAGCTGATTAAAGGCTTGGGTTGTTGAGAAGACTTGGTTGTTGTCTTACTTACTTTACTTACTTAGGCGATCCCTCGCTTTCAGAGGATGATTGTCTTCCAGTGTTCTTGTTGGTCCGTATGTGGCTGTGGAACCCTATTCTTGCTCTGCATCTTCTTCCGCAGTGAGGTCATTGGTTTCCAGGTGGAAGGCGGTCTTGGTCGGGGTTGGCTTGATGTGCCTTCCTCTTGGCACGCTTCTCCCTTTCGCCCTCCATTCGTGCCTCTTCAAATTCTACAGCACTGCTCGTCACAGCTGACCTCCAGCAGGAGTGGTCAAGGGCCAAGGCTTCCCAGCTCTCAGTGTCTATGCCAGAGTTTTTAAGGTTGGCTTTGAGCCCATCTTTAAATCTCTTTTCCTGTCCACCAACATTCCGTTTTCCGTTCTTGAGTTCGGAGTAGAGCAACTGCTTTGGGAGATGGTGGTCAGGCATCTGGACAACCTGGTCTAGTGGAGTTGATGGCGGAGGACCATCGCTTCAATGCTGGTGGTCTTAGCTTCTTCCAGCACGCTGACGTTTGTCCGCCAGTCTTCCCAAGAGATTTGCAGGATTTTCCGATGGCAACGCTGATGGAATCGTTCCAGGAGTTGCATGTGACGTCTGTAGACAGTCCACGTCTCACAGGCATATAGCAGGGTTGGGAGGACAATAGCTCTATAAAAAGCACCTTGGTATCCCTACAGATGTCCCAGTCCTCAAACACTCTCTGCTTCATTCGGAAAAATGCTGCGCTCGCAGAGCTCAGGCAGTGTTGTATTTCGGTGTTGATGTTGACTTTGGTGGAGAGGTGGCTGCCAAGGTAGCGGAAATGATCAACATTTTCTAATGTTACACCATTAAGCTGTATCGCTGGCATTGGAGAGGGGTTGGGTGGTGACAGCACCTTGTTCAATGGCAGGCCGAGCTTCTCATATGCTTCTGTGAAGGTGTTTAGAGTGGCTTGTAGATCTTCTTCTGAATGTGCACAGACGACATTGTCATCAGCATACTGGAGTTCTATAACAGATGTTGTTGTAACCTTGGTTTTGGCTTTCAGTCTGCTGAGGTTGAATAGCTTGCCATCTGTCCGATAGATGATTTCCACTCCGGTGGGAAATTGTCTATGGAAGACAATAGACGGTGGGTTGTTGTCTATGGAAGATTAACACAATAAATTCAAAAAATGTATGGGGGTAGACAGATGGTTGAACATTATGTGAGGTTGCAGTGATACTGGTTTTATAAAATATAAAATATGTTTGCCTGATCTTCTAAATTGTTGGTTAAAAACCTTTTAGGTGTTGTGGGATTCAGTTCTCCTCATCTCCAGACAGTTATGGCAATGGTAAGCCATGATGGGAGTTTTACAACCTCTGGAGCACTGCAATTTCTTCACTCCAGTCTCAAAGATGTTCCTATATTTTATTTTACACTTTGTGGGTTATAATAGTTGTGGTAAAAATATCATTAAAATTATCAGTCTAGCAAAGCTCTGTCACTTAAGGATACACATTAGTTAATTATGTAAATCAATAGTTCATACACATAAACCTATTTTTATTATGGCAATAACAACACTTACCACAACCCAACCATAGTTACAGTAATTTATTGTCATGGTTAGAGGATCGCAGCTTGATTGAGTCTGAATTGATATTTTTATATATGTATGAGTTTTATTTTATTGTATGTTATATTGTGTTCACTTTTATGTTTGTTTTTAGGCACTTTGTGCCATCTGTATGCTGCCTCGAATCCCTTCAGGGAGATGGTGGTGGGATATAAGAATAAAGTTGTTGTTGTTGTTGTTGTTCTACTTTATAGTACAAAGTTTCTGCTGCTAATAGTTGAGAGTTTTTAAAATTATGAAAGTAATCAAAATTCAGATACAGTTGTTGAGTAATAACTATTGTCTTTTGAAATAATATTGGCATTTATTAATTTTCATACATTGTCCTCTAAGGTATGATTACGAGTAACTATTTTTACAGAAAAGCAAGTGCCAGAATGTGTGTAATTAAACATTTGTGACATCTACAGCATGTGACCATAACTGCTGTTCATTTGTCTTTTCATTACGTACCAAAATTAACTTCCTATTATAATTCAGCGCAGCTTTGTACTCTTTAATATTGTATTTAATTAAATGATATAATTGCTTATTTTGTTGATATTAGCTTGGAAATAGCTTGGATTGATTTTCATAATAAAATTCAGCAAATTTATTTCTTAAGCATGGATGGAAACCAAAGAATAAATACAACCACAATTAGCATAACATTTAATTTGCTGAAAAGTAATCATGTTCGGATTTCTGTCATGAAGGAATCTTTTCTTACTGAATTACTAAGGAACAGCAACACAAATTTGTTGCTGCCTTGGGTATTGCCAATAGTATTTGCACATACATCTTGGAGAAATGTTTTGGAATTACAAGTCCCATGCCCTATTGACATGTTACATATAAAATTCTAGGGCTTATAGTCCAAAATCAATTTTCCAAACTTGGGATCTGAGAAACAATTTCATGAACACAGACAATATTAAAAAAAATAAAAAGATATGTGAGTGTGGTGGAAGGATTTGCAGTTGCAAGCATGCTGCCTTTAAGAAAAGTGTGTTCTCTGTTCCTGGTAGTCCTGCCACCTCACTTCACTAGGGGTTTTGGGCTTTTTGCTCCTCTTCAGTGATGCAGTCTGTCGAGTGCTATCACATGACATTGGTCATGGCCCTGCCCAATTGATCGCCAAAGTGGCAAGGAAGCATCATAAGACACTTCCTCGCCAACAATAGGAGTTAAGGTGTCTTATGGATAGTTCCGAGAGAGCTACCCACATTTTTTGCCCTTTCCTATTGTCTGTTGGGGGAAGGGGCAGAGGCTTGCCCCAATGCCCCCATGTGATTTGGGAAGGAGGGAGGGTGTGTAGGTCACTGCGAGGGACCACAAGCACCTTCCATTTCACCTGCAATTGTCAGCAAAATTGAACTAAATGGAGGTGGGGGAAATCTGTATGATGAGGTCCTTAATGAAGGGCCTCTGATCATTTTGATCATCTCATGGTTTTTACAAAGCACTTTTAAAAATAATAGTGTAAGTCTCTGAAAACTTCTCTGCTAACTTCTACATCTTAAATACACTGTTCAACGGAGAAAAAGTTGCGGGCCTGAAAATAGCTGTTCTTCTATGATTTTGGGGTGCTGAAAACGAAAATGACATTTAAAAATGCATATTGGTTCTAGTTTTTATGATATAAGCAATCACGTGATCACGTGTGGTTGAAAAAATGCATGTTGCGACTTACACTATGGAAGATTCTAGAATATTCTAGAAAGTTTGATGACGCAGTATTAGTGCCATGTGCAAAAGCCAGAAAGCCCTATATAAGGCCAGACTTTTGAACGGTGAGGGTCAGTCAGTTGAAGACTGAGACAGTATCGTTAAACATCGTTTTACATTGTTCTTTTTACTGTAGTTATGCCTCGCACGTGTGTAAATAAAGCACTATGGAAAAAAGATATCAAGGTAAATGGACTCCGTCAATGCTGTCAGACTACTGCTGGAGCATTGTAAGAGACAATCCTTTCCTTGAATACAAAAGAAAAGTCAAGAGAAGCAAACAGGATATAAACTAAAGTCACGATTAAAGCGACATTTAAACTTTCAGACTTTTCAACTACATTAGGCCTACTAATATAGTTTCTTGCTGCACAAACATAAATAGACTAATTAAATAAATATTTCTCATGTATAAACTATTGGCAATATAATTTGACTAAAATTAAGTAAATATCCACGGTTTATATACATGCAGTAAGGTTAGGCACATTATCATAATATTAACGAATTACCTATTGTGGAGAAAATTGAAATAGCTGTGGCATAAAAACCAGAGCCAATTAACACATTTAATTATTAAATTTGAATTCAGCATGTTAAATTTATTAAGAAATGGCACATTTCGTTTCCGCAACTGAGAAAAACTGAAAATTTGTAGAACAGTGATATCCGCCTCATTTCAGGTCTTGAAGGATGCTCTTATAAACTGGCTTTTAGCAAAAGAGAGAGGGGGGGGGGAGAGGGAGAGAACATGGCCAGAGCAAGGATGTAGTTATATTTCTGTTACTTTGCGCAACAATATTCCATTTCATGCTACCGAAGTAACCACCTCTAAAATCTGTAGCTCCTGCTAATATTCATGAGGTCTGCATTCATATGTTGAAAAGGCACTAGCCCTGTGAGGTTTCAAAGGTAATGCACCAAATTATTGTGCTGCTTTACCCATCCCCAGAGAAAAGTGCTATTACAGGAATTATTAGGGCTAATGATCCTGATATTTTTCCAGTTCCCTGCAGGAGTCTACGTCTGGGCTGAATTAAGAAGTAATTTGTTCAAAAATCTTCTGTTACTGAACCTTGATTGATTCAGAAAAAGCTTTAGGGAAGGAATGTTGAATAATGGAAGCATGCAATGTCTCTGAAGGGTCCGTGCATTTGAAATAACAGCTGAAGGGAATAATTCGGCAATCATATGGGCCATATGGAGCTAACGGGTTACTTAACTCCATAGCATTTGCGAATCTATGGACCACCTGCACATGTCTACAATTTCTGGGTGAATAAAGAATATAATTTCTGAGGTGAGCTAGAAGAAGGGATTCATTGTTATTTAAATGTATTTTAATCATTCGTGGTAGAAAAGAAATGTTAATTTTCTCAATGACCGTGAGTAATTTGGCTCAGTTTTCTGTCATGCTGATAAGACTAAGAAGCTGTTCAGAACAGTGAGAGGAGCAAGGGCAAGTTCTGGGAAAGGTGTGCTGTATCAGCTTATGTGGACAGTGTCACTTGGTTCTTAATTATAGCTGGTTCTGTTTTCCTTTCTACATTGTGAGGCTTCAAAAGAACCTTGATCTGGAGCACACACCAATACTTGCAATCTTTTTCCCACATAGATATCAGAGACCAAACAGAACTGTGGCTCTTGTTTGGGACTCTGGTTGGGTGGGGATCAGTACTGTCTTTGCTACTTGAGTCATGTCAATAACAGGGGATCTAGTTGTTGGTTGTGTGCTGGAATCTGGAGCCACACACATTTAGGAAAGAAGTTATATGAAAAGGGATAAAAAACAAATAAAAAAGAACTAAAGCAATGAGATCAAGGAGATGGAAAAGGAGGAATATTTTATAAATCATTATGAAACATTAGTAAATAATTTGAAGTCATTCTCTCAATACAACTATTCACAGCTATTGTATTTAAGGCAGTGTGTGTGTGTGTGTGTGTGTGCCTCTGTGTGTAAAACAAGCAATAGGGGGAAACTGGGTGTCCAATCTTCTCCGTCACATTACTTGGGATTCACCAGTGAAGTGGGTCTATCTGCAGTGGGAAGTCTATTCATACATGTTTTTTCTGATAGTCTGGAATCCTAAATCTCTGACATTTCAGATCATATTGTATGCATACATAAATGTAACAATTACAGTGACAGTGGTAGACTAAGCACCCTTGTTCCTACTCACCTGCCTCATATATTAATTTTTTTTCTTCAGGTGATTTAACAGTGTCAAAAAGTTTATGTGTAACTTGTTTGTATGTTGGTCATCATAATTTTTTTGCAGATATATTCAAAAGATAATCCAAAGAATGAAAACAGCAGTGTAGGAAGTGAAACTAATTGGTTATCTATGACCCAAGGGCATTTTTGGCCCCCCATGACACTTTGTTTTTACTATCAAAATATCAACCCCGACTCCTCACCCCCTGAAACTTGGGACATATTTTCCAATGTTTTCTTTAGCTCAAAACTGGTGGTGACTTCTCATTCACCCCCTATTCAGGCAAAAAACTTCCTTTGTCCCAAAATATCCTAGGATGTGGTTTAAAAAAAGGTCACAAAATGCCTTTGCATCCCTTATAAGGCTGAGGACCATTTCAAGTTAAATAAAAAAAATGATAGCATGGGAGAACTTCAATTCTCTGGACACAATGAAGGCAATGAATCCCCTTGACATATGATAATTGCCCATCTCTGAACTAGATAGTTGTATGGGAAGTACAAATACAACCACTGAAGGCTTTCATTTTCAATTTCTCCAAGGCAATAAATAGATAATAAACACCTCTAGAGCTCCTCAAAACATACCTCAGGATGTTGTGCCCTTTTGTTTCAAATGCTATAAGTGTGTGTAGTACAGGTGGAGAGAATGAGATCTGTCTTCTTTTGGGAAAAGATTTTCTTTAATATTCAGAAAGCTAAAAATTTTATGATGTTATTATGAGATGTTCACTTATTCATTGCTGCAGCAAAGGGCATGTTTTCCTTTTTTGTTCAAGATGAAATGTACTTCTTGGAAAGACTGAGCTCCATTTCTGAGTATCAAGGCTGCCCAAATATGGTGGCATTTTCCCCTTGTCTAAGTGGGATGCAACTTATGTAAAACAGGTTGTGATTGTGAACTGTCTTGAGTGACCAGGTTTCAAACAGTGTGACAGATCCAGAAATAAATAAGTTTTTACTCAGTCCCCATGATATCTGCTTATGCAACAGTTTGTACTTGTTTATATCAGTGATAAATGACATTTCAAAGGGTTTTCTTAGTTTTGTTATTAAGTTTTGCTGTGTTTAATATCTCAGATTGACAGGAATTGATGCACTGTGCGTAATAAAGATGCCCATGTGAAGTTTTTAGTTCTCAGTATTTTACATGAGAAAAGTGATTACTAGGATTCTTTAGAAACCAGAATTTCTTGAATTTCCCAAATAGTGAATGTACAAATAGCTCTTTATGCAGTAGGCAAGAAATGAACAAACAAGACACAATCCGTGTCCTAGATGTTTGCCTAAAGATCTAGGACTTTATCAGAGGCAGGTGAACCAGCATTGCATGATGTTGCGTGTGTCCTCTTTATTTATTTATTTATTTATTTATTTATTTATTTATTTATTTACAGTATTTATATACCACTTTTCTCACCCTGGGGGGACTCAAAGCAATTTACACAGAGATAATGGCAAAATTCAGTGCCTTACATATCTAAACCAAATCACACATCAACACCATATAACTAAGAATAAAATCAATAGAATTAATTTAGGTCCTATAACACAGAGAAGATGAATAATAATAATAATCATCATCATCATCATCTTTATACCCCACCACCATCTCCCCAATGGGGACTCAAAGCGGCTTACATGAGGCCAAGCTCAAACAACAATTTACAATAAAATAAAACCGAAAACACAAACTGAAAATGCAAACAATAAACAACAACAACATAATTACATAAAACATGTGAATACATAGCAATATAAAATTACAATAGGAACAATCACAATGACAATGGGCGGGCTACATGTAATGATTAAAAGGAAAACTGATTAAGACTAATTAAAAACTCGAAGTAGCTGAACCTACTTCAATCCTGTTGTGTTTTAATTATTTTAGTTAAGGTTCAGTGAAACTACCTATATGCCTATCTATATATATAAATTTGTTAGGGGCATCCAACGGAGAAACAAAACTCAAAAAACCCCCAACGAAACTTAACCAAAATTCCCATGCCCATAACACAACCCACAAGGTACAAACATATCTACTCAAAATGAAAAACAACACAACAACACACTCACAAAACGGCAAAACAACAAAACTCAAAAAAACCCCAACGAAACTTAACCAAAATTCCCATGCCCATAACACAACCCACAAGGTACAAACATATCTACTCAAAATGAAAAACAACACAACAACACACTCACAAAACGGCAAAACAACTGAGCATGCGCATTGGCGCCCAGCCGCAAGTTCCCTGGCGCGCGCACATGGCCTTCCAGCCAACGTTCCCTCTGCGGAAACCATGCCCACTCCAAGCCCCGCCGCGCCGCTTCCCGCACACACACACCCCCTGCCGCACACACACACGCAACCCCACGCTCCATCACTCCCCCCGCCGCCGCACACACACACGCAACCCCACTCCCCCGCCGCCACACACACACACGCAACCCCACGCTCCATCACTCCCCCGCCGCCGCACACACACACGCAACCCCATGCTCCATCCGCCGCACACACACACGCAACCCCACGCTCCATCACTCCCCTGTCCCAATCTTACCTCCTTTTACTTCACGCCACCTCCAAACCCTACCCTGCCCCTTCCCGCCCTGTCAAAATCTAGGAAAGACAGGAAGGAAGGAAAGAAGGAAGAAAGAGAAAGGGAGGTAAAGAAAAAGGGGGAAGGAAGGAAAGTTAGAGAAGAAGAAAAGGAAAGATGGAAGGAAAGAAAAGAGAGACAGCAGAAAAGAAAGAAAAAGGGGGAAGGAAGGAAAGAGATAGAGAAAGAAGAGGAGAAGGAAAGATGGGAAGGAAGGAAGGAAGGAAGGAAGGAAGGAAGGAAGGAAGGAAGGAGGGAGAGAAGGAGAGAAAGAGGGAAGATTGGCCACAGCAACACGTGGCGGGTAAAGGTTGTTATTTCTATTATTATTATTATGCTATTGTTCCTATGAGACCCTGGGGGAATGGGAGAGGTGTCAGGTCCCAGAGGCAATGCATTGCATTATTGTTATTGTTATGATGGTGGTAAAATAAAAGGAAATAAAAAGTGAAAGAAGGAAGCAAACAGGGAGGGAAGAAAGGCAAAGGAAGAAAGGGGGAGGGAATGAAGGAAAGAGAGAAGGATGAAACCAAGTAGTGAAAGAAGGAAGGAAAGAAAGAGGTAGAGAAGGAAGAAAGGAGAGAAAACAATAATGTGGGTAGATAAATAGGTACTAGGCCTGTGCGGTTTCGTTCGTTAATTTCGTAATTCGTTATTAATTCGTTAATTTTTGCATTTACGAAGCGATATCAAAACACATTTTCAAACCCGGAAGGGTTTAAAAATATCGAACCGGCAACCCCCATAGATTTAACGAGCTTCCGCTCGTTTCGTTAATGGGATGGAGGCTGCTGGTGCCTGGGAGCCAATCCGGCGCTCCCAAGCACCCAAGCAGTGCACCGTGGCTGTTTTTGATTGGCTGGCGAGCCCTTTAAAAGCGGCTCCGCGCGGCCGTACAGCTGAGCTCATTGCTGCAGAGGGCGAGGGAGAGAGAAGAGGTCCGGGAGGGTTTGCATTGGGTTGGCTTGGCTTGGCTAGCAACTGGATTGGATTCATTCCTTGCTCATTCCTTGGATTCATTCCTTGCTGCTGTGCTTAGTGCTGCTTATATTCCTTGCTTGGATTCATTACTTCGGTTTTTGTGAATTTGTTTCTTAATTTTCCATTTTTAAATATTTTTTAATATTATTTTTTAATATTATTTTAATATTATTCTTAAAAAATACAAAAAATATTCTAAAAAAGAAAAGACTCTTCTGTTGCTGTGTGCTCTCATTTGCTGTCTCGTGGCTGTGTTTGGTCCACATCAGGGCCATTTTTTGGTTCAGTTTCCATTTTTGAATATTTTTAATATTATTTTTTAATATTATTTTATATTATTCTTAAAAAATACAAAAAATATTCTAAAAAAGAAAAGACTCTTCTGTTGCTGTGTGCTCTCATTTGCTCTCTCCTGCCTGTGTTAGCTCTACATCAGGGCCATTTTTTGGTTAATTTTCCATTTCTGAATATTTTCTAAAAATACCTGCCTTTTATTCTTAAAAAATACAAAAAATATTCTAAAAAAGAAAAGACTCTTCTGTTGCTGTGTGCTCTCATTTGCCCTGTCTCCTGCCTGTGTTAGTTCTACATCAGGGCCAGTTTTTGGTTAATTTTCCATTTCTGAATATTTTCTAAAAATACCTGCCTTTTATTCTTAAAAAAAAACAAAAAATATTCTAAAAAAAAAGACTCTTCTGTTGGTGTGTGCTCTCATTTGCCCTGTCTCGTGGCTGTGTTTGCTTCATATCAGGGCCAGTTTTTGGTTAATTTTCCATTTCTGAATATTTTCTAAAAATACCTGTCTTTTATTCTTAAAAAAATACAAAAAATATTCTAAAAAAAAAAGACTCTTCTGTTGGTGTGTGCTCTCATTTGCCCTGTCTCGTGGCTGTGTTTGCTTCATATCAGGGCCAGTTTTTGGTTAATTTTCCATTTCTGAATATTTTCTAAAAATACCTGTCTTTTATTCTTAAAAAAATACAAAAAATATTCTTAAAAAAAAAGACTCTTCTGTTGGTGTGTGCTCTCGTTTGTCATTTGTGTAGTTTCGTGGCTGTGTTTGCTTCATATCAGGGCCATTTTTTGGTTAATTTTCCATTTCTGAATATTTTCTAAAAATACCTCCTTTTATTCTTAAAAAATACAAAAAATATTCTAAAAAAAAAAGACTCTTCTGTTGGTGTGCTCTCATTTGCCCTGTCTCGTGGCTGTGTTTGGTCCACATCAGGGCCAGTTTTTGGTTAATTTTCCATTTCTGAATATTTTCTAAAAATACCTGCCTTTTATTCTTAAAAAATACAAAAAATATTCTAAAAAAGAAAAGACTCTTCTGTTGGTGTGTGCTCTCGATTGCCCTGTCTCCTGGCTGTGTTAGCTTCATATCAGGGCCAGTTTTTGGTTAATTTCCATTTCTGAATATTTTCTAAAAATACCTGCCTTTTATTCTTAAAAAATCAAAAAATATTCTAAAAAAAAAAAGACTCTTCTGTTGGTGTGTGCTCTCGTTTGCCCTGTCTCGTGGCTGTGTTTGCTTCATATCAGGGCCAGTTTTTGGTTAATTTTCCATTTCTGAATATTTTCTAAAAATACCTGTCTTTTATTCTTAAAAAAATACAAAAAATATTCTAAAAAAAAAAAGACTCTTCTGTTGGTGTGTGCTCTCATTTGCCCTGTCTCGTGGCTGTGTTTGGTCCACATCAGGGCCAGTTTTTGGTTAATTTTCCATTTCTGAATATTTTCTAAAAATACCTGTCTTTTATTCTTAAAAAAAACCAAAAATATTCTAAAAAAAAAAAGACTCTTCTGTTGGTGTGTGCTCTCATTTGCCCTGTCTCGTGGCTGTGTTTGGTCCACATCAGGGCCAGTTTTTGGTTAATTTCCATTTCTGAATATTTTCTAAAAATACCTGCCTTTTATTCTTAAAAAATACAAAAAATATTCTTAAAAAATAAAAGAGTCTTCGGTGGCTGTGTGTGCGTTTGTCATTTGTGTAGTTTCGTGGCTGTGTTTGCTTCATATCAGGGCCAGTTTTTGGTTAATTTTCCATTTCTGAATATTTTCTAAAAATACCTGCCTTTTATTCTTAAAAAATACAAAAAATATTCTAAAAAAAAAAAGACTCTTCTGTTGGTGTGTGCTCTCATTTGCCCTGTCTCGTGGCTGTGTTTGCTTCATATCAGGGCCAGTTTTTGGTTAATTTTCCATTTCTGAATATTTTCTAAAAATACCTGCCTTTTATTCTTAAAAAATACAAAAAATATTCTAAAAAAATAAAAGAGTCTTCGGTGGCTGTGTGTGCGTTTGTCATTTGTGTAGTTCCAACCAGTGCGCTCCTTTTGCCAACACAAAGTGCTACATACACTGCTCGCTCATCATTTGTGTAGTTCCAACCAGTGCGCTCCTTTTGCCAACACAAAATATTTAATAACGAAGTTATTAATAACGAAGTTTTAATAACGAAGTTTCGGAAGTCGCTTTTGCGCATGCACAAACGCGTCCGTCGTTTTAACGAATCGATTCGTTATAACCTTAACGAATCGACCCCGCGCCAATAACGAAGCTTCGGAAGTGTTTTGCGCATGCGCGGGGGTCCGCCATCTTTACAAAATGTTTTGTAAATATTTACGAAATTTCGTAAATACCGAAACTTTTTTTGGGAAAATGTTGTAATTATTTTAAATATCGAAACAAAAAAACACCCCAATTACAAATCGATTTTAGAACCAAATTTTTTCTTGATCAACCAGGCCTAATAGTACCTCTCTTTCATAATAGTCCAGATATCTACCTCAACTTTGATAAGTTTTACTATAGGCCACAGCAACGCGTGGCAGGGCACAGCTAGTCTATTTATAAATATAAATTGCATAGTTTCTTTCTTTCTCTGTGGAATTCAAGATGGGATTACCAGGTAGCTTGTCATCTGGAAACCTACCAGTATCCAAACTACTCAATCCCAAATGTCTTTTTATTTTTGATGGTCTGAGTTTTCAGGATGTTTCCAAATTTTGGTAATTGCAAAGTGACTCTATCATGGGATTTTCTTGGATTTGATTCAGTGTGCTTGCTATTATCTTCCTCTGAGAACAAGGACTTCATCCAATGGCAGGTGAGGGGTGGTGGTGATGATTATCTTCTTATTGTTTTTCTTCACTTTAAAGGCAGACTCCCTTTAAACCCATAAACTGATGCAGGATTGCTTTTGGTGGATTTCGTCTTTTAACAGAAATTGAGCCTTTTGAAACTGGGGAACAATCAACTTCACTGCTTTCACTTCACATAAAAACAACTGAAAATGGGCATCTTAAGGTGGGATGGAACTGTTGAATGTGAAGGTGGGATTTGAACTATGATTAAGTTGTCAATGGCTTTCATGGCTGGAATCACTAGGTTCTTGTGGGTTTTTTCGGGCTATAGGGCCATGTTCTAGAGGCATTTCTCCTGACATTTTGCCTGCATCTATGGCAAGCATCCTTAGAGGTAGTGAGGTCTGTTGGAATTATAATAAACTGGATGAACCAGCCTGGACACAGCATATTATTTGAGAACACAGAAATGCTGGACCACTCTCACAACCACCATGTCAGAATACACAGAGAAGCCATTGAAATCCACAAGCATGTGGACAATTTCAACAGAAAGGAAGAGACCATGAAAATGAACAAAATCTGGCTACCAGTATTAAAAAAACTCTAAAATTACAACAGCAAAACAACAGAGAGGAAACAACCAGGCACATCTTAACACCTCTCAACAAAAGATTTTCCCAGGCTCAGCCAGGCCTTCAAATGCTAATGAAGGTGGTCAGTTGAAACATTCACACCTAGCTCCAGCAGAGAAGAGCTCTTGGCCCCACCCCAGCCATTCCACAGATATATAAACCCATTGTCCTAATTCCAACAGACCTCACTACCTCTGAGGATGCTTGCCATAGATGCAGGCGAAACGTCAGGAGAAATGCCTCTAGAACATGGCCCTATAGCCCGAAAAAACCCACAAGAACCTTATGATTAAGTTCTTTTTCTTTAGAAATGGAAGGCCCACACTTAGGAGATGATCCCCCACTTCCCCTCACCTCCAACTCAGGATGAGGTCCTGAGAAAGTGTGGTTTGCCCAGGGACAATCAGTGCATTTCCATGACCAAGAAGGAGATCGAGCCTAGTGTCTTGGACTCCCAGTGTTGTTTACAAACCTATTAAGCTTATGTCCTTGCCTTTACTGAGAATGGACATGACTTAAATTATCCAGATGTTTGGTAGCATTTGAAAGAACAAGTTACTAGTTTGGAAAACACAGGTCACCATTTTGTCTTGTAAAAGAGCAGTAATCAATGTTCACACTGCATATGAGATGAATTAAGATTCTCTGGTGTCCACTCTTGAGAATTCAAACAATAAAGTTAACCGAAACATATGCAAATTGATATTTTCACACTACTCCTGCTCTAATCCTTTTGAATTGAGATTTTCAATGTTCTGTATGAGTGTCTATAAAATATGATGCAAAGTCTGATAATAGCGGCTGCAAAATTAATCACAAATGATTAAATCTTGTTTCAGCTTGACTAAATGATGTGATGTGTGTGGTTATCACATGAATAGGTTGCAGCTCAGTGGGAGCAGAAGACTACTTAGGTTGAAGAGATACATGATATTTTTGTTAAAGGGTCAGAATTGAAAAGTGAGCTCGGAACCAGAGGGACTTGTTGATATTAATATTCTGGAAAGAACTGTAGCATGAAGGCATTTGTTTTATTAATGGAACATGCCTGAAAGTTCACTTAAAATGTTACTCATTGTACATTTCCTCTTCAGCCATTCAACTCCTTAGCAATTATATTTTTAAAGCTGTGCTGAATTTTGGGTCACTTCAGTTTTAAGGAGAAATTTAATACATCTGTGTGGTATAAGGAGCAACAGAGAAGAGCCTTTATCACACTGGCAAAGGTAGTGTGAGAGGTTTTTTGCCACTTCCGCCACTCAAGAGGCCTGCCCAAAATTAGTCCACAGGGACTACTTTTGGGGGAGGACGGAACCTGGCAAGTTTGCTGCCCTCTCTTCCTTTAAGGACAGCGAAAACCCAACCCTCCCGCCCATTAACAGTATAATGGAGTGGGTCGCCCGCAGGGGGGGGGGGCGGGTATGATTCTTTTGCCCTTGTGGGGGGGGATTTGCCTACCCTATACTGTTACACGAGGGCAAATTGGGGGGGGGGTAGGGACTTAAATAGGCATACCCGGTGCAGCGTGAGCAGGATGGATATTGAATTCGGTGTACACCCAAAGCCCCCATTTGGATGGTCCAGCAACTGTAACCTGGCCTTAGGATAATATTGGGGGGCAAGAAAAATTAGAGTGGCTTGGGATTTTGAAGATGGACATTAATAATTCCGGGAACAGGTTCACCCTCACCAATTTCATTGCCAAGTTCATGGCCAGGTCAAGGCCAAGTTCAATGCCAAGTTCATGGATAGAAGTTTATACTCAGTTATGGTGGTGGTAGGTAGATTTAGTTTCTAATTAGGTAACAATAATAAAGTTGCCTTTAGTTAACCCAAGCATGTGTGTGGCCTCTTTATTTGCGACAGTGATGTGGCAAAGTGGTGTTGCCTAAATGTTTACATTTTTTTCTTCTCACCTTCAGTCCCATGTTTCAGATCCATATTTTCTACAAAGTCATCCCAAGAATTTATAATCTTTTATTATGAAATAATGATACTACATTCAAATGTCACTGGATGTGTGTGTTTATCAATCATTAATAGTTTAGATGAAATTGACACTCCAGAGATAAGCTTCCGGAGGTACCTGCCAAGGAAGGATGTGCATGAGCATGAGAGATCTCATGTTCCTTTAATGTGGGCAAGACTCTAGTCTGAAAGTTGGCACCTTTGCTAAAGAGAACCTTAGAAAAATGGCCAGATGTTCTGCCACCTCCCCCCCCCCAAAAAAACTAGGAGATTCAGAATAAGAGGGAGTTGTCGATTGTGCAAAATTTTCTGGAGACAAGGTTTGTGAAGCGTAAAAACTTTACCTTGTTGTATGCACGTGTAAGTTCACTTGGAGGTGTAAGAGTGGGTGGAAAGTTTGGTGGCAGCAAAGATTCCATGAAATTGTGTGTGCATGTGTCTGTGTGTTGCAACATTGGACTGAGATTTGTGTGTGTATGTGTGAGCACACTGAATAAAAGAAGGTTGAGTATGAAAAATTCATTGAGAATTTGCATTTTAGTTTAAAAGAAAAAGCTGTGCCATTGCTCTGGCAATCGCCGGCAAAAGAGAAGGTGCATGGGATGGCTTAGGGTACCCCATGCACCCTCCTTCCTCCATCACATGGAGGGGAAAGGAGAGGGTGCTTTGTCACCCTTTCCCTCTCCTCATCAGATGGTAGAAAGTGTGGCAACACACAACAACGTGCATTTTTCTACCACCCCTTCTGCCATCACATGGCAAAAAGGGGAGGAAAGTGTGGGTTAGCTCCACCAGAGCTACCTAAACTACACTTTCCTCACAATAGTGGAGAAGAAAGCACCTTTTGGCATTTCTCCTCCACTTCGGTAAGAATGTGTACGGGGCCTGCCATGTGCCATGTGATGGTGGATGGCAGGACACATTCTTGCCAAGTTTAAAAGTGGTGAAATGGAGCAAAAATGCCCATGCTAAGAGGTCCCAAGTGGTGATGATCTAACTCTTCTCTAAGGAACTCAAATTTTCTTGTTCTAGGTTTTCTCCCATATCATTTTGACAGTAGATCTATGAGGTAGAGAGATAGTCATGCTGTGTGCATTATTTCTCACATATACGAGGGGTATTTTTTAAGTAAGGTCCGTTGGAACATAAGTACACAACGGAAGTTTATTTCCAAAAAGTAAATTTATTTTCAGAAAGTATATACTTCACTCTATTTTTCGACATAGTTGCCAAGTTTGTTCAAACACTTATCATACCTCTGAACCAATTTTAAAATACCCTCTTCATAAATCCTCGCTTCAACTGAAGCCACCAAATCATCTGTAATCAAAGAAGGGCGACCGGAACGGTCCTCATCATGGACGTTATCACGGCCATCTTTGAATTATTGTAACCACTTACGCACTTTGCTTTCACTCATAACAGTATCACCGTACACTTCACAAATCTGTCGATGAATTTCTGCAGCAGGCTGACAAAAACCATATCACTGAGCAAACCTCACATGCGGCGGGTGAGTTGATTGTCTTAAACATTTTTAAAGCACAGAACAGAACCGTACAGGTTAACTACAGAGCGGAAACTGAGCACAGTTGTTCCCAACGCATGCCGGTACACGACGCACATGCTCATTGTGGTATGCGTGCAAACTACTAGTGTCTACAATAAAACAGACCTTACTTAAAAAATACCGCTCGTATTTGAACCTGATTCTCCCCAAACAAGCCTAGCATACCAAATGGTTGTGAAAAGGTGCATAGTCTATTAAATAAATTATATGAATGGCTGTGATTATCTATTAAATCTCCTCTCATATCCATGTAAAAGATCAGATGAGTGTTTGATAGTTGAGTCCTCTTAACATTTTATTTATGGGATGACTAAAATATTTATTTAAATCATGCCACTGTCCAGATGTTGTTGGGTTTCATTTTACTGCAGATCTTGACCATACAGAAATGCTGAGGCTTATAGTACAATCTATTTGAATGATGCCATGATTCCCACGCAATTTAAAAACAATAGCAATGAGACTTAACATTTCAATACTAATAGGTGTTTTGCAAATGCATTGGATGTAAGTTTACATCTGTCATAAGCCTTTATATTTATGTTACTTTTGACAAAAGAAATATACTTGAAGATTGAAAAAAAAGTTAAACTATTATAAAATAATAAATATAAAATATCTAAACTTAGACTAAATTTGAACCAAATTGTGATAAAAGTTAGATAAAATATAGAAAACACAAAATAGATATGAACAATATAGCAAAATTGGGCTTCTGCATTAAACATTGCAGTTAAGTAGAGTGATTGCAATAATTTGCTTATCGACATAGAAATAGAAATTATGATGCAAATGTCAATTTGCAAGACAGTGAGGAGGAAAATAGTTTATGTAGGTACAGTAAGTTATTTATGCTCATGTTAGTTCAAGTGTGGATCAATTGTTTCATTTTAGCTGAAGTGTCATTGTTAACTTGCTATCCAACAGGTCTGCTGAATCAATTATATCTCCATAATAGGATGTGTAAGCATACCACCTATGTATGTTTCTTCAGATCAGTGGTTACTATTTTAAAAAAACACAGTAAAAGAGTAAAAGGAAAAACATTGAAAAAATATTTGCATAATGGGTAAATGACAGTAATATGCAAATAAGATCTCCAGATTTGAGGTACTGAATTATAACAACCCTGCACCTGTTATTTTTTAAACTTTGGCATTCTAAAAAGCACAATTACATTGCTTAATGCAGAAGTGTGAATCCTCCCTACACTCTTCATACTTGGAAATTAAACTTGCCTGGAAATGTGTAGAAGCATGAAAGACCTAATTTTAATACAAGTCTTAATATTCCAAGATAATTGATAAATAATTATTATTATTTCTTGCTCACCTCTCCTCACAGCTTGAGGCAGGTTACAACATTGCTAAAACATGCATTCATCTTAAGGTATAAAAGGTATTATAGCTCTCTGTTTTGGATACCTAAGTATGATGTATAATGGAATCAATATGTCTGCATCGTACAAAAAAGGGCACAAACCAAGAAGAGGGTTGTTGTAGGTTTGTCCGGGCTATATGGCCATGTTCTAGAGGCATTTTCTCCTGACGTTTCGCCTGCATCTATGGCAAGCATCCTCAGAGGTACTGAGGTCTGTTGGAACTAGGAAAATGGGTTTATATATCTGTGGAATGACCAGGGTGGGACAAAGGACTCTTGTCTGCTGGAGCTAGGTGTGAATGTTTCAACTGACCACCTTGATTAGCATTTAATGGCTTGGAAGTGCCTGGGGAATCTTTCGTTGAGAGTGATTTGATGTGCCTGATTGTTTACTCTCTGTTGTTTTGCTGTTGTAATTTTTGAGTTTTTTAATACTGGTAGCCAGATTTTGTTCATTTTCATGGTTTCTTCCTTTCTGTTGAAATTGTCCACATGCTTGTGTATTTCAATGGCTTCTCTGTGTAGTCTGACATGGTGGTTGTGAGATTGGTCCAGTATTTCTGTGTTCTCAAATAATATGCTGTGTCCAGGTCCAAAAAGAGAATCACGGTTCCTTTTTTCTAAAAGTCGGGGCAAAACTACATATGCTTAGAAAAACTACATGGAGCAATCACCTTTAGTGATTTGGCAATTCCCTAAAGAAAACCTTATCACCTTGCCCATCAAACATTTTTTTGCTTCAGATGTTAAGAACAGGGCACATAAAGTAGAGGTGTGAGTAGGTTTACATTTACACAGCAGGTTTTAATGCCTGCAATTTGTATGGCCTTAGGTGAGTTGCCCTGTTTGACCTGAAACTGTTGCAGAAGTTCTTGTCACTTGGAAGCCCTGGAACTTTTTTATCCTGTCCTCAGCAGCCATCATGTACATAACTTTTAAATGGCTGTCATCCAAGTTATAGATCTATACTCGTTCTTGAATGAGAAAAGCAGCTATGAAATAACACAACAGCTTACAAAGTGTATCTTTGGTTTTCTGCCATATTTTTATGTATCACTGACTCAGATTAATTCAAAAAAATGTTGCTTATCCACTAAGAAATAATGACTCCGGACCACTTTATGTAAACTGTTCATCTTTAATGATCTGGGGGAGGAAGGAGTCTAAGTGGGTTCTGCCTAAGGAAGGGGATTCCATCCTTATATTTTTTGGGTCAACTATCCCTGATTGAAGCACACACAATTTGAGTGCCAGTCACCAGTCTGGCATGATGCCAAGCCAGCTATCAATAAGAAAACGCCTTCCTAGGTATGTCTCTTCCTGTACCATGACATAAAGAGAAAAGGTGTCCCAGGCTAGATCCAATGGTGGTCTTATTTCCCATCCCCCTAGATTCTATGACCCACATTGAATGCTCACCATCATGGTCCCTTCAGTTTTCCCCTTCTGCCAGTGATTGCAACCTGCCAGTAGTTGCTTGTTGAAAATGCCATATTCCAAGCCATTCTTCCCATAAATTCATAGAGAAAGTAAGAGCACCCAGTGGCGCAGTGGGTTAAACCCCTGTGCCGGCAGGACTGAAGACCGATAGGTCACAGGTTCGAATCCGGGGAGAGGAGGATGAGCTCCCTCTATCAGCTGCAGCTCCTCATGCGGGGACATGAGAGAAGCCTCCTACAAGGATGATAAAAAACATCAAAACATCCAAGCGTCCCCTGGGCAATGTCCTTGCAGACGGCCAATTCTCTCACACCAGAAGCACTTTGCAGTTTCTCAAGTCGCTCCTGACACGACAAAAAAAATAGATAAAGCATGGCAGACAAAAGCACCTCATGGAAATAAATATCTAACCGGCACCAAAGATGATCTCCAAAATACCTTCACTGCTTGTGAGGTAGTTGGGTGGCTTAATCAGATACCAAAGAGGGGAGCAGGGCCAGGTTTGGTCTCTACTGCCCACAAGATCCACTCCAGCCTTCCTGTTCCTTGGCACTGTGAAATATTTTGTGCCACATTTCTGGGGGTCACTAATGTATCTCCCATAGTTAGTCTCCACTGTACAGGAGTAGAGTTGGATCACAGAATACCTTTTATGTTACTCCTCCCAGTTGTCATTTGCTGCACATTTAAACAATATCCCTCATAGGGATATGCACAATGTCCCAAAACTGTACTGTTTTTGGTTCCATTTTCAGTCTCCCCCATTTTGTTTTCTGGAAAATTCCCAAATTCAGGAGGGGGGTGTGTGCCATTTTTATTCTGGTAAGACTTTGGTTCATTGGTGCAGTGGGAAAAAATTAGAGACTTGTTTCTCCATCATTTGGAGTGGGTGCTGACAGGCACCCACACTTGCCTGATTTGCAAGGTTGCCCACATGCCACAGTCTTCACCTAAGGTAGAGTGCCGCTCCACCCCATCACTCAAATCAGCTGAAAGATCCAGCTCTTCTTGACCTGTTCTGGTTAAGGCTTTGTCTTGGTGCTGCTCAATCCATTTCTCCCAAATCCTGAATCACCAAATGAAATTCTGCACACCCCTAATCACTCATATACCTCTGATGTTAGGAATCAAAATTAGGAGAAGTCACAAAGGATTGTTAGGGGAAGGCCTTTTTTGACAATCAAAGGGGAAAAAAAACAGTAAGTGTGGAAAGGAATACCTGTTTCAGGGATTGCAACACATCTCCCTCCTTAAAAAACAAACAAATAATTTATGGATACAGAACTGTGTTTTTGGCTTGTATGTAGTGATACTTATATGTACATCTATAAAGCTCACATCAGGGGATGTTTTCTCTTTCCCACCCTTCCATCAGTTCCATATTTCATTTTGTTTTTTCAGTTGTGGCTATGGAGGAAAAAAATCTTGCTTATGTGGTGTCTTAAACATGGATTGCAACACATATTCTACCCACTGTCCAAAGCATCTTGAAGCAATGTGTCAAGGTCAGACGCCAGCCTATTAAAGGAGTATAGTTTATTGTTCAAACAAAAACAGAATTGGCCCAAAACAAAATTACAGGGCAAAAAAACAGTTTACAGTGTGAAAAAGCCCAAACAGGCAAAAGAACCCACAAAACCCCAACATAATAATATCTGGATTAACCAGCAATATAACTTGAATCAAACTCAAAAAATGCTTAAATGCAGCCTTTCAAGGGTTGTAAAAAGAAACTCAAGCTTCAAACACAGCAGGAACTGAAATGCAGGAATGTAGTTAACGCCAGCTCCAGACGCTCAGCCTTAGATGTGGAGGAGAGAGAGTAATGATAAAGAATGAAGTCCAGTCCGGTCCGATCCAAAGAGAGATGAACAGCTGCCAGGTCAGGTCCTGATCCGATGAGTAAACACAAGGAGCCAAAGCAGCGGGGCAATATGGCAGCTAATGCAAACATCAAAACAGTGCAGTCCAGCAAAAACCCACACAGTTCCAGCCCCCTTTGCTGCTAAAGCCCAGAGCATAACTTACATCCCAAAGTCTTCTTTCAAACCCGTCTTCTGTAGCTAAGAACCAGAAAGCGCCCAACAAGACTCCTTGCCGACTGCAAGGCTACAATAGCAAACACTCCCTTTTTATCTACAAGTCCTCATCAGAACTTGATTCAGCCAACACCCGTGTCCCAGCTGTATCCTGTTGCAGCCCCTCATCCGAACTGGAGTCACCCCTATTTCGGCCCAACCCATTCCCAGCTGTGCTTCTTCCACCACTCCTCCAAGTAGTCAATCTCTGGTCTAATCTTGAAGTTCCCCAAGTCCCATCCAAGTCTTCGCTATTCCAACCTTCAAATGTATCACTGCTTGTGGGTTCAGCACAAATATCTTGAAACTCTCGAACCCTTGTCCAATCCATCCCATCAGACCCAGAATCTGATATCCCATCATCCATTTCATTTGCATCAAAACCCTTAAAAGAATCCTCATCTGTTGGCTCACTAAGTATCTCCTGGATTCTTTTCCTTTGTTGCTCTTCATCATAGTCTTGCTCGCGAGTAGTTTTACTGCCTCTCCAAATACAACTAGTGTTACTATCACTGCCAACAGACTCTATCACAACACAATGTGTTTGTCCACATTCAAAAAATTTACATTCCTCAAGTTGCACTAATATATATGTATGTGTGTATAAGTAACAGTACATCCATATGAGGATCCTAAATCAGAAACGGTGGCCGGACTATAGATAGTCTGGGGAGTACAGACTGAGAAAAGCCTGTGGAACCTCCAAATTTGCATCCCAACACACCTACTGTTATTACTGATTGGTTACGGATGGATCTCATGGAATAAATGTATCCCCTCTGAAACAGCAATTGATGGGTGACATCTTTCTTTTCCATACAAATTTACTCATGATCATTTTACTTCTTCACAGATTACATATGTTAAGACACAGAGAAAGTTAGTGTAAGTGACCATTTGAAAACTCTATTGAAAATTAAATATACAGAAAAGCAGGAATTTTACAATCAGAATAATCAGTTGTGGCATCACTGCAGTAAAAAATTCTCTTTCACATTGTTTATAGCTTCTTGTTCTGTTCAGAAGAAGCAAATGCAGAGATAAACAACTGCTCATAACAGTCCTTGAAAAGTTTATTTCCAACTGTATATCACTTTCTTTTAATAGGTAAGATAAATGCTTAAATTGCATTTTCCTTTTAATCTTTATATATTCCTAGGCATGTGTTGGGAAGGTAAATCAAGCACTAAGAAATGTCTGTGGTCACTGAGTATATAAATGCATATAAAATTGTGAATAGTTGGGAAATGAATTCATAGCAAGGGACAATTTTGTGCAATTTAAGTACCGCTTACCCGAATACTTGAGATAACTAATTAACAATGGATGATTAATTTTAAACATGACCTCACATTTGTGTTTCATTGCTTAAGTGCTTGCTTGCTCTAACTGTAAGAGAAAGTAGTAAATGCATGTATGATGGATCATGAGCAGTGTGTATTATACTGTATATGCAGCAGTATATATGGAAATTAGAGAGTATTAAAATTAGGTTATGATTAAACCATAGAGTTCTTTCTGTTAGGTTTAATTTTATGCCATTGAAAGCACAAAGGTCAATGGTTTCTTAAAGGTGCTAAAGAGTTATAGCAATGATATTTCTATGAATAAATCATTTTTTTCCATACGTTGCCACAGCAGGTGAAGCATCACACGTTTGGTGGGCCAGCCCTGCTATTAGGCAGAATGAGACAGCTGTCTCAGTCAGTCTATTTTGAGTATCACAAAAGCTCACCTAAAGGTGAAGTATTTAATTCATTAATGTTCTATTTTCATTCCCGGGGAGAGAAAGAAGCTATGAAAAGATTTTCTGCTTCTTGTGCCAAAATAACTTCAGGTATTATTAATTCTGGTGCAGTCTATACTTAGCGACTCCATGAAACAAAAACAAGCAAGCAAAATGTCTTCGGCCAACTTTCACATTAGGGAGTTAAGCTACTGGGGTTAACTATGTTGACTGTTCTCACATTTTCATTACTCAGCCAGAATTATATGTAAGAAGTAAATGGCAAATGTCTAAATGGGGATAAAATAAAGAATATTTTTAATGAGATGAGAAAATAAGACATTATATAGTTCATAGATAAGGTGAGGTCTCTTTCCTGCCTTATTTATTTATTTATTTATTTATTGCATTTGTTGACCGCTGTTCTCAGCCCTTTCGGGCGACTCACGGCGGTGTACAACATATAAAAACAGTTTCCAATACAACCCTCCTACAACACAATATGCACACAACATCAATAATACAACAATAATTACTCTAAATCATCCGCGTCGTCTCATCATAAAATCATAAACCAATCTCATATTCCATATTCCGTTCCAGTCATCAATGCCAGTTGTTATAATGCTTAGTTGAACGCCTGCTCGAATAGCCATGTCTTTAAGCTCTTGCGGAATGACATAAGGGAGGGCGCCTGTCTGATGTCCACAGGGAGGGTGCTCCACAGGCGGGGCGCCACCACCGAGAAGGCCCTATCTCTCGTCCCCGCCAAACGTGCCTGTGAGGCAGGCGGGATCGAGAGAAGGGCCTCCCCAGATGATCTCAAGGCCCTCGTGGGCTCATAGGCCGAGATGCGGTCAGAAAGGTATTTTGGGCCGGAACCGTTTAGGGCTTTGTAGGCCAACACCAGCACCTTAAATTGGGCCCGGTAGCAGATCGGCAGCCAGTGGAGCTGGAACAACAAGGGCGTTGTGTGCTCCCTGCGTCCCGCTCCTGTTAGTAACATGGCTGCCGCGCGCTGGACTAGCTGAAGCTTCCGGGCCGTCTTCAAGGGCAGCCCCACGTAGAGAGCGTTGCAGTAATCAAGGCGGGATGTGACCAGAGCGTGTACCACCGTGGCCAAGTCAGACTTCCCAAGGTACGGGCGCAGCTGGCGCACGAGCCTAAGCTGTGCAAATGCTCCCCTGGTCACCGCTGAAACCTGGGGATCCAGGCTCAGCGATGAATCCAGGATCACACCCAAGCTGCGAACCTGCGCCTTCAAGGGGAGTGCGACCCCATCCAGCACAGGCTGTAACCCTATCCCCGTTCGGTTTTGCGACTGACCAGGAGTACCTCTGTCTTGTCTGGATTTAATTTCAGTTTGTTCGCCCTCATCCAGACTGTTACAGCGGCCAGGCACCGGTTCAGGACCTCGACAGCCTCCTTAGTAGCAGGTGGGAAGGAGTGACAGAGCTGGACATCATCTGCGTACAGATGACACACATTCAGTGTGGAAGAGGTGCCCTTATCTCCTCCGTTAAGCTCTTAAACCATAATACATCAGCATTAAATTGAATAACAGAAAAATAGCACCAATACAGCTATAGTAAATGTATGAAATGTGCATTTTTCTGGGAGTGGAAATTAACTCTTGCAAGCACATAAGTTTTGACTACTCAGGAGTGGAAAAGCAGGTGCATTTCATTCTCCCCCACCATGTTTCTAGTTTTTTTTAAGTACACTAGAGGAATGTCATTTGGAAGCATGTCTTCAAAGAGGCAACAACAATTTGCACTTAGATAGCTCTTTCAGAATTAGGATTTTATAACACCTGCCTGCACTCTAAGAAATAGCATTTTTTGTGTTTGAAGAGAGTGTGAAAATCATTTTCCCCTAAAACTATGCAATGCAAAAGTTCTTTCCAGTCTTCCCAGCATGCTTAGTAAAAAAATAAACAGGATTATCTAGAAGTAAAATAAGAGAATTTCTTCTTTTGAAAGCAAAATCTGTTTGGCTGGTGTACTTCTTTTTTATTATAAAGAATACATGTGTAAGAGTAGAGTACATGGAAAAAATAATATTAGTTCTTCAATTAGAAAAGAAATTTGAAACATGTTTATCCAGAAATAACAACCTTGATAAATATTGATAAAAGACTGTGACAACTACTCTGTTACACAGCGGAAAGGAACTCATTCAAGAGCAATTCCACGTTGTCATTACTCATATGAAGAATATGTACTACTGCCACTTGTGTATAATAATATTGTTGTAAAGCATTACTAGAATGTATATCTTGATGTTTAGAGTATGGTAGTAACTTGATTTAGAGCTTAATGTTAAGAGAGTGTTAGTAACTTGATTTAAAGCTTCTGGAACACTTGAGAATATTATCAAGTCTGTAGTAAAACTGTGTTTTGATGTTTCAAATTCCTTTTCTATCAATATTGTTATTTAAAATGAATAGAGAATTAATGGTATGATAATACTTGAGTGAAGTGTTACCAAATTCAATATCTTTAAGAGAAGTTCTACAGAAGTGTAGTCCATTACATATACTATATACCTACTTTTCTCTTCTTGGCATATTATAGACATCTGTGTATTCAGTTAAATATTATTATAAGCTGCCCCAAGATCTTCAGATATAGGACAAGATATAAACATTTTAATTAATTAATAAATGTTCTTAGTAAACATGCCTTATATGATCAGCTAGTATTGTGTCATATGGCACATCTACACTGCCCCATTATAAAGGGAGGGGGAAAATCAGCTCCATGGCAGTTGTAGAACGTATGGAGCTGATATGGAGCCGGGTTAATGAGGCCTTGAACCATCTTAATAAATTCACAGGTTTCTCCAAATTCTCCCTGAGAATCTAGACCATATTTTCTGCTGCCATCATTGCCACCAGGATGAGCGGGGTAGGGAGCCAGGGCCCGGAGGAGGCAGGAGGGGAAGGCCAGGCTCTTGGTTCTTCCACTGCTGCCACCTTTGCTGCCCTCCCTCACACACTCACTGGGGCCCAGCGACAAAGTTGCTGCGGCAACAGCATCCATCAGGAGGGGCGGGATGCAGCTCACACAGGCTGGACATGCCCATCCGGTGGACCTGCTGCACCTGATTTTTGTGCCATGGCGCCTCGCCGTTGGGAGCAGTGGAGGTGATTTGTCATTCTTTTTTTTTGGGGGGGGGGGGGTTAGTGGCATCAGATCATACAGCGTGTTGGATGAGTGGAGGTTGGATAACCAAAACTCTACTATACATGCAAAATACTAACAAATGCCTAACAGAATATAATCAGTTTAAGTTGAGGCGGGGGGATACTAACTCAAAATGAAAAACTTGCAACTTGCTAGGATTTGGAATGAGCAGTTTGGAGCTGTAGTGGTTGCTAAGTAGAGGGACAGATGAGAAGAGAAAATAGATAGAAAAGTAAGAATGATGTGGTACCTTTTCTACTCCACATTTATGCCAGTAAAAGGTGTAAATGTGCACAGAAAGCATTCTCCAAAACACATATTTTAGAGTTGACAAAATATAGGGGCTGCGGTAGCACAGTGGGTTGAACCGCTAGCTGCAGAAAAACTTGCTGACCAGAACATCAGCAGTTTGAAGCTGTGAATCAGGGTGAACCCCCAACTGTCACCCTAGCTTCTGCCAACCTAGCATGCAATGTGAGTAGATCAATAGGCACCACCTTGGCGGAAAGGCAAAAGGCACCCATGCAGCCATGACAGTGAAACATGGCCAGGAGGGTATATGTATGACAGGCTCCTCTGCATGGAAAATGGAACAAGAGCACCTCCCCATGGCCAGAGTTGAGCATCACCTCCAGGTGCCAGAAATGGAAAGGAAAAACTTTGCCTTTGTTTGTGTATTGAATGTCATTCTTCATTGTATAAAAAATCTTTCAATATTTGCCTATATATGTGTATACTGTAATCAGCTCTGAGTCCCCTCAGGTAGATAGAGTGGAATATAAAGTGTATTATTATTATTTATTATTATTATTATTATTAATAATAATAATAATAATAATAATAATAATAATAATAAATGTCCTTTGTCCTTGTTGGAACAGTGAAAATACCATACAAGAAGGACAAGCTCAATATATTTCTCTGCCAGAGCTAGGATTTTGAGAAAGGTAATGAACTAATAAGCTGCTCTGCAAAATCCTGGATCCTGTCCAGCTTGGTTCAGCAAAACCAAGCAAGGACTAATCCAGACAGTGATTTCACCAAGAGGCTTTCAGGAAGAAACATGCAACTCAGACTGTTTCATCAACTAAAGCCCACTCCCAGACAAGCAAGGACTAATCCAGACAGTGATTTCACCAAGAGGCTTTCAGGAAGAAACATGCAACTCAGACTGTTTCATCAACTAAAGCCCACTCCCAGAAGGAAATGACTTCGTTAAAAAATGGTGTCCAGCTAGGCTTTATGAGAGGCATTACCAACAAAGAAAGTAACCACAAAAGCCTTGCTCTGATCACTCTTGCCTCAAAAATGACATTTCCTATCAACATTCCCTGTCTGTCATGTATTGTATGCCAACTGCAAGGGTGAATACTGAAACAGAAAGAACTTTGTTGGAGAGTGGGTGAGATTTATTTGTGTACAAACAGTTCATGCAGTAATCTTAATACAACCAGGACTTCTTCGCACACAATAAAATCAGCATTTTTACACATTTAAGAAATGGCAACTCACTGCCCTTCACACGACACAAGCTTCAACTGGCAGTGAGGCATTTTGCCATTTCTAAAATGCTGTCTTTCCCAGCAATACCTAAGCTGGTTGGCCATTTTCCCTGTGTGATCTTAAACCTGTTGCCTGCATTTGTTGCCTGCTTGTAAATAAATAAAAAAATGATGCTATGTGTAGGAGGAGTCAAAATGCCCATTTCCCCAGATCGCCAATGCAGAGGTTTTTGGAGGAAGCATTAATTTAAAACCACTTCCTACAATCTGGGGTGATTTTTTAAAGATAAATAATTGAAATCGTGGAGGAACAATGGGAGGAAATCTCAGTCTGTTCAGTGCCTTCCAAGTCGCCCAGTCTTCTGTGTGCCCAGGAGGGAGTCTCTCATCTGGTATAACCCATGGATTGAGGTGCTGTGTTTGAGCCTGCCACTTTTGGACTCTCGCTTGCTGAGGTGTTCTAGTGAGATCTTAGAAAACTATTTCTAGATTTAAGTCGTTGACATGCTGGCTGATACCCAAGCAGGGGATGAGCTGGAGATGTCTCTGCCTTGGTCCTTTCACTATTGGCTGCTACTTCCCGGCGGATGTCAGGTGGTGCAATACCGGCTAAGTAGTGTAATTTCTCCAGTGGTGTAGGGCGCAGACACCCTGTGATAATGCGGCATGTCTCATTAAGAGCCACATCCACTGTTTTAGTGTGGTGAGATGTGTTCCACACTGGGCATGCATACTCAGCAGAGTAGCATAGCGCAAGGGCAGATGTCTTCACTGTGTCTGGTTGTGATCCCCAGGTTGTGCCAGTCAGCTTTCGTATGATATTGTTTCTAGCACCCACTTTTTGCTTGATGTTCAGGCAGTGCTTCTTGTAGGTCAGAGCACGGTCCAGAGTGACTCCCGGGTATTTGGGTGCGCTGCAATGCTCCAGTGGGATTCCTTCCCAGGTAATCCTCAGAGCTCGGGATGCTTGTCTGTTCTTAAGGTGAAAAGCACATGTCTGTGGTTTAGATAAATTAGGGATCAGCTGGTTTTCCCTGTAATAGGCAGTAAGAACACTTAGAGCTTCAGAGAGCTTCTGTTCAAACCATCTCAAAGCTCCCTGCTTGAGCAGTAATGGCATGATCATCAGCATAGATGAAACTCTCTGTCCCTTCTGGCAGTGGCTGGTCATTTGTGTAAATGTTGAACATTGATGGAGCGAACACGCTCCCCTGAGGCAGGCCGTTCTTCTGTTTCCGCCATCTGCTTCTCTGGCCCTGGAACTCAACAAAAAAGCTCCTGTTTTGTAGCAGGTTTCCTATGAGGCGGGTGAGGTGTCCTTTGTGATATTATACATTTTTCTCAGGAGGAGGCGGTGGTTTATGGTATCATAAGCCGCTGACAGGTCTATGAAGACAGCTCCTGTAATCTGCTGCCTGTTCATGTGGTGGGAATTAAGTGGGTAGTTGAGTTAGAAGCTGGAGAAGGCGATCTTAGTGTGATGGGAGTGAGCAAATTCTTTGTCTTTTTTGAAGACAAGATCCCATGAAAGTCCAACCTTTTCCCCACTTCCCCTCATTTTCTCCAGCTCCATGTGATGAAGTCCCTAGTATTGGTGATAATGGAACTACGTTATTTCATAATGGGCACTTGCTAAAAGAATTTGACTGAAAAGGGCCCTTCTAGCTAACTTTTATGTCCTTGGCAAGCTAATGAAATATGGTTCCATTTGAGAGCATATACATGTTGGCAAAGGTATTATAGAAAAAATGACCATTACAGAATATAGAAGAGGATGTGTGTAATCCAAGTGTTATTTCTGATATGACAGTTCTTGTCCCCCAAGTGCTATAAACGTTACATATTGATTACCCATGGATTTCTCCTGGGAGAGAATTAAGCTAAAGGTACATTCTGGGATGTTCATCAAGGGCAAGCATTCATATGTGATTAAATTAAATTTCTCACTGGAGACTATGCTGTAATTATACAATAAGATTACATTTCCTTAGGCAAAGGGTGTTCTATGTCAGCCAAATACAGAAAGACACATCAGCCCTGTGTGTGTACTGTCAGTTGCTTCCAGCTCACCTTTATATATTTAGGGTGATGCAAACTAACACATAGTGTGTGTGTGGGTGGGTGGGTGGATGTGTATGCCCCTGCACATGTAGAGATGGATTTATTGACTTCTACCTTATATGATATCCTGCTGCAGAAAGCTAAAAATAAAGGCAGCAACTGAACATAACAATATTATTAGTTAGCACAACTCATTTTGACTTGGTTGAACAAACATTTTGACTCAATAAATTGCAGTAATCTCTATAAAGAAGAATAAAACATTTGTTATTGTTGTGCACCTTTAAGCAGTTTCTTCGACCTTAAGTTGAGTCTATTTCAGATTTTTCTTGGCAATATTTTTTGCCTTTGCCTTTTTCTGAGACCAAGGTCCCTTCCAGACAGGTGCTTAGCTTGGAAAGCTAAGAAAGTGGGATTAAAAACCCTGGTATCATAAGGAGAATCCTCACATGGAGCCATTAGTCTAAGGAAATAGTCTCATGGTATCCAGAAAGGTTTGGATGATGCTGATTGACGGGAACCGCAAAAGGTACAAGACATGCTTCCAGAAGTTTTCTTTTTTCCTTCTCCTTCTGAGAAGTGCTGCACCTCAAAAGCACAGATGCAGATATAACAAAGTGCACACAAGCAGATTTCCTGTTATCATCCCCCCTTCTTCTTCTTAGGCAATCCCTCGTTTTCTGAGGATGATTGTCTTCCAATATTCTTGTGGGTCCGTATGTGGCTGTGGAGCCCTATTCTTGCTCTGCATCTTCTTCCGCAGTGAGGGCATTGGTTTCCAGGTGGAAGGCGGTCTTGGTCAGGGTTGGCTTGATGCGCCTTCCTCTTTCGCCCTCCATTCGTGCCTCCTCAAATCCTGCAGCACTGCTGGTCACAGCTGACCTCCAGCTGGAGCACTCAAGGGCCAGGGCTTCCCAGTTCTCAGTGTCTATGCCAGAGTTTTTAAGGTTGGCTTTGAGCCCATCTTTAAATCTCTTTTCCTGTCCACCAACATTCTGTTTTCCATTCTTGAATTCAGAGTAGAGCAACTGCTTTGGGAGATGGTGGTCGGGCATCCGGACAACGTGGCCAGTCCAGCGGAGTTGGTGGCGGAGGACCATCGCTTCAATGCTGGTGGTCTTTGCTTCTTCCAGCACGCTGATGTTTGTCCGCTTGACTTCCCAAGAGATTTGCAGGATTTTCCGGAGGCAGCGCTGATGGAATCGTTCCAGGAGTTGCATGTGACCTCTGTAGACAGTCCACATCTCACAGGCATATAGCAGGGTTGGGAGGACAATAGCTTTATAGACAAGCACCTTGGTATTCCTACAGATGTCCTCAACACTCTCTGCTTCATTCGGAAAAATGCTGCGCTCGCAGAGCTCAGGCGGTGTTTTGTTTTGGTGTCGATGTTGACTTCGGTGGAGAGATGGCTGCCAAGGTAGCGGAAATGATCAACATTTTCTAATGTTACACCATTAAGCTGTATCACTGGCATTGGAGAGGGGTTGGCTGGTGTCTGCTGGAACAGAAACTTGGTTTTTTCAATGTTCAATGACAGGCCGAGCTTCTCGTATGCTTCTGCAAAGGTGTTTAGAGTGGCTTGAATGCGCACAGACGACGTTGTCATCAGCATACTGGAGTTCTATTACAGATGTTGTGACCTTGGTTTTGGCTTTCAGTCCTTACCCTTTTAGTTTCGGGGATATGCAGTGCTCTGTAGCAGCTCATTTTTCTCCTGATTGCAGATTATAAGTGAACCTTTTTTCATGAGTTTTTCATACCATTCCATGATCCAACACACATTTTTCATGTGTGTCATCTACACACACACATCCCCCAAACTCTTTTATCCCTTTCTTCTGAAATTTAAAGCCTGTGTAGAAGGGGCCTGATAGAGTCTGAGTCCAAGGTGGGGTTTCCATTGCAGAACAGTAAGATTAGTAGTCCAATGCTCAAAAATTAGTATAATTTGTTAGTAAAGTTTTTTTTAAAAAAAATTAAAGGACACCAGAGCTGTCCTTTTTCCTAATTTAATGTGTTTTCTATTTTAGCAAGAATCCAGATACATCAAAAAGCACACAATATGTGGTAATTTGCTAGCATTTTACTAGATGGGGAAGGGATGTTGTTTAAGTTTATATATTAAATTAACTTAGCTTTCACAGCTTCTAAAACAGGAATGATTAGAAGGGAAAAGTCAGATTCATTGTATAGCTTCAAAGTCTAACACAGATTCTTGACTTATATAGCACACCCGTCTTCTCCTAATAAAGAAATTAAAAACAACTCCCATTAAACATTTTAACAGAGATTTTATCTGCAGTAAGTTAGTAGATACTGTTTCAGAGTTTTTGGCTTAGATAGGTAATCTTCACATGCTTCTTCTTTGACTGATTTCGGTACTTCAAAATTAGGCTACTACTCAAAGGCATTGGAGAGCTATTCTATTTTTTCTTGACTTTTCCCCTTCTGAAAATTGGAGATGACAAAGTCTGGACCTCCTTGAAAAGTCTATGAATAGGATAGTACAATGGTGCAGTAAAAAGCCTTCTACCTAAGCACTCTCTTCATTTAATGTTTTTTCTGTGCCTTTGTGCTTCTGAGAAAATTTCTTTGAGGTTCCCTGGTGTTGAAGTTGCAATTTTTGACTGGAAAGAGATGGGTGAAAATTAATTCAGATGAACTGAATATCCCCTTTCTCTAGCCAGTGTGTTTTCTTTCTTGTTGAATATTCTAGTTGTCTTTGGTTGGATGAAGGTGGAAAAAATGCAAGGGAATGGTTGTTGCAACTTGGGCTCATACCAGATTGTCTCTTTTTAAAATATCAGGAACATTTGTGCATATTTCTGTTTGAAAATTCAAAACATGGCATGCACTCACCTCTTATCCAAACCATGTTTCTGCACATTTTTGTGATGTATTTTTTAAAGCCGCTTTGAGTCTCTTTGTGGCGAGAAAAAGTTAAGTAAACATAACACATAAAATAAATAATAAAATAAATAATATAATTTGGTTGCATGTGTTGATAGCATTACAAACTTGTGCATGTACATGTTTCCAATGGCAAATTGCATCAATTTAGTTCATATTGGTTTTTGATTGATGCACATTGCCTACTTACTTACTTAGGCGATCCTTTGTTGTCCGAGTACGATAGTCTTCCAGGGTCAGTGTCCTGGCGGTGGGTCCGTAGGTGACTGTGGAGCCCTATTCTTGATCTGCATCTTCTCCCGCAGTGAGGGCAAACTATGTTTAGTGCACCTTTTCTAGCCCCTTCCCTATGTGGGGTGAGCAGAGTGGATCCTCAAAAGGGTTGCTCAGTCATGGATACAGCTGCCAAACTACTCAACTGCCTCGGACCTTAAGGTAGAATGACTGAGTCCATATCCACTGCCCATGTGTCAGTCTTTGACTAGGGGCTTCCAGATTTCACAGTCCTGCCCCGTCACCACTTGCTGATAGCCATGGGACTTACGTTGGCTTGTTTTTATTTTCCTTGGAAGATGTCTGTGCATGATTTTTTTTAATGTGTGGAAGTCAGTGCACAACTGATCAACACACAGTCTTCACAGAGTGAGGTTCCATGCGTGGCATAGCTTTACAAGATGACTGTGGCTTCTACATCTGTTGCAGCCTTCTTCCACCTTCACAGCCATTGTAACATGTACCATGTTATCCTCTGCCTGCTCCACCACTGAGGTCTTTGGGTCTTTGGACTGTGCTTGTTCTGGAACCTCCCCTGTAGCCACTACTGGGAGTGCACGACTCCAGTTGTTGTGCCCGCAGGTTCATTGGAACACGCAAGCCCCCTCACCATGACAAGATGACAGTCCATCGAGGTGGTTAAGCTAATACCAAAACATGAACTGAATGAATTTTTCACCCATCTCTAAAGCTCAGATACCCTATATTATCCCAAATCACAGAGACATGGATTTTATTGTGTGTTTTGGAGAACAGTAGCATTCCTTCTAGGTCTGTGCTCAGTTGCAATGTCATTTGAAAGGACACATTATCCTCTTGGCCTTATCATATATGAATATTCAACGTCAATCAAGCAGCCAGTTTCACTGTTTTCTGTCTGCTATGCTTCCAGTCATTCATATTATTGTGGTTAAAATTCCAAAAATCAAAAGAGGAGAGCAGTGCAATATGATGTACAGTTATGCCAGCTTCATTTATATGAATAGATTTGTACAATGTGAACATTTGAAAAAAAATCCTTTCCTCCTTCTCTTCTTCCTTCCTTCATATTTTAGCACATTTATTTTAAAAAAAACAACAAAGTGCATTCTTCCCACAAAAAAGATGTTTTATGTTGTTCTGCGAAAAAATTAGAACATTGGGTTGTTGTAGGTTTTTTCGGGCTGTATGGCCATGGTCTAGAGGCATTCTCTCCTGACGTTTCGCCTGCATCTATGGCAAACATCCTCAGAGCTAGGTGTGAATGTTTCAACTGACCACACAAGCATGTGGACAATTTCAACAGAAAGGAGGAAACAATGAAAATGAACAAAATCTGACTACCAGTATTAAAAAACTCTAAAACTTCAACAGCACAACAACAGAGAGGAGGCAGGCAGGGACATCTAATTACCTCTCAACAAAAGTTTGCTCCATGCACAGTCAGCCCAATGTGTGCTAATCAAGGTGGTCAGTTGAAACATTCACACCTAGCTCCAGCAGACAAAAGTCCTTTGTCTCACCCTGGTCATTCCACAGATATTTAAACCCATTTTTCTAGTTCCGACAGACCTCACTACCTCTGAGGATGCTTGCCATAGATGCAGGCGAAACGTCAGGAGAGAATGCCTCTAGACCATGGCCATACAGCCCGAGAAAACCTACAGCAACCCAGTGATTCCGGCCATGAAAGCCTTCGACAATTAGAACATTGTTCTTTTCACTAATATAGTGGTGAAATCTCTTACACCGTTTGATAGCATTTTTTCAACAAGACCCTTTACATCCCACTGTGCCACCCATCCTATGACTGTTATCTTAATATCATTAATCTAACTTATTAATGTATTGTATATGTACCTCAGCAGTATACAAACAGATGTGTATTATAGAATAAAGATAATGAGGTGTCAAAATATATCTAACACATTTGACTTTTGGGAAATATCTATTGCTAAAATGTCTACTGGGGACAATCAGCTAGTGAGTGCACTTCATCATGATCTACTAAAATTAATGGACAAGGCTGCATTCACAGCATCCCTTTTGCAAAGGTCCTGCACATTTTAGTGGGGATTGTGTTCTTCTTCAACATTTCTGCAGAAGGCATAATAAAACAAAAGGGAAATATATCACATTAATCATTTGAGATTTTGCAGCTGTGGCCTCTGATCTGGCTCAAACACAGGTGTAGGAAGATTGCTTTAAAATAAGTAATATAGTACTAGTTTTTGCTAGTTTTTATTTTATTTTATTTTATTTCATTTTAACCTACTTTTGAGAGGGAGTGAACATTCAAAAAGAGCAAGGGTCTCCTGACAGATTCTGGCAGAACTGATATTTAAAAACAAAACAATAATTTATTTTAAAAGACCCGTGTGTGCATGAGTGTTTTATAATATACTAGCCATTCCCTGCCATGTTTTGCTGTGGCCCAGTCTGTTGATCTGGAAAATAAAGTAACTAGAAAGTGTTGGTTTCTAATATATGTAATTTTTTTATGCTTGTGGGTAAACAGTATTTCTTGTTGTTTCTTTGTCAGCGTTGATGTGTAGATTGTCTGGTTTGCCCACTCTGGAACATGCAACATATAATTGTCCTTCTTTAGAAGTCCCTTTCAAATCTATGATACTCTATCTCTCTGTGTGTATGAATCATATATATCTATCTATATCTATGGCTGGATGGCTCTTTGTCAGGAGGGCTTTAAATATGTTTTCTTGCCCTGGTGAAGAGAGTTGGACTGGATGGCCATAAGTATTTTCTGTTGGTCATGGGGGTTCTGTGTGGAAAGTTTGCCCCAATTCTGTCATTTGTGGGGTTCAGCATGCTCTTTGGTTGTAGGTGAACTATAAATCCTGGTAACTACAACTCCCAAATGTCAAAGTCTATTTCCCCCTAACTCCATCTGTGTGAATCATATCTATCTATATTTATGACTAGATGGCTCTTTGTCAGGAGGGCTCTGAAGACATTTTCTTGCCCTGGTGAAGAGAGTTGGACTGGATGGCCTTAAGTATTTTCTGTTGGTCATGGGGGTTCTGTGTGGGACGTTTGCCCCATTTCTGTTGTTTGTGGGTTTCAGAATGCTCTTTGATTGTAGGTGAAGTATAAATCCCAGCAACTACAACTCCCAAATGTCAAGGTCTATTTCCCTTAAACTCCATCTGTGTTCATATTTGGGCATATGGAATATTTGTGACAAGTTTGGTCCAGATCCATCATTGCTTGAGTCCACAGTGCTCTCTGGATGCAGATGAACTACAACTCCCAAACTCAAGGTCAACACCCATCTAACCCTTCCAGTGTTTTCTGTTGCTCATGGGAGTCCTGAATGCCACATTTGGTTCAATTCCATAATTGTTTGAGTTAGGAATGCTCTTTGATTGTAGGTGAACTATAAATCCCATCAACTACAACTCCCATATGACAAAATAAAAATGAGTGATGGTTACTCCTTGTGTTAATAGGTGCCTTGTGTCCAAATTTGGTGTCAATTCATCCAGTAGTTTTTGAGTCATGTTAATCCCACAAACAAACATTATATTTTTATTTATATAGATGGGCTCATCCAATGGAACACAGTGCTTGCCTATACTAGAACTCATCTAGAATGGGTTTGTTTTGTTTTAAACCAATGTTTCTCCATTTTGAAAAAGTGCAGACTAACTCCAGAGATTGTTGGAGCTTCAAAGGTATCCCATGATTTAGGGTCCTTTCTACACAGCCCTATTTCCCAGAATATCAAAGCAGAAAATCCCACACTATCTGCTTTGAACTGGGTTACCTGAGTCCACATTCAGATAATGTGGGATTTCCTGCCTTGATATTCTGGGATATAGTACTGAGAGGAAGGGCCCTTAGGGGCAGTCTGGACAACTAGATTAGGTCCAATGTGGCTCTGACATCAGTGGAACGATTTGTAATGGCTCACATAGAGCTTTGTGGTCAGCTAGGAGATGAAATTTGTGCGACCTCATTCATGTGAACAACAATCCTGAGATCAACTGCCTGGCATCGTGCTTGTAGAACACTGTGTACTATAACAGTGAGTCCTTTGCATGAAAAGGAGATATGCATCTTGTATCTGAAAACAGAGGCACCTTTTACACTGCCATATAAAATCCAGATTATCATCTTTGAACTCGATTATATGGCAGTATAGACTCATACAATTATCTGATTTGATAATCTGGATTATCTGATTTGATAATCTGGATAATATGGCAGTGTAGAATGGGCCAGAGAGAGCCTAGTGAAAACAAGAATCAACCTTTAGTCTTTAGTTAGGTATACACATGTGTATCCATATGTGTATAGACTTTTTCTTTTTTCTCCCTTTGTTGCCTTTGTTTTTGCTTTACATGAGTTGTGAATTACATTGTTTCTGTTAAAATTAAAAAAATAAAATAAAAATGAACCTGTAGTGACTTGATATATTTCTCATTCCATTAGCAATAATATTTATTTATTTGATCAGTCATATGACCATTTCAAAATAAAACACGAGTAAACACGAGTAAAAAAACAAGACAACAAGGTGATAAGTCAGAATCTTATTTTCCTGGTTCTTCTTTCAGGAAATCTGCTCTTTTCTTAATAGCTTTCAGAATAAAAAGGCTTACTCTGATTATGCTGGATCTTTCCTGCCCTTGCAAGAGGGATGTCAGAATATCATTTCTGTTGGGGGACCTGCAGTTGGATAATATTGGATGTAAATATCTGTCTCGCAGTTCAGTATGCTGGACAGTCAATTAAGAAATGTTCAATGTCTTCCACTGTTTGTTCTCCCCAGACGCAGAAAATCTCACTTCTTGGGATGTTACAGTAGCTCCCAGTTTGCACCATAGTACCGAGTTGTTCAAACCTAGCCCTAGTATATATTCTTCTTAAGGGTAGGGGAAGTGGAATAGTTAGGTAGTGCTCTAAATGAATATTCCTTTTGTGGGAAGCTAAAAACCTTGTGGCTGAAGACCTACCTATGCTCTCTAGGTCCAGCTGTGCATAGACATCCCAAATGCGCCGCTTGAGCACTTGCCCTGCCCCCGGACCCAAACACCCAGAAATTGCAAAGGCAGACCGAATCGAGCCAACTCATTATTCAGAGCCGCCATCCTTCTTTGCTTTCTACTTTTTTTTTTTTAAAAAAAAAAACATGCTCCCTCCCCCAGTGTTTCACTGAACATGGTTGGCCATCACAAGTAGTAGTGTTGCATTTGTGGGAACACTGTACCATCATGTTTTACTGTTGCATAATTGATATGCAAGATATTTCAAAATGATTGACTCAGTTTCAAAGCATGATGGCAATATGTTAGAATTAAACAAAAGGTTACAAATGCTTCAATGACTTATCAAGTTATCAAGCTTAAAATGCTCTATGCTTCTATCTAATGAATGTACAACATTGAGATAATATAGTTTGTTGTTCATTCGTTCAGTCGCTTCCGACTCTTTGTGACCTCATGGACCATCCCACGACAGAGCTCCCTGTCGGCCGTCACCTTCCCCAGCTCCTTCAGAGTCAAGCCAGTCACTTCAAGGATACCATGTATCCATCTTGTCCTTGGTCGGCCCCTCTTTCTTTTTCTTTCCATTTTCCCCAGCATCATTGTCTTCTCTAAGCTTTCCTTTCTTCTCATGATATAGTAATATATAGTAATAGATGTTGTGAGGTCACCATCTTGCAAATTATTGAGGCTAGAGACTGTATATGCGCTGGGAGGGGCATCTAGTCATAATCATTGGAAACGATATGCCCCACCTTTTCAGGGGGTAAAATTTTCATTCATGGGCATTTTATGGTGGCCCAAATTGTGCCCATATCATTGAAACACTCTGTATTTTCATGGTTAACATGGTTTACTGGCAAATTTATGCTTTTCAAATCAATGTTTCCTTTGGGTTGTTGTAGGTTTTTTGGGCTATATGGCCATGGTCTAGAGGCAATGCCTCTAGACCATGGCCATATAGCCCGAAAAAACCTACAACAACCCAGTGATTCCAGCCATGAAAGCCTTCGACAATAAATTTTTCCTTTAGTTGTAGATGTGCTTCCTCGATAGTACTGAGGAAAGGAGGGAGGAAAGGGAGTGCAAGAAGAGAATTATATGTCATTTTCTTGTTTCTGAATGATAAGCTATAGCTAAGAGTGGAGAGGACTAAGTGTCCAAACCAAAGCAGTGTGATACAAAGACTAGGCTGAGGCCACATGTGGCTTCCTAGTGCAGCATAAAATAGGAAACTGACCTTTTCCTCTGGGTTATAATGTTTTCACACATTAAAAAAAAGAAAAAAGTTGAAACCTAGATATTCAGAAAACAAAAGTATGAGGTCAGAATACACTTTCTTTTCATGTCCTAGGCCAAAATGCAAGACTCTTTTTTCAAATCTATTCCAAGCTTCATTCTTTTTGTGTTAAATGATACATTCTTCTCAAATCATAGAAACTACTTTTTATTTTATGACTGGATATATAACTGCATATAAAAGCCTAAAAAGGCCATTGAAGAATTGTTCAGGAAACTTTTTTGATTGAATTTCGGTCACTTTATTTTAATAGACTTGAACTGTGCTGTGGACAACATTTGGTGGATGAGATCAGTATGTCTGGCACTATTCCATCCATCCAAGTCAAAGCAATCAGATTAAAAAGCTTTGCACGTTATTAATGTGTGTGCAAATGGCATTTGAGTTCCAAGGACATTCTTTGCAAAAGCACCTTGAATGATCAATGTTGGTAGGATTTTTTTTCCAGTTCGTTAAGAACTCCCTCCTCCATCCTCAAATAGGTTTTAGTAGCAGATGCCCAGTATTCAGTTTTGATGTTTCTTAGAGTCCATTTGATTGGTGTAAATGTCTGGTTTTTCTAGACGGGTTTTGCTTAACCTTTTCTACAAATGAAAGACCATACCAATCCCATTTCTGCCCATGAAATCCTGATATCCTGATTTTGAAGATAAAAGGCAAAAACTACACTTGAAATCGGCAACCACTATGAGTTCAGGGGTCACTGCTCAGGTGGGCTTGACACCTGGTTTTAGCTAGATCCACATCAGGTACTCGCTGTATTTCTTTGTTTACCCCGAGGCACAACTCACTTAGGAACTTTTCAAATGGGGCATGTGCAAATTTAGCCTGTCATCCACTGAGCCGGCTGACTGCTATCACATGATGCCACCGCAGCTCTATAGGTGAGGGAGGATGGAGCTGACACATGCCGCAACCAGGGCAACACGGGAAGGCTCCCATGTTGCCATTGCAATGCATGGGGGAAACTGCATGCACCACACATGCTCATGCTTTCCCACATTGGATTGCTCCTGGCTAGAGCCGGGCAATGTGGTGCATGTGGTGCAGGGTTCCTCATGCCACTCTATGAAGCACAGCACCTCCAGCAGCCATCTGATGAGATTGTTAAAGAGGCTAAACTCAGGGCACTTCCAAACAGACCTTAAAAATGATATCTGTTCCGCTTTTACCAGAGGCAACCAATTATGGAGCCCCCGGTGGCGCAGTGGGTTAAACCCCTGTGCCGGCAGGACTGAAGACTGACAGGTCGCAGGTTCAAATCCAGGGAAAGGCRGATGAACTCCCTCTATCAGCTCCAGCTCCTCATGCGGGGACATGAGAGAAGCCTCCCACAAGGATGATAAAAACATCAAAAATCACCCGGGCRTCCCCGGGCAACGTCCTTGCAGATGGCCAATTCTCWCACACCAGAAGCGACTTGCAGTTTCTCAAATCGCTTCTAACACGACAAAAAAACAAAAAAACAAATAATGCCTCTGGTAAAAKCGAACTAATGTGGAGTTCACTCTGTATTAATTAAACACTTTAACAAATCCAGGCCTTACTGAAAGTCCCGGATTTGTTGAGGTGCTGGGTCTGTGGGGACTGACTACTGGGACTGCTTCTGCAGTCTTGGGGGTCAGTCCCCAACAGCTATCACACTTTTGGGTTTGAAAAGCCTGGAGGAGGGGGATGGTACCCACCTTCTCCTCTCCAGCTCCCCATTTGGGCCTCACAACTTACCAATGATGCTTTCTGGCAGTGCAAATCTATCCTTACAGTCCTCCTGGTGCAAGAAAATAGCATGGCAGGAGGTGGTGGGGAAGGGGGGGATTTCCCTCCTCCCTCCCTCTCTTGACATGTCATTTTCTCACACCAGAGACTGTGAGGAGAGGTCTGTGCTGCTGGAAAGCCTCTTTGGTAAGTTTTGGGGTCCAAATGGGGGGCTGAGGAGTGTTTGGATGCCATCCCAATCCAGTATGGTATCTAACCACCCATGATGGAAAGCCCTGGGTTTGGGTGAGGCATAAACACTCAAATCCAAGAGAAAGCAGGCTATTTTAACCCCACTTCATCCTATATTTTAGTATAGTGTAGAAGGGCCCTCAGATTTAACTCAGATTCATCATAACATTATAAAATTACCCTAATTATTTAAAATTAAAGAGTGCATCTAATTTATTGCTAAATGAATGAGACTTCTGTTAATAAGATATTGACTTGAGAGTATGATTTTCTTTTTTTATAATAAGTTTTTATTGATCGGTTTAAACATAAATACATGGAAAGAGGGGGAATATTTAAAAGATGATAGGAAAGTAGGAAACACAGTAGACAAAAAGCATATATATAGTAAAAATCTAAAATAAAATGACTTCCATTCCAGTCTCAGGATCTTCTTGTCTTTTGTTTTGTTGTTTTTTTAACATCTTCTTTGTCTCTTTCATTTTTCTATTTTTTTCATAGTCATAGAAAAGGACCCAGTCTGTCCTTTTTAAAGATTTCCCGGTATTTTTCTTTAACAAAAAAGTTAATTCATCCATGTCTCTTATTTCTTTAACCTTATCCAACCACTCATCAATAGTAGGGATTTGTTCTTTTTTACAAAATTTTGCAAAAATAATTCTAGCCGCTGTTGTGATAAATGTAAACAATTTATCTTCATTTTCACCAAGTTGTAATTCCATATCAGTAAAGCCTAGCAAATAGTACTCTATAGTAGAGAGGATGATTTTCATTATGCTGTTCACTGGGGATTATACAGTAATGGATATAATATTGACTACAAAATGTGAAACTGAATATAATATTGACAATGACATTCATATTTAGCTGTATATTTAGCTGTTAGTCCAACATTACATTTCAGAGGCAAACAAGTCTTAAAAGACACAAAAAATACTTTGTGGGACAACTGGGAACACTAGAGGAATGCCCAAGAAGGTGGTGGGCACATATGCCCATTGACTGCTCTTTGTTGTCTGCTTAGCTGCAGCCCATGCCAAAGAAAATTACTCACAGCAGTTTCAATAAGCATTTAACACAATGTGGAAACCTCTTCTCTTGTTTAAAATGTTATATAAATTGAGCCAGTATGGTGTAGTGGCTTGTATATTGGACTAAAACTTTGCAGACAGTGGTTCAAATTCCTGCTTGGTCATGAAAACCCACTTGGTCAGCTTGAGTTGATTACATTTTCTGATCCTCAAAGAGAAATAAAAGGCAAACCCCTTTTGGACAAGTCTCACGACAGGTTCACTTTAGGGTTGCCATAAGTTGGAAATGACCAGAAGGAATGCAACAACCAAATCAAGCGTAAACCAAGAAGTGACATTTTGCCCTCTTCCCCAATGGATATAATATACATTTGGCCCTCGACAGTCACCGGTTTCACTTTTATTGATTTGATTATTTACTAATTTGAAGCTAATGCTTAATTAGCATCATCTCCTTCTGCCAAAGTTTTCACTTTCCTACCTCTGCACCACTGTCAGTACAACAGTGTCAGAGCTTCTCATCAAAACAACAGCTAGCTGTTAAACCTTTTCCTCAATTTTTCATTTCCACCTTCCCTTTGAAGCAACATCTAGCTTTTAAACTCTCCACCATTGCTCTCTCCTCAGTTTTCCATCAAAACATCATCTAGCTTTTAATTTTTTACCTAGGTTGCTTTTTCTCACCTTCCTTGAACTCCATTGCTCATGTCCATCATCCCACCTCAAGCCTTGACTTGAATTTAAAACCCTTCTCCACCAATCCACTCCTTCTCCCACTCACTCCTTCAGCTCACTTCTACCACCTTGAATTCAGGCTGAGATTTGTGGTGGAATGGCAGGCAATAGAGTCCAACGTATCCTGATGAGCAGGAATGGAGAGGGTGAATAGGCCTTTAAATTCAGATTTCTTCCTGTTAAAGTATTATATTTATCCAGTAGACTCTTCTTCTTTTATCTTTTTTTTAAAAAGTGCAGCTGTTGTTTTAAATTAAGTTCATCCTAGCTAACCCATTCAACTCTCATATTCTTAAATTAATCATATTACTCTTATTAGACAAAAGATAATTATAGGTAGATGCCCGTTGCTTGATCTCTCAGCAAATGATGTCACTGAGATGTGTATTTCATTCGTTACAATCCACAATGATTTAGCAGCAATAGGTTATATATAAAGACTATCTTTTTCATGGTCAATGCACTCATGCAAATTATCACCCCAGAGAAAGATAGAAATAGGAAAGTAAATGAATCCTTAATTCAATGTGATTATGTTGACTGTGCTTCCCTCTCAGAAATATGTGAGAATGATGTTTAGTACATTTTCTTGTAGTGCAGCTAGGAGGCCTCCCTCCTGATTTCCCTGCAGTCATTATTGAACAATACCTATAATATCTCACAGATTATGATGTTTACTCTGCAAATTCAGAGACATTTAAATGTTGTGACATAGAGAGCAAATGCCCTGAGCCTCAACATCATCGTTGCTGTTTCATCATTGTTCTAAAATGTAAACACTAGAGTAAGACAATCTAAGACAGCTATATTCTATCCAACAAGTACTATAATGTGAATGATATATTGTAATGCATACTAGGAATGGGTAGAATTAGATAGTATTTTAACCAGGATTTTACCAGTCTTCTATATATAAATTTTTATTGCGTTTAATATAAAAGAAACAAGGGGGTTAGGGTTGGGGGGGTTAGGGTTAGGGAGTGATTTGAGGACTTACATGTAAAGTGGGAGAACAATATGGTAATAGAAAAGTAGGAAAAGAAAGAGGGAGAAGGAAAAGAAGAAAAAAAAGAAAAAGAAAAAAAGAAAAAATGTAAAAAAAATGTGTACTCTATCAAAAATGGAGAGAAGAGAAAAAAAGTCTCTTGTCTTCCATCCAGCCTTCTGCGGGACTACTATTTTTGTGACTTACATATTCGTTAAATTAAAGATGACGGTTCATGATACTACAAAATGCGAGGCTGTGGATCAAAACTTCTTGTGACTTCCCTTCATATTTAATGTCATTATATTGGGTTTATTTAAAATACATTTTTTCGTATTCCTCTATTTAAAAAAAATATTTTTATTGATTTTATTATACATACACTTTAATAAAAACAAGGAATGGGTGTGCGGAGGGGGGGATACAGAGGGTTACTGTGAAGGAGAAGGGAAGTTCGGAAGGAAAGGGGATCAGGTCACATATGGGGAGGGGAAGACGGTGGGTAGGGGGGACGACAGTGGTCGTGATTGGATACTTCCAGGTTTATCCACGGTGGTTCAAACATTCTTAATTTTACATATTGTATTCCAAATAAATACTAAATTTTGTTTTTCACCTTGTACTTACTTGCCTTAAGAATTGTCAATACAATTATTTGCTCGGGACATACGGTCCCTTTTTTTCTTTTCATTTACCTTTTCCTTGGATTTCATTTATAAATCTATTGTGTACATCTCTTTATTTCCCTCTATTTTTGACCAGTCTGTAAATTTGATCGGGTTCCCCGAGTTCTTTTTTTAACAAAAAAGTTAATTTCTCCATGTCCTTAGTCTCTTTTATCTTTTGTTGCCATTCATCTAAGCACGGTGTTTCTTTATTTATCAGTCTTATTGTGTAAGGAAGAAGCAGTAAAGAACAAGCAAAAGAGCTTGTTTTCTTTTTCTTTTTACCAGGGTTTTCTGTCTCAGAAGCATACCAGCAGGCTTTTTAGAAGACCTCATGTTTTCTCTGGTATCTTGCTCTTCAGAACATAAAATATGTGCTGGTGGCTCAGAAATTACAAATATCCAAAACCAGTGAAAAATGTAATCCTGGGCCTAATATATCAGCAGAAGACCCTATCCCTCTCATCCTACCATATATGAGAGGTTCAGGGTGTCCCTCTCATATACGATCTTGCTAAATTGTTCTCAGACATTTCTGGAGATATTAAGAATGTGTTATCAAAAAAGTCTGAATATTTTTAGGATATTGGTAGAAAATTAGAAGTGTTACATAAAAGGGGTTTACTCAAAATAGAAATGGTATTCATACTTGTGAAAGTAGTGGAAAATAAAATAAGGGTGGTTGGAAATGGCGGTATCAAAAGGAAACATTTTCTGTTTTTCTGGCACCCCCCTCCCACACACACGCAAACACTTCCAGAGAGTTGAAAAGTATATTTGTGTGGGGAGATTTCTGAAAGTGAGGAGGGGAAAAATAAATGAGCATAAAACCATAACTTCCCAGCAGAAGTGTATTATGACCTGATTTTTTAAAATTATTATTATTATTATTATTATTATTATTATTATTATTATTATCTTTATTTGTACCCCGCTAACATCTCCCGAAGGACTTGGTGCGGCTTACAAAGGCCAAGGCCCTCAATAAAACAACAGCATAACAAATACAACAGTAAAACTCATAAAACAAACCAATAAACATTTAAGCAATAACAGTAAAACATCAAAAACAATAGATCATGACACATTTAAAACTAGGGCCGGGCCAAATGTAATGAATAAATTAAAAGTGCTGGACATGACAGGTGAAATGTAAGGATTTTAGGGTAGGTGCGATGTGCAGACAATCTTAAATCTCTGGTAAAGTGTGTTTGGGATATGATGCTAGGAGTTTCCTATTCTGGAAAGTCACACTGGAACAGCCAGGTCTTCAAGCTCTTCCTAAAGACTGCCAACATTGGGGCTTGTCTGATGTCCTTGGGGAGAGAGTTCCAGAGTCAGGGGGCTACCACAGAGAAGGACATTTTAAAAAATGTTTGAAGAAATCCTAACATTACTGAAGTATAATGTTACTCCTATTATCTTCCTTGCCAAAATGGAACTTCAATCTGTGGTGGCAAAAAGATCTCAGAATCACCTCACTATGAAAATTACCATGGAGCATTCAGAAATATTACCAGATCCTTTGTACAATGCTTGAAAAATCATGAGCTTCATAGCATTTCCTCATATGCATGCAATAAACTGGTTGGAGAATGTAAATTGTATAAAAACCATAAGACAATATTAAAGAAGCAAAGTACTATTTTTGTTAACTCTGTGTTAAATATTTAACACAGATTGGCCTACTGTAATGCACTCTACGTGGGGCTGCCCTTGAAAACGGCCCGGAAATTCCAGTTGGTCCAACGGGCAGTGGCCAGGTTGTTAACTGGTGCTCCTTACAGGGAGAGGTCAACCCTCCTGTTCGAGGAGGTCCACTGGCTGCCATTCATTTTCCGGTCCCAATTCAAGGTGCAGGTGCTTACCTACAAAGCCCTATACGGTTTGGGACCCGCCTACCTGCGTGACCGCATCTCTGTGTACAAACCCACATGATCTCTTCGTTCATCTGGAGAGGCCCTGCTTATGATCCCACCGGCATCGCAAGCACAATAGGTGGGGACAAGGGATAGGGCTTTCTCGGTGGTGGCCCCTCGACTCTGGAACTCTCTCCCTAAGGACATCAGGCAGGCCCCTTCGCTAGCAATCTTTAGGAGGAGCTTGAAACCGTGGCTGTTCCAGTGTGCCTTTTCAGAATAAGAAAACTCCTAGCATTATGTCCCAACGCACTTTATCAGAGATCTAGGATATCTGCATGCCCATCCCCCCTCCAAATACCCCACCTTGTCATGCCCAGCACTTTTCATTTTAATTATTACATTTGGCCTGGCCATTGTTTGTAATTGCGTCATTGGGTGTTGTTAATGTTATTGCTTTGTTTTTTGAGTTATTGTGTTGTTATTGTTGCTGTTGTTTTTATTGTTGTATTTGGGCTCGGCCTCTTGTAAGCCGCACCGAGTCCTTCGGGAGATGGTAGCGGGGTACAAATAAAGGATTATTATTATTATTATTATTATTATTATTATTATTTCTTGTAAAGGTTAGTTATGCACTTTTTTTCAGTGCTGCTTGAATCCAAAAGGGAAGAAATTCTTTTGTACCTGTTGACAAAAATTGCATTTCCTCCCCCTGACAGCCAACTATAGAAAAGAAATTCTTTACACAGGAAAGGTTTTGGAGAGAATGGTGGCCTCTCAACTCCAAAGTTTCTTGGAAGACACTTATCTGGATCCATTTCAATCTGGTTTCAGGCCTGGCTATGGAGCAGAGATGTCATTGGTTGCCTTGAAGAGAACTAGACAGGGGGAGTGAGTCCCCATTTGTTCTCCTGGACCTCTCAACAGCATTCTATACCATTGACCATGGTATCCTTCTGGGTTGTCTCTCCAGGATGGGACTATGTGGCACTGTGTTACAGTCGCTCTGTTCCTTCTTGGAGGATTGTACCCAGAAGGTGGTGCTGGGGGACTCCTGTTTGACCCCATGGTCAGTGCCCTGTGGGGTTCCTCAGGGCTCTATTCTGTCCCCATGCTGTTCAACATTTACATGAAGCTGCTGGATGCGATCATCCAGAGTTTTAAATTCTAGCTTCATGGCAATATAGTATCCGAATGCAAGAGATACATTGTTTTAGTAATATATACCATTCAAATGTAAGCCACCCCAAGTCCCTTTGGGGAGATGGTGGCGGGGTATAAATAAATTATTATTATTATTATTATTATTATTATTATTATTATTATTATCATAAACATATAGGACCATTTTAAGTTAAGTGAAAGGAAGGGACATGTGAAGCTTTTGTAAATGATCTGGAGACTGAGTCTGGATATCATGCTCTGAAAAGAGAATGTGGAAATAATCTCTTTAAAATATAGATTATTTATAATCCTGACTGTATCCTGCCTTACATAAATTAGGTATTCTATTTTCAAATACATGTTATTTATGCTTACTTTCTTTTGTACTGCTGGACCAAGCTTCCGAGGCATTTACAAAGTAGATGCTGTAAAATGCAAGATAAAATTCTTATGCTTTTCTTATAGCAGAGCACACCAGGAGAGCCCTAGTTCTTCACAAAGAGTAACTGTGGTTTCCATTTAAAATACCACGGGAAATTAATTATTGTATGCAAATTTTCTTAGTTGTATAAAGGTAGTTTGCCTTGCTTACTTTACTACACACCTCACATGGAGTGGATTCATTTTGGAGGAAAATGGAATCTGCTGTGATATTTTTTTCCATTGCATGCAGCAGGATCAGAGTCTGAAATGCATTGTGGGAAATGGTAATATTAGTGAGTAGCTGTGAAGATTATAAGATTTGCTTCAAAGAAACAAATAGGGGAATTTTTGTTTGATACCAAAAATAAGAAGTCTTGTCAAAGTCCATATTCATTCACATGATTAAAATTGTTTTTTTGAAGCCACAGGGTAAGATCATATAAGAATTTTGAGCAAAGTCTCAGCAATATTCTGATGACACAATCTTATTTGACTGTGTCATCTCAATCAGGCAAGGCTGTTTAGGTGCTGAACCATAGATTTGTCGGTGGGTTTGATGAGAACAAATAGTTTGAGGGTAGATCTTTACTGCATAGATTCCTTGTGAATGGATTGTTTTCACGCCTGGGAATAATGTGTTTCTGGATAGGGTTGCATTTTCCCTAAATACCAGCTGCCTTGTTTGGGGGTATTTGTTATGAACCCAAAGAGGTTCCTGTTCTTTTATGCAGAATATTAAAGGAATAGTAAGACAGTTTAGATCAATGAGACACTTTAGAGACCAAATTTGGGTTTGACACTATGCACGTAACATTTATTGAAATATAATCATCACAGAATCATATCAGAATCACCTCAAGGAGAGCTCTCGTACACGCACACATTCACACATACTCACGCATACACAGGCCTTCTTCAGACGAAGATGATCAGCTTTCCTCTGAGAAGGTGTGGACGTTCCCATTGCCACGGATCAGGAAGCATGCATGTTGTTGGGGGTCCCCTGCATTTATAGGCCAAAAACCATTTTTCTTCTTTTAATCATCAGGTTGTTCTGTCCTTTTCAAGTTCTTTCAAGTCCTTGTTCTTCCCAAAGTTCAAGATATTCACATTTCAGACCTCATGACTTATGGGGTACCTCCTGCACACTCCTTACCCTCCTTACTTGCTTGGCCGCATACCTCATTATTCATTGTCATTCAGTTATGCCTTGCTACCTCCTCGCTTAGGCTGCCAAGTTCGTCCCATATCATGCCTTGCGAGAACTCCATGTTGGTTTTTCTTCAGGCCTGCTTTTCTGTTCCTCTGCATGCATTCAAACATTCATTCTTTACATACTTTCTAATCCATTAATATCAGTTGAGGACTCTGGCTAGAGTTGTTTTTACCAGCTAAGTCTAGTTTGGTAGCAGTGAAGACAGAGATATTGTTTTGGCAATGATGCCTCCTAGACATTTATACCAAATTTTATGGTGACCTCAGACAGGTAATATGTGGGACTCCTTTTGTAATGCAAGAACTATCACTCCCATGACTAGACTGTTTGTGTGAGTGAGAGGATTAATTGGGACCCATTCACCTCTCTGTTGACAAGCTAACATCTGCTTAGTTGCATGACCATAAAACACAAGTCCACACACAGCTTACAACCTCTTGGCTGATCTTAACTTTATTGCAAGTTAATTTACATCTATGCACAAAGCCCTGCTGAAGAAAACGCACAAATGTCCGGCAGGATTGATGACGTCCAAAGAAGGGCCATTATCAGCAATACAGGCCCATATTCCACATCAGTGACCCATGTCTGGTTGCTTCTGCGGAAGCTACAAAGTGTCACTCTAGCAATTTGATCTTACTCTGTGCATTTAACCATTGCTCTACTAGAAAGCTGCTCACACTAGCTTAAACTACAATTTGAAAATTCCACTCTACACAAACCATTACTCTGACATAGATAAATTTATAGGACACCCATTCTAAAAGAGTTGTACAAGTTCATTTCAGAAGCCATTTTACGTGCTGGTACACATTTTTTAAAGTTCTAAATACCTGATGGAATATTTTTCTCTATCAAATCTTACCCATGATTTAAGTATTATTAGTGAAAGCTCTTCCTGAGTACAAACAGAGACATAGCTGTTTATATTGTGACATAATGTTTTTCATAATGTCCTTGTCCTAAAGGTGACATTGTGTTGTGGCACTGACATATTGATCTACATCTTGGTCATGTACATTTTTGCAAGGTCTTTAACCTTCTTTGCCAAAGAATAATGGTGGCTAACTACAAATCCCATGACCATTAAATTAGTGTCCAACTGCATTAATTCTACAGTCTATTTTTTAAAAAAAACTTTTATTAAGAATTTTTTTTAATTACATAAAAAGGGGAGGGTGGAAAGGTAAGTTAAAGGTTTGAGGTAGAACGTGATAAGTTCAGGCAAAGGGGAGAGGTTAGGGAGGGGGGTGGGGGCAGGGGTGGCTCAACCCATTACACAAAGTAAGCATTTGCAGTATAGTTGATTTTGCCCAGGGGCGCTCTTGGGGGAAAATAGACCTTGACATATGCGAGTTGTAGTTACTGGGATGTATAGTTCACCTACAATCAAAGAGCATTCTGAACTCCACCAATGATAGAATTGAACCAAATACGGCATACAGAACTCCCACAACGAACAGAAAATATATATCAGTGATTGGTTTGGGGTGGGGGGGCAAAATACTGTTTGCTTACCATCGAAAATTACCTAGGGCCGCCTCTGGCTGGGGGATTTATAAGGGTTATGTTAGGGAAGAGAGGATGGATAGGAGTGGAAATGGGAAAGGGTGTAGGTTCACATAGGAAAAGAGGGATGGGGCGGGGGGGGGGGTGGCTTCCCATCTTCTCAATTCTGAGTTGTGTCTTCTCTTTTTCATTCCACAGTCTAGATTCGTCCTTGGTACTGTGAAAAGAAGCAGTATACAAAATATTATTAACATAGAATAAATAAATTTCGGCAACTTGTTTAACATTTAAAATGTGCTGCGTTTTACCATATTTCATTTTGTGGAGTGTTATGATTTTTCAGACGCTCCTTCTTGCTTCCCACGAGGCATGCATCTAAATGTATTTTGTATGAATTGTCTTCTAGGCATAGAATGTCAAGACAGGGATATCGTAGTCCAACGTGTGTGTCAGAGTCAGGCAGAGGTTATGGGTGGCTGAAGTGTCTATATCTGAAGTCTATACTGGGTGTGACCTGAGGGTTCTGGGATCAAGACTGAACTAGGGTCTGAGGATGACTTGGAAATGGGTGACTGAAAATAAAAGAACATAAGGTACTAACCTACTGACTAAGCATTGGGTAAAAGGTCAGATTCCTAAAGTTTATACTTGGTCAGACCACTGTAAAGGCTTCTTATGGCATGACAATATTATTAAACACTAGCTGTCCCTTGCCACGCGTTGCTGTGGCCCAGTCTGGTGATCTGGAAAATAAAGTAATGAGAAAGTGTTGGTTTCTAATATATGTAATATATGTAATTTTTTTATGCTTGTGGGTAAACAATATTTCTTGCTGTTTCTTTGTCAGTGTTGATGTGGAGAGTGTCTGGTTTGCCTACTCTGGAATATGCAACATATCATAGTCCTTCTTTAAGGGTCTCTTTCAAATCTATGATACTATATCTGTGTGTGTGAGAGAGAATCATATCTATCTATATTTATGACTGGATGGCTCTTTGTCAGGAGGGCTCTGATTACATTTTCTTGCCCTGGTGAAGAAAGTTGGACTGGATGGCCTTAAGTATTTTCTGTTGGTCATGGGGGTTCTGTGTGGGAAGTTTGCCCCATTTCTGTCGTTTGTGGGTTTCAGAATGCTCTTAATTGTAGTGAACTATAAATCCCAGTAACTACAAATCCCAAATGTCAAGGTCTATTTCCTCCAAACTCAATCTGTGTTCATATTTAGGCATATGGAATTTTTGTGTCAAGTTTGGTCCAGATCCATCATTGTTTGAGTCCACAGTGCTCTCTGGATGTAGGTGAACTACAACTCCCAAACTCAAGGCCAATGCCCACCAAACCCTTCCAGTGTATTCTGTTGGTCATGGAAGTCCTGTATGCCCTGTTTGGTTCAATTCCATCATTGGTGGAGTTCAGAATGCTCTTTGATTGTAGGTGAACTATAAATCCCAGCAACTACAACTCCAAATGTCAAGGTCTATTTCCCCCCAAACTCCATGTGTTCATATTTGGGCATATGGAATATTCGTGCCAAGTTTGGTCCAGATCCATCATTGTTTGAGTCCACAGTGCTCTCTGGATGTGGGTGAACTATAATTCCCAAACTCAAGGTCAATGTCCACCAAACCCTTTCCAGTTTTTTCTGTTGGTCATGGGAGCCCTGTGTGCTAAGTTTGGCCCAATTCCATCATTGGTGGAGTTCAGAATGCTCTTTGATTGTAGGTCAACTATAAATCCCAGCAACGACAATTCCCAAATGACAAAATCAATTTTTTTGAGTGGAGGACATAAATTGGACTGTTAGGTGTCTTGTGTCCAAATTTGGTGTCAATTTCCCCAGTGGTTTTTGAGTTCTGATGGTAGCACGAACTAACATTACATTTTTATTTATATATGTATTTTGTTTCATCTACCAAGAAAGGGTTGTGAGGGTGAATGCACACATACTTGAATAACTCAATAAACTAGGCTAAAGCCTTAGGCCATGAGGTCCAAAGGTCTCAGGCTCCCAGATGTGTTCTTAACTTAGATTGTCATAGCATCAGAAACTAGGCTTGGGCGGTTTCGTTTCGGACAAAGTACTGATTGTTTATGTGTAGGGCTGGGTGGTTTCGTTCGTTAATTTCGTAATTCGTTATTAATTCATATTTAAATTAGCTTACGATCCAATATTGAGCCATGCAGGAATAGTGTGAGGAGTAAATTAGATTCGTAACAATTTTTTCAATTTATTTAGTAATTATTTCGTAATTATTTCGAAATTATTTCGTAATTATTTTGAAATTATTTCGTAATTATTTCGAAATTATTTCGTAATTATTTCGTAATTATTTTCGCATGTCCGGTGTAAGTTTTATAGTTGTTGGTTGTTTTATCACACCAACAGTCAACAACAGAGGGAGAGGGAAGCTTCAGAAGTTCCCCCTGTCCCATTTGGAGGTTTTTTTAGCATATTGCGCAATTGCGTCCGCCATTAACGAATCAATTCGTAATTTTATGAAATTTCGTATATTTCGAAATTTTCAAAAGGAAAATTTCGGAATTCTTAAAAAAAACGAAACGCAAGGGCCTCCTAAAAACAAAACGAGTTTAGAACCAATTTTTTCCGTGGTTACCCAAGCCTATCAGAAACCACTGAGGAATTAGCTTGAACATTAGCAGTCACAGTAGAAATTGGGAACTGTAATAAACTGCAGGAGTATTAGATGTTACTTCATAGACCTATTGCCTTTCTTCTTATTAGCACTAGATTTGCTGGGGAACACTTTAGTCTGGTGGTAACCTTATAACACTATGACAAATTACACATCTTTTCATAACAAGGTGAATGTATGCCTTCCCTCCCCGTTCAATACTGTAGAGTTAAAATTTTGCGTTAATTGAATTCCTCAGGGTTGTGAGGAGGATATGGATTGAAATTCGAGTGCGTAGATATTTAATGAGATATGTTATTGTCCTTATCATTGCTAGCCTAAAATTAGAATTAAATAAGAGCCTGTATATAAATCTTGACAGGGAGGAAATGGCCCAGTAAAAACATTATTACACCAAGGTGTTCTGCCTCTGGATGAAACTACAATTTCATTCACCTTGACCAAAAATTTGTCAAGGCAGAGCAAAACAAATCTTCTGGAACTACTGGAGCTTCTGTACCAAGATTGTAATTAGAAGTGAACACTTATGTCCCATCTGCTTACCCCATCAGTGAAGCTATGAGCACTGTCAGTGGTTGTGGGTGAACAAATAAATCAAAGGACTAGTGGGCTGCTCTTGCACATTGCAACACCCGCCCCTTCCTCTCATCACTCATTGATATTGATTTGCAAATGAGACTGCTTGTTTGTTTATTGGAATCGGGTCGTTACTTCTGCAGAGTGTTCTAGCCAGGATACAGTTGCTTTCCAAGGGCTTCAGCTCTCATTACTCATCACTGCCATTTGTCTTCTGGAAGGCTCAGCAAAGGTAAAGATGGATGAAACTTTCGTATCAAAATCGTTCACATCTTTTATTGTTCAGAACACGTGATCCTACTCCTGAAAACCGTACACTAACTTGGCTTTCTGTCACCTTCTGCACTCAGCACAAACTGTTCATCATTACATTTATGGTACTCTGTGCTATGCCAAGTTCTTTTTCAACCTTCTCTTTGCACAATTTTTTGGCCACTCTTGATATATCTCTTTCCACTACTTTCACTCCTGTAGCTCAGCTTTCAAACATTCTTCCTGCCTGCTGTCAAATGTTTTGTCCATATATTGCTTTATGCAAAACATCTCATAAAGCAGTATTTTTAGAACCACATATTTCTGCAAATGTGGTGGCATTTTTGTCCAAACTTTCAACTCTCCCCTTTTCCACATGTGTTATTTATTTATTATTTATTATTTATTTATTTATTTCGGGTACTTCTACCCCACCCTTCTCAACCCCCGAGGGGGGACTCAGGGCGGCTCACAAAAGGCACAATTTGATGCCTACACAGTAATACACATACGTATAAAACAGCAATTAAAACAAAGTTAAAACAATTATCACAGTTAAAAACAATCAGTATATAACACATCGATAAAACTATTCTCATGCTCAGCGTTCGTCTTTCAGAGTTCCATAATTCCATTCCATTAGTCAATTCCTGTCCCTTGTCAAGTCCTTTCTTTATCTGCCAGATTGTCCGAATGCCTGGTCCCAAATCCATGTTTTCAAATTTTTTCCTGAAGGAAAGGAGTGATGTCGCTGATCTAATTTCCCTGGGGAGTGAATTCCACAGGTGGGGGGCCACCACCGAGAAGGCCCTGCTCCTCGTCCCCGCCAATCTCACTTGTGATAGAGGTGGGGTCGAGAGCAGGGCCTCCCCAGAAGATCTTAGATTCCGGGGTGGGACGTAGAGGGAGATCCGTTCGGACAGATACACTGGGCCGGAACCGTATAGGGTTTTGTAGGTCAAAACCAGCACCTTGAATTGTGCTCGGAATTGGATTGGCAGCCAGTGGAGCTGACACAACAGGGGGGTGGTATGCTCCCTGTATGCCGCTCCGGTGAGCAATCTGGCTGCCTCCCGCTGGACTAGGAGTTTCCGAACAATCTTTACAAAGGCAACCCCACGTAGTGTGCATTGCAGTAATCTAATCGGGATGTAACAAGAGCGTGGACCACCGTGGCCAGATCGTGGACCACTGTGGACCACCGTGGCCAGAGCGTGGACCACCGTGGTTAGAAACAGTGGTGCTTCCCCACACTTATGTATGCAAAAGGGTTTTTTGTTTGTATAAACAAATTTTTTCGCATAATAATTCAGGAAGTTTTACAAAGCCCCTAGAATTTCACAAAAAAGTTATCATGTATAACTCTGTGTGGAATATCTCCTGAAAACAATTGTGAGTATGTACATAGTAGACACAAATTATTTTTTGTCTACTACAGAGGGAAAACAATGAGAGTTATTCTTCCTTATAGTTATTCTTCCTTACAGTCAAGGATGAAATTGTTTAAAGTTTGTATCCCTAGTATTGAAAAAATGTGAGATCACAACTCATATCCACATATGACTTCTTTGCAAGTTCAGTTCCATGATCATGCTTTATCAGCTAAGTCTCTTTATGATCATATATCTTCAGAAAACCCTTCTATCTAGCACATAGAAGGGCCCTGAGCCAGATTTTCTCTTGGGACCCAGTTTTTTTGCTTTTGGAACCAATCTCAAAAAAAAAAACAAAAAGGGTGACGCCTTAAAGGGGCAACCCAAGGGACCATGTCAGGAAAGTTAGTTGTCCACAAAAACAAAGGAAATTTTATTGTTGATTAAAGCAAAAAGGAAAAAGGGCCCACGAGTGGGTGGGGGGAACACCTTAAAAAAACAAACCTCAAGTGGGCCTCTGGCCAAAACTCAAATGAAAAAAAACCAGGCCTGGTTCAAAAGGTAAACAGAAATATAATCCGGATTAACCGGATAAAAGAACCGAATCAAACACAGTACTCCGACGTCACACAAAGAAGGCACAGCATGCAACTGGTAAACAAAAGCAGTGAAGCCGCAGGGAGAGAAGCGTAGTCAGCCGAAGTCCAGAGTCGTAGCAAGAGGAATTCAAAATAGCAAAGTTTCAAAGTCCACAGAAACAGCGTCGTAGTCAAGTCAGTCCAAGATCCAAGAAGGGAGAAATTCACACTCATGAGAATCCAATCCAAGTCGAAAGTACACACGATCAAGAACAGAAACCTGCAGAATTCCCAAAACACCCAATTGCTGGAAAAAAAAACACGAAACAGGCAGCTACATCCAACAGTAACCAATGCACGAACGTTCACCAACACCTTGCCTTCTGCAAAGATCCCCTATTCCTGAACCCACTTTTATTACATATCATCATCATCAGATGAACTGACCACCGACCCATGATTATCCCTTGCAGCTGCTCCCAACTCTTCACGTGAAGTCCTATGCCCATCCCTCCATCTCCTGACAAGACTTAGACTCAATTGGATTCCCCGATTGCCAGTCTTCACTCCCAGAGAATCCCATAAATGTATCACTAGATGTTGGCTCTGCAAAAATAGCTTGCACTTCCTTTACCTTAGTCCAATCCACAGTGTCATCCCCGTCTTCCCACTCTGTGACCCATCATCCCCAGAGAATTCCTCAAATGAATCCTCATCTGTAGGTTTTGGCTTGTAAGTATATCCCGGGTGAGTTCCTTTTTCCTCTGTTGTTTCCCTCATAAGATTCCCTGCTTCTTCAAAGTAACCCTTTTTTTTCCCCCTCTGGCACCCAATACTGCTGCTTGCAATGTTACTCATAGGCTCTACTACAACACTCCAATCTACTCTTCAATGGCAGAATATTTCAGCTTTACAGCATGGATTCTTTTGAGCACAACATCACAAATGAACTATAAATTGCTTTACTATGCTTCTGCATTTCTCACATTTGTCATCCAAACATAATATATCTGCAGACTAAAAAGCACATTCAGTTTAACCTTTTCTGTTTCTGTTCCTCATTGACATTGTCCTCAAGTGACTCATCTGAGCCATAGTCCTTGGTGTAAACTTGCTAACATGGTTTTGTGCAGTACTCCAGCACTCTGTGAATACTATCTTAGATGCCATTTTGATATGTAGCAGTGTATAAATATTTTCCTGCATGTAAAGATGAAATTCTGATAGGAGAATTTCATTCCAAGGTTGTTTGTATTTTTAAATAAAATAATCCTCTGGTTCAGGATTGCACAAATTGCTGCCTACTCCAATATTCATTCTAGAACATTGAGATTTACTCATGACAAATTAGATGAGGCTTTCAAGGTCATAGCAAAGTCATGAAATCCAGGGAAGAGCCAACATGACCATTTTAATAAAAGTGTGGTGTGTGTGTGTCAAAGGAGGTACATAAACCTTGCAGGAGGGTCTTTTTATTTTAAGATCCCTTTCTTTTAAGATTGTTTTAAGAATGCAGTTTTTTTTGAAATGGAACAAAGGTTAACATGCATGCACAGTAAAAAGTTACTCGAGTTATTTCCAGTTCTGAGATCACATAAGGAGAAAGAAAGGTTGGTTTTACTGGTTGGGGAAAAACAACCAGTGAAACCAACCAACAGATGCATACATAGCATGCTCTGAATTTCCACTTTATAAGAAAAAAGTCTGAATTTATTAGCATTTGAAATACAGAAAACGTTGCTATTGTTGTGTGCCTTGAAGTAATTTCTACTCAGATGAAAATATTGTATGTCTGAATTTTGCTGAGCATTTTACAGTAGGCCGTACCCAAATATCATATTGCTTTCATGAAATGACATTTAGAAAGTATGTGCAGTGATCTCTGAAACAGATGAGGGGAAATAAATGGGAAGTGCATGATGTAGTGTGGTACAGTATCATGTATCTGACAATGCATTTATCTCTAGAATTTGGTTAAAAGTATTTATTTCCCACTTTTTTAAAAAAAAAAAAAAAGGCTAGACGCCCAGCCTATCTCTATGGGAAGTTTGTACTGTATTGATCAGAGTGTGAAGTGTGGAGTTTGTGCTTTTTCTAGTAACAACAGCATGTGGCATCTGTGGTAGATTATCTAAATATCTCTGTCAGCAAGGGATTTAAAGGATATATGCCATCATTAATTTCTTGGCTGAAAAATGCCTTTCCCAGCATTTAGTAAATCTGATCAGGAGCAATAACATAGCAGCAAGAATTTTGTATCATTTTTGCCCAGCATATCTCCAAATGTTTCAGTTCATTATTACAAACTAAAATATATGGTGGTTTTTATGAAAATTGTGGGGATTGCACAAAATCACAGCTTGAAAACAGTTACTCATGTGTTTTTCTGCAAGACTGCTGTTTTCTTCATAAAGAAAATTTCCAACATAAATGTTACAAAAAGTTACTCAAAATAACATAATCTTGAAGCAGAAGTAGCCATATGTTGCACAAACCTACTGTTTTCTACACATAATTTTTGTATGTAAAACATAGATCTTGCACAAAAAATACAAATGGCTTTGGGCATATCTTGTTCACAAAAGTCCATAATTAAAATTCAAAGTGAATCATACCCCAAATCTTTTTG
>NW_026846588.1:116007823-116073566 GCF_025583915.1 Anolis sagrei ordinatus | reverse complement strand
AGGCCATTATATGCTAATCAAGGTGGTCAGTTGAAACATTCACACCTAGCTCCAACAGACAAGAATTCTTTTGTACCATCCTGGTCATTCCACAGATATAAAACCTTTTTTCTAGTTCCAACAGACCTCACTACCTCTGAGGATGCTTGCCATAGATGCAGGCGAAACGTCAGGAGAGAATGCCTCTAGAACATGGCCATATAAACCGGAAAAACCTACAACAACCCAAATTAGAGATTTTTTATACTTTCTTATAAGAATAAAATCATCAAACATTAACATCCCTGCCAGCACCCTAATCAAGAGGCAACTTGCTCAATATTTTCTTTTTCTTGTGTACTACTTTGCTATGGTGGTGGTGGTTTTTAGTGGAAAGGTATAAGGACTGAAATATGATTGCTTTTTGTGCAATAAATACTAGCAGGGATAGTCAAGAGAAGTGGACATCTGGCACTGATCCAATGTTTGGAATGGGACTCTTTATAGCCTACGGTATACCACATTCTTCAGCCAATGTGCTCATCAGCCATGCTACTTGGAGAATTTTGGAACTGTAGTCCAAAAAGTAATGTTTTGAAACTCTGCAATTTGGTCGTGTTGCTGATACATTACAACATGTGGCTTTGTCCATAACAGGAAAGGGCTCTTCAAAGAGCTCTCCCCTCAGCTTTACTTATGTGTTGAACGGTTATCTTTCCTGTAATCACTTGTGCTGATACAATTGATGCCACTTCTGTGCTGTAGACAAAATTACTTGTGTAAAACACTCCAGTTTTCTGAGTGACACATTCTTATGCATTGCAGACTATGAGAAATGAAGCTGGCCTTTCCAATGATGCAACCAATAAACTGAAGAGATTTGCATACATATTCCCTAGTTCTAATAGTGTACACAGGCTAAAACTTTGGAGAAGAGTAATAACTCAAGTAAGGCTTCCCTATTGCACATACCAAGACTACGTCATGTGGCAATTATGTGTCTGTGTTGATTATCCGCAGCCATATATTTCATTCTCAGTTATGGATGGATGAGGAGAAATTATGTATCAGTGTAGTACCTTGATCTCCAAGTAGCATTAGCTCTGTTAAACAAACCCATTCACTTGGCCTCCTGATAACAAATCCATGGAAGTAGGAATATGACCTAATGAGATGTGATTAGTATAATTCATATGTATATTGTAACCAAAGACAACTGTAAAATGTATTATTATAGATACATGTCAGGTAAATTGGTATCCATGAATCTGGTGAAGGAAGTACTTATTAGCTTCTTCTAATAGGTTATGGCCTGAGCCCAGCCCCCCCCCCCCAAAAAAAAACCCTACAATGCTAGACATTATTTATTTATTTATTTATTTGAGTGCTTATACCCCGCCCTTCTCAACCCCCTAGGGGGGACTCAGGGCGGCTTACAAAAGGCACAATTCGATGCCCAACAGTTCACAAAATACAATATACAAAATACAATATAATCGACAACAGTTATAACTAATTAAAACAATCAAATTAATACAATAGCAGCAATACAATCATCTTGTGGTCAACGTTCGCCAATTCATAAATCCATAATCCATCCAGCATTGTCATTGTCCTTTCCTACTCTGGTCATCATTGTCTTTTATCCATCTGCCAGCTTACCCAAAGGCCTGGTCCCATATCCAGGTTTTTAACTTCCTTCTGAAAGAGAGGAGGGATGTTGATGACCTAATTTCCCCAGGCGGGGGGCTACCACCAAGAAGGCCCAGTCCCTGGTCCCCACCAGACAAAGGCAGGGCCGAGAGCAGGACCTCCCCAGAAGGTCTTAAACTCTGAGGTGGACGTAGAAGGAGATCCGTTCGGACAGGTATGCTGAGCCTGTCCGAACATTGAGTTAAGGTCCAAGCAGTAGAAACAAGGTCAACTTAAACAACTCCATGGAGCAATGTTGAGACAATACTTAGTAAGGCAGAATCAACCAGGGAAAGTTTTAGGTTGTGATCAAGCAAGCCTTGCAAGGTTCCAATATGCCAGAGTACAAACAAAGCAATCCATATCTGTGTTGGAATCCCATTGATCTGCATAGTTAAAGCAATGATATTCCCCAATTTTGTTTAGGATTTATCCAAACTGAATTCATTTTTATCACTGTGATGATTATGGTGATGATAATGATTCTCATTTTAATAGTAGACAAAGACTCTTGCTCTTACATAGCTTTGTCACTGTTCAGATTGTTTTATATACTCTTGTTGTAATCCTCACCACAGACCTGTAGGGCAAACACATATTATTATCCCTGAAAGTCAGAGCTTGGAAAGATTTGTCAAGAGAATCAGCGATTTATTTAAAATATTCATAGCCTGTCTTTCTGCCTGAAAACAGGCCCTCAAGTCTGGAGATAGTAAGTGAGGATTAATACATAATAACACTTAATACGATTTTTGTAAAGGCGGTGTTAACTCAAGATGGTTCTCAGGGGATGCTGATTGAGAGAATGTCTACTCTCCATGCTTTTTGAGGTTACAAATTGTGCAGTTTCATGAAATGGATTTTTTCTCTTCCACAGTAACTGCATCAGGATTATAGTAAGTGGGAGTGGAACCATTTAGCATAGTCCTTAGGATCCCCTCCCCCCACAAACACACACACAAGTGTAAATTCCTTTCTGCTGGCACAATAAACTAAGCCAAAATCTATAACAACCTTCTTATTTAGCTCTGAAATATCCGTCTTTTTCTGATGTTTCATTAATGCATTCTTCTGTTATTTGGAGATATCTCAAAATGTTGTCATGTGATCTTTCTTTAGCAGGGGATCTTTATGATGAGATGAAATTAATTTCTGGAGATCTTATCTTCAAGTATTCAGCATTGTTAAATTAATCCTTTACTCTATGAAGGCAATCATGAGCCGCTCATGAATGAAACTCTTACCACTTGAAAGGGTAGAGGATAGAGTTTCAAAGGATTACTGCTAGATGCCACTTCTAGTGCACAGACAACCCCAAGGCTTGGTCATTCACATGATTGCAACCCCGCAACATAAGGTCTCGTGAGATATTCTCCATTTTCCTGAGTTATTTTTTTAGATTTGTTTTTGACTTAAATAGTTAGTATATCTTGATAACTCATTAAACCATTGATATCTTTTTTGTGTGATTGTAACTTGTAACCTGTTGCCATGAAATATATTACTTTGAAATTGGTTCCACATTTTGAAACACCATATATATGCCGATTCAATTCCGAGCACAATTCAAAGTGCTGGTTTTGACCTACAAAACCCTATATGGTTCCAGCCCAGCGTATCTGTCCGAACGCATCTCCCTTTACGTCCCATCTCGGAGTCTGAGATCCTCTGGGGAGGCCCTGCTCTTGAGCCCACCTCTGTCACAAGTGAGATGGGCGGGGACGAGGAGCAGGGCCTTCTCAGTGGTGGCCCCTCACCTATGGAATTCACTCCCCGGGGAGATCAGATTAGCAACATCCCTCCTTTCCTTCAGAAAGAAATTAAAAATATGGATGTGGGACCAGGCGTTTGGGCAATCTGGCAGATAGATAAGAGACAAGCGATGACTAGAATTGATGGATTGGACAATGTGGAATTTGAATTTACGGACTCTGAGCTGGTAAACGTTGAGCACTAGATTGTTTTTAGGGATTGTGATGTATAATGGATTGTTTTAATTGTTTTAATTACTGTTTATATGTTTTATTTTTTACCTTGTTGTTGTGCCGGCATCGAATTGTACCTTTTTGTAAGCTGCCCTGAGTCCCCCCTCGGGAGTTGAGAAGGGTGGGGTAGAAGTGCAATAAATAAATAAATAAATAAAATATGTATATTCTGTTTTCTAATTTATCTGCATGTATTTCATGATCAAGAATAGAAGTCATCTTCATGGTTAAGCTAACGTGTTGAAAATGGTAGGAAACAGATAAAAAATCCCTCTAATTCAGGAAAAATATGGCCAGAAAAAAAAACTACCCTCTGTCCCCTGGTACTGTCTCCAAATTGAAACTTGCTTTAATTCATTTGTGAGTATCTATACTGGTTTCAAGAGAGATGGATAATTGTTTGGACACTGTCAGGATAATTACATTCTCATCGCTGGTATGCCTTAAAGAATGAGAATCCAGTCCTTTGTTTTTGTTCTCTTTATGAATTATGTGTGTTATTTTGCATCTTTGCACATATAGTTTCATGATTGTGAATATGCATTAGACTGTGAACAAGAGTGCATGTATGTGGAAATTTATTTATTATTATTATTTATTAACTTTATTTGTACCCCGCTACCATCTCCCCAAGGGACTCGGTGCGGCTTACATGAGGCCGAGCCCAAACACAACAACAAAAGCAATAAAACATCAATACAAGCAATTAAAAAACATAGACAAAAATACACAACATTATCAAAAAAGCAACACATAATTAAAAACAGTGGGACGGCCAATGTAGAGTTAAAATTGGAAATAGTGCTGGGCCATTAAACGAAAGGTGATACTGGTGTCTGTGGAGGGCATACAAGCAGACTCAGGGAAATGTAAAGTGCTTTGGAGGACAAAGTGCGATGGGATCATCATTCCGGAAAGCACACTGTAACAGCCACGTTTTCAAGCTCCTCCTGAAGACTGCCAGAGTTGGAGCCTGTCTGATATCTTTAGGGGGTGAGTTCCAGTCAAGGGGCCACCACCGAAAAGGCCCTCTCCCTCGTCCCCACCAAACGCACCTGCGATGCTAGTGGGATCAAGAGCAGGGCCTCTCCGGAAGATCAAAGGGATCGTGTGGGTTCATATACAGAGATACGATCACGTTGACAACAAGCATTGACAACAAACACATAACTTCCTAAGTTGAAAACACTATAATATTTCTGTTATATTTCTAAGCGAGGTCCATTTCTTAATGTCTGGTACACAGTTATTACATGTACACAAATACAACTTTATCATAGATTACTATTGTTCTGGAGGAATCTTTCTCTAGTCCTATGAGATTTTTTCTATGAAGTGTTTTTTTTAATAATTCTCTGATATAACCAATGTGATTTTTAAATTTGGTAGATCTCTGTGTCTCTAATGATTGCTTTGTCTTGTTCTTCAGGCTAAACTCTTTTTAACTCCAAGTATGCAAATATGTGTTGGTTTACTTGTGCGGCTCACAGTGGCTGAATTATTTTATTCCAGTCTTGATAAGCAGTTTTAGTTTATAATTGTATAATAACTTTTAGTAAGCTAACGAATTAGAGAAGAAATTTAAATTGTTACTGTTTAAGACATTTGATATTTTTGGATTGACCCCCCACCTTCCTTTCCCACCAAGTTGACAGTGGCAGCAATAGGGTGTAGAGAAGTTGCATTCCTTTACTAACTACTATTCTACTAAGGGTTATTCTGGTTATAATTTGGAGAAAATATTTATAGATCTTTAATTTATCTTCTGGATTACACTGCTAGTTATTTTGAATAGCTGGTCTTGAGTGTTCATATATCTTGTATCTTTTCATTAATTGCTGTTTTAAATAATTCTCCAAGATATATATGAATCTAGCATAAGGTCACCTTAGATTATTGACTGGCTCTCAATATATCTTAGAAAGCAGACTTCTTAGTGTCCTCACACATTTTTTTTCCTGGAATGACTGGTTTGACATAATTGGATAATCTTTTATCCAGATTAAACTAATTCTTCTCTCAATCCCCTCTTACTACCTTTTTCTTTATAGAAAATTGGCTTGTTAAATCATTTTGTCAGATCTAAGAGGTTTTACAGTGATATATAATCTGTTAACACTTATTTGCAGAATCGATGCTCTCCCCATTTAATAATATAATGGGCTCCCAAGCACTAATACACATACAAATGGGTTCACACTTCAAAATTTACGGTGAAGCCCTTAATTAGAATAGAAGCACATGCAATTTCCTTTATCATGTAGAAGTGCTTCCTCTACTAAAATGGAAAAAAAATGTCTGAGCATGCAAGACCTCCTTATGCACAATAACATGTGCTTGAGTTTCTGTATTACATGTACCGTCACCCAGCATGATACAAATGCATGTTACACATGCACACATTTCAGAATCCCCTTTTCTAAGATGTTGTTCTACATTATCAGATTCTTCCAAAGAGTACTTCTAAGTTAAATAAATAGCTTGGTGAGGGAGATGTTTAAGGCCCATAGCTCAGGTGGCAGAACACATGTTTTGCATGCACAATGTCTCAGATTCACTCTTGGTTGTTTTCTACACGAGCTGCCCCAGTTCTCTTGTGCCAGCCATGTATTTGAAATCTCTACTTCAGGGAAAAGTCTGCCCTTCAGTCCTAGTGTTTTAGAGTAGATAACTATATTTTCATCCCTTTTATTTGTTACTTGGTGCCATTGGGTATATTAATCTTCACTTATTTTATTCTTGAACACAAAATGGTGAGATTGTAAGAGGGTTTTCCATATGTTTTATATTTTATCAAATCAAACATTTGCTTACACACAAAAAAAAAAACACTCCTTGCCTTTTGTGCAAACCATGTTTTGCATGACAATTGTATATTATGTAATACAACATATTGTTGTTTCCAACATTTTTGTGCAAATGAAATTTTCAGTGCCCACTAAATATGAATATATAGTTACATTACATAGAACCTCTTGTAATATATTAAGATGTGCCAAAATACCCTTTGTAACTGATAACAACTTCTGACAGGGTTCTTTACATCTTTATTGTATACATCGATAGAAATTAAAGGTGAGTTAGGTAGCTTCTTAAGTTACATAGTAAGTACCTGTCAATGTTCTCTATAAGCAGCAGCAGTAGCAATATCTCTTCTTCCTCCTCCTCTTATACCATTGTCATTATGTGTTCATTAGGTAGGTTCTTTTATTATTGGCTTGGACAGTGTGGTTCTCTTTCACTAGTGATTGTGAGAAACCAACGGGCGGCGGCCCGGTTGTTAACTGGTGCTCCTTACAGATAGAGGTCAACCCTCCTGTTTAAGGAGCTCCACTGGCTTCCATCCATTTTCCGGTCCCAATTCAAGGTGCAGGTGCTCACCTACAAAGCCCTAAACGGTTTGGGACCCGCCTACCTGCATGACCACATCTCCGTATATGAACCCACACGATCCCTCCGTTCAGCTGGAGAGGCCCTGCTCACGATCCCACCTGCGTCGCAAGCACGTTTGGTGGGGACGAGGGACAGGGCCTTCTCTGTGGTAGCCGCCCACCTCTGGAACTCTCTCCCCAAGAACATCAGACAAGCCCCAATGTTGGCAGTCTTTAGGAAGAACTTGAAGACCTGGATGTTCCAGTGTGCCTTTCCAGAATAGGAAACTCCCAGCATCATGTCTCAAGTGCACTTTACCAGAGATTTAAGATTGCCTGCACATCGCACCTACCCTAAAATCCTTACATTTCACCTGTCATGTACAGCATTTTTAATTTATTCATTACATTTGGCCCGGCCCTAGTTTTAATTGTCATGATGTGTTGTTTGGTGTTTTACTGTTATTGCTTTAATGTTTATTGGTTTGCTTTATGAGTTTTATTGTTGTATTTGTTATGCTGTTGTTTTATTGAAGGCCTTGGCCTTTGTAAGCCACTCCGAGTACTTCAGGAGATGTTAGCGGGGTACAAATAAAGTTAAGAAGAAGAAGAAGAAGAAGAAGAAGAAGAAGAAGAAGAAGAAACCAGCTAAAACTATAAGACACTGCTTTCTTAGGCGGCATAAGAAGGAAGTAATGAGATGAAAAAGAATAATGATTAAATTCAATCCTCCAGTCACCCACTTATTTTATTGATAAACTATATTGAGATTAATGTTATAACATTAAAAAGTGTGTTTTAACGTGAAAGAAAATTATTTTTTTTAAAAAAAAAAGGAGAGGTAAAGAGAGGGGCAAAGAAGACAGTGCCATCTTGTCTTCAGTGTCATCAGTTGGGAGCCCCTCCCCCCAACATCAACCAGAGGAACCAGAGTAAAGAGGGGTCCAGGGAGATATTGTATTTATTTTATTTATTGTATTGTATATTACTTGTAAGCCACTCTGAATCCCCTTTGGGGTGAGAAGGGCGGCATATAAATGTCATAAATAAATAAACAAACAAACAAACAAATAAATAAATAAATAAATAAATAAATTTGACTTTTGGATTCAGGACATTAATGATGGTGGATACAAAAAAATCAGGTATATCTATATATCTTTCTATGTAGGTGAGTGAAAATAGAAGATGAAGTGGAAAGCCCTCTCTGTAGCCTAGATCAAAGAATCATAGAGTTGGAAAGGGGTCTTATGAAGTTCAACCCCTTCTCAATGTTGGTTTTACAACTAGATCATTCCCAGTCACTTTCCTGTAATTTAAAACCATTTGACCTAATTCTACCTTCTGAGAGCAAAGTCTGCATCTTCCTCTATGTGGCAACCCCCGAGATACATAAAGAGTATGGGGTCACTGTTTAGTTTTCCCTTTGCCAAGTTGAACATGGCTAACTCCTCCAACCAACCCTCAGGTGTTATGTTCTCCATACATGGTTGTTTTACATCAAAATCACTTTTAATGCATAAATTAATGTTAGTCCAATAAATATTATTTTATGACCAGAAAATTTTGTTTCATGCCGAATTGGGGATATTTTCTGTACACAACTTTTACATGGTGAATTTACATAGAGAAATATGAAGAAATTTTGTTCATTGCAGAGATAATGCATCTTCCCTGCAAGTGTAGATTTTGTGCCAGAGTCCTGAGCTATGAGTAGACTTTGAAAACTGCATAGTTTTCTAAGACTTTCACCCAGCAGGAAGAAAATTGCTATAATTACACTTCCTTTGAGAAGAAAATTATTGAAGAACGGTGTCCTTAGAGCATTGTGAAAGAAAGAATATGTTTTGTGAAAGAAAATAGAAGTAGAATAAGGTGGATTATTAGGAAGAGGTAGTCTTTGATTGTAATTAACTGACACTGCAGTTGAGCCAGTAACAAAGTAATCTGTGTGGAAAATATGCCACCACTATTTTTTTTAAACCAGTTTGTGGAGAAATGTAGAAGCATATATTTCCCTAGAGATGAGAGAAATGAGAAGGGGATGTGTATATATTGAGATATAGTTTTTATTATCGTTGTTGTTTATTCATTCAGTCTCTTTCTCTTCCAACTCTTCATAACTTCATGGACCAGCCCATGCGAGAGCTGCATGTCAGCCACTATCACCCCCAGCTCCTTCAAGGATACCATCCATCCATCTTGACGTTGGTCAGCCCCTCTTCCTTTTTCCTTCCATTTCCCTTCCATTTTCCCCAGCATCATTATCTTCTCCAAGCTTTCCTGTCTTCTCATGATGTGGCCAAAATACTTCACCTTTGCCTCTAATATCCTTCCCTCCAGTGAGCAGTCAGGCATTAGTTCCTAGAATATGGACTCTCAGAATTTTCCTTCAACACCACAGTTCAAAAGTGTCTATCTTCACTCATTATTATCATATAGGTTAATAATTCTACATCATATTTAGAGTCAATTGGGGGTAAAACTGTAGAGGTGATGCAGATATTTGATTTGGATCGGGTCCTTGTTAACAGCTTATTTATTTTAACTTATGTTGTACTGTATGTATATGTTTATGTGTTTGTCAAATGTTTTTGATACAGCCAATGGGTTAATAAAGTAACATGTACGTACATCTTTTTATCATCTTCATCATACCAAAGTTAAATATATTTATATCAACAGACCTAAATGCACACTCATGAAAAAACAAATGCAAAGAAATAATTGTATTATTAAGAGGGTTTTTAAAAAATTTGGACAGGTTCTGTTGGTATTTTGCTTGGTTTGGGTTTGCTTTTAATTCCTTGTAATCTTTTACATTTTAAAATGGTCATTACTTGTTGGTTTTTTTTCTTGTTAACTACTTGAGTTGAAAAAGGACTAAAGCAGAAAAGGTGCAAAATTAAAGAACTAAAAGGGAAAAGGCACGTGGTTCCAAAATCAGGCACAAAACTGTGAAAGGGAGTATATGGGTAGGGTGCATGCTAGGCAAAAATGTGAGGTGAGCAGAAGACAGTTTTCCTTTGGTCCACAGCTTGGTAGCATTGCAGTAGCTTAATGTCTTATTTGAGAATGGAGAGATTTCATTTTTTTATGAGAACAACCTGATTTTATTTCTTAATTATGCTGGCCTTTAAAAGTAGGCAAAAGTCGTTCACTCCCACTGACAGATATTGGTAGAAAGATGAATTATGGAAGTTGAAAAAGTGGAGTATAACATGTAGCTGTCCCCCTATGCCTCTCAATTTCTCTCTTTCAGTATTTTTTTTTTTGAGGGAGGGATATTGATTCAAAAATGACAAATAGTACCCAAATCCATGTCATCTTTTCTCTTTCTATTCTGCTCCAATCCTTTCCCGTTTTGAAGAAAGGCTTGTACAGGTTGAGCATCCCTTCTCTGGAATTCCGAAATTCAAAATACTCCAAAATCTCAAATTGTATAAGTGGATGGCGGAGACAGTGACAGCTTTGCTTTCTGGTGGTCTGATGCAAACTTTGTTTCATGCACCAAAATATTAAAATTACCTTCAGATTATGCATATATAAGTGCCATGTTCTGCCAGTTAAATGAACAGTCGCCTGAGGGCTGAGAAAAGCGGTATATAAATAAAGTAAATAAATAAATAAACAACACAATATTAATACAAAGTTTCAAATATAACATCTAAACAGCCCAGAGCTTGGAGCTTAGTGTTAAAAAGCACACACTAAACACTGAAAGTAATACAAGGTCCAGATTTCCAGGTCCAAAAACCATAGTCATACTGACAGAGTTCCAGAATCACAAAGCCGGTCAGGATGAAGATAAGCCTGAAGACAAGATCCAAACACAGAAGCTAAGATAGTCTAGAGTCAACAAAACCAAAGCATCCAGAGTTTCACCACACAGCATGACGTTGCTTCCAGCAACTAGACATTAAACTTGAGTATTAGTTTAGGCCTCCAAAGAAAAGAGGTGAAATTATGAATTAATGTGAATTATGAACTTAATATGAACACAGCAAAAATTTATAACTATAAACAATGTCCAGTGTTTCACTGTTTGCCAAGCTAGAAGTTTAGGGACTGAAGGAAAATGTAGAAGGTAGGGTTTATATTAGGAGCTCCTGGTGGCACTGTGGGTTAAAGCCCTGAGCTACTGAGCTTGTTGACCAAAAGGTCGCACGTTCGAATCCGGGAAGCAGCATGAGCTTCCGCTGTCAGCCCCAGCTTCTGTCAACCTAGCAGTTCAAAAACATGCAAATGTGAGTAGATCAATAGGTACTGCTCTGGCGGGAAGGTAACAGCACTGCATTTATGCCGGCCACATGACCTACAGACAACGCCGGCTCTTCGGACACAACTGGACTTCATGTCTGGGGAAAACCTTTACCTTTACCTAGGGTTTATATTTAAGGGGACATGGCTACATTTTCTCTCTCCCCAAAACTACATTCTGTGATGAAATTTGCCAGATATAGGACTATGTTTCAAGGAGCCATAGATAGCATAGCAATTGATGAGGATTTCTGGGAGCTGACGTTTAGTAGCATTTGGAGGGATACCTGATGACTACTGTTTCCTCACACTCTGCCTTTGGGTAGTGGAATGACTTTCCTACAGTTCTGTCAACAGATCTAATGTTGCTCCTTTTTATGTGACCCAGATATGCATTCAGAGAAGAGGACACACAATAAAGGTCAGCAAATGCAGCCCAAACCATCTCTTTAGGTAGAGAAATTCTCTTTCAGTAACAGCCTACAAACTGCATTTTAAAAAGATTCCTTTCACAACCAAGAGTTACATTGAGAATGGGTTTTCAGCTAAATACTGCCAGATGGCTACAAACAAGAAGACATCGACCAACAGTAATTACTTTCTGACAGCTCCTTGGGACTATCTGTAAAATGAGGCAGCAGTTTCTGTTCAGCTCCTCACACCTCAAGTCTCTTCTCATTATTGGGGTAAATCATTTGTTTTCTGTCTTCATGAAAGCTGCAAGACATGATCGAGATTTAGGGAACTAATAACTTCAGGTGTTGTTTCTGGACTCAGTGAACAGCCCGTTGGTAGGATGTGTCATCAGAGGCCTCTGCAGTGCTTCCGCTGAGCTTCAATTTGTCTTATGGATAAAGAAGACTTCAAACTATTCTGGCATCTTTCAAGATGTCTGAATGAAGACAGGAATGGCTGTGTTGTGAAGCACTTATCCTTGATTATGTTCAGCATTCTCCAGAATGATTGATATTCTCAATGTCATTACCATAAGAGAGACATGCTATGATTTGCTTAAATTACTGTTGACTTGTTCAAACAATTAGGTAAGATCTTGTAAAAAATTTGTAACTGCTACAATTTCATATCAAGTGTTTTTTTATCTTTCTAAATGTAGTGGAGTCATCCATACAGAGCATCTATCTATAGCAATTCTCTGTATTAATCAATGTCTTTTACTGGACTTTCTTTAAAAATATTTTTTATTATTTTATCATGATTTAATACATTTGTTATACATTGTTTGTTTTACAGCAGATACATATTATTCGATACAACCTGCCATAATTTTAGCATCTAGTGTTATTTTTCTGCTTATACATATTGTCTATCTCTCACCGCTGTGCTTCCCACCCAATACTAGGACTTCTTTCTATTTTAGTATTCATTATATCTTCTATTTCTCTAAATACTTTCCCCCCAAAATTATTTACATATTTACATTGCCACCACATATGTATATATGTTCCTGATTCTTGACATCCTCTCCAGCAATTTTTGAATAGTTTTTTATTTATATGTGCTATTCTTACTGGTGTTAGGTACCATTTCCATATTAACTTATAATAATTTTCTTTAACCCATATTGATAAGGTTTTTTTGGATGTCTTTGTCTCCATAATTGTTGCCACTCTGTTTCATTTATTTTTATCCCTAAATCTTCTTCCCAGACATCCTTGAGGGTATTATTTTTTGTTTTTCCTTCCTTTATATCAATTATTATCTTATATATTTTACTAATTAATCCTTTCAAATTTTCATGCTCCTCTACAACCCTTCCATTTTGTATTATTTGTTCAAATTGGTTAAGCTTACTTCCGTTTTTATTATTTTTTCCCCAATTTTTAAACCATTGTTCTAATTGTATACAATGGAACCATGTCAATTTTATTTCTCTAAATTCTTCCATAATCGTATCCTTCTTCATTCTGACCTTTGTCCAATCCCCAATTTTGTCTAATTTTTCCCCTTAACTTATTATCCATTACTTTTTTTAAAAAAAAAATGGAAATTTCTTTTCCATTACAATTGGGGTTATTACTGAACCCTCCATTATTAACATTCTCCTATATCTTCTAATGTATTGCTCAACATTGGGTTTCTAATTTCCCTAATTTCTTTTCTCGTAAACTGTTTGAAAATATATTCCAAATTTCTTCCTCCACTTCTTCCGAATCCTTTCTTAGCCAATCTACGCCCTCTTTTTTATCATTCCTTTTATAACCAATCTTAATCTACTCGCTTCGTAATATTTTTTGATATTAGGGAGTGCTAATCCTCCCTCTTTTTGCAATCTGTACCATAACTGTTTGTTTAATCTATTTCTTTTACTACCATTACAATATTTATCATTTGTTGCCATCTATTTAGCTCTTCCTCTGTAATTTGAAGTGGCAGCATCCTAAATATAAAATTTATCTTTGGAAGTATTTTCATTTTTACTAATGCTATCTTTCCAAACCAAGATAAATGTATATTTTCATATTCTATTAATGTTTTTTGAACAACTTTTCTCAATGCTACTACATTTACCTCTTCCATTTCTTTTAAATCCTTTGTTATTATTACTCCCAGGTATTTTAATTTATTCTTAATTCTAATTCCCATTTTGCTCTGTTCTATAAAGTCTTTTTCTTCTTTCTTTGTATAATTAAATAGCATCATTTCTGACTTGTTCCAGTTAACTTGTTGACCTGTTGTTTTCCCAAATACCTCTAAATGATCCTTTATTTTATCCATTTTACTTATTATATTTCATACTGGACTTTCTAATTGTTTTATCCCTTCTACATTAAATGCCTTATAGGAAATGCTCTTCTGAAGTGAACAATAGTTAGTATTTATATAGGGCTATAAAAGTGTTCTGAGGGCTTCCTTGTATTATCGGTTGTGATCATGTACTCGTAGTCTTTACAACAATGCCTGTAGAATAGAACTCTTCTCTCCATACTGCACAATGGTGGCTAAGATTAAGAGAGGAGAGTTTCAATGCTATATTTTGTCTCCATAGTAGATTTGTTCTGGATGTGTCCCCATTGATAGTATTAAGGCTATTGTACTCTTCAACTGCAAATATGTTTTAAAATAATAATTAAGGTGTTCTTATTGAGTATGGGAAAGAATTCAAGCTTGCGAGCATCTTCTTTCAGAAGACCACTTGAGATTGTAGGGAAAGCACATTTTTTTCATTCTTCTAGGTATACAGTGTGGAAGATGAAATGTTTGTATCCTCAGAAAACCATTTCATATTCTGCAACGAGGATAGAAAACTCAGATTTACAAAGAGAATATACTGTCAGAGATGTGAGAAGTGTGGAGAGACAGATATCTTTTTTTAATGCTTCTTCTTTCACTTCTCTTGCAGAATATCTATTATGCACCTGAGTCAGGGAACCCATTTATAGTTACTGAGAGGAAGCTGCAATGTTTGTGGTTGAATAATATCTATTTAAACATTTGGTTTTATGATTTATTACATTTATATGGCTGGCCATGAAAAATATATTCCCCAGTCAACTTACCAGAGAAGACAAATAAAATAAAATGTTAAATATATATTTAAAATACTATAACTAAAGACAAGAAATGGTAAAATGCAGCATTAAAAACTCTTTCTGCTAATAAAGACAACATAAGGCAATTAGCAGGTGATTTTTTAAAACAATAATTGTAAATGCATTAATACACAAGAAAATAAAACAAATCTAACAATTAAGCTCAACAACTAAACATCTGGAGCACACACTTTCCCTTTGAAAGCTGCTTTAAATAAATGTGTTTTGGTGACTAAAATATTGCAGTGGAGAAAAATTCTGGATTCCCCCGAGGAATGGTTCCACCGTTGGGTAATGCCAGAAAAATGAATGCTAATAGAGTATGTTTCCTCTATCTATCCACCAAAAAGGCTTCTGGGATTTTTGACAGTTCCCTACCCTCAGGCTTGCAATATAAATAAGACATGAAACATAAAGAAAAGGAATGGCAATGGGGAAAGGAATTATGTCCAGCAAATATTGACAATTTCTCATTGGCTGATGAGTTGACAGTTGAAATGGAAGGAAGACTTTCCTTTAATTGCTGCGTCCAAAACTTGATAGAGTTTTGACTTCTTCTTCTCTCTGAGGCCATATATTAGTATGTCACATTCACCAGATACTTCTCAAATAAAGCTGCCCCATATTATATAGAACCCCAGGTTAGATAGTCTTGGGTGAATACGTAGGTCCTGGATCATTAGAGCTTTCTGTAGTAGGACTAAATTCCTGATCTGGCTCACTGGGAGTCCAATGACAGCTTTGAACTGAGTAGTCCAAAAATACAATGAAAAAATCATTTACAATCACAGAGACAATGAGTGGGCCACATGTACAAGATAAAATACTAAAAACTCAGGGTAAGATAGGAATGGAGTAGATTATTTGTGAGGGAGAAGCTCATAAAAACGGGGTCATAAAAACAGGCATTCATACAGGCGGGGGGAAGTGTACTATAGGGACAAACTTTGAAGGGGAGCAACAATGTATAGTTGTATGGTTACTCTCCAAAAGCCCAGCGGAAAATCTGAAATCCAGGTAAGCTACATCCACAGCATTCCCCTGGATAGATGCGGGGAATGCCGTGGATGTAGCATACCTGGATTTCAGTAAGGCCTTCGACAAGGTCCCCCATGACCTTCTGGCAAACTAGTCCAATGTGGGATAGGCAAAAGTACAGTGAGGTGGATCAGTAATTGGTTAAATGGACGAACCCAGAGGGTGCTCACCAATGCTTCCTCTTCATCCTGGAAAGAAGTGATGAGTGGAGTGCCGCAGGGTTCCGTCCTGGGCCCGGTCCTGTTTAACATCTTTATTAATGACTTAGATGAAGGGCTAGAAGGCATGATCATCAAGTTTGCAGACGACACCAAATTGGGAGGGATAGCCAATACTCCAGAGGACAGGAGCAGGATTCAAAACGATCTTGACAGATTAGAGAGATGGGCCAAAACTAACAAAATGAAGTTAAACAGGGTCAAATGCAAGATACTCCACTTTGGCAGGAAAAACCAAATGCAAAGATACAAAATGGGGGATGCCTTGCTCAAGAGCAGTACATGTGAAAAAGATCTTGGAGTCCTCGTGGACAAGTTAAACATGAGCCAACAATGTGATGTGGCGGCAAAAAAAGCCAATGGGATTTTGGCCTGCATCAATAGGAGCATAGTGTCTAGATCTAGGGAAGTCATGCTACCCTCTATTCTGCCTTGGTTAGACCACACCTGGAATATTGTGTCCAATTCTGGGCAACACAGTTCAAGAGAGATATTGACAAGCTGGAATGTGTCCAGAGGAGGGCGACTAAAATGATCAAGGGTCTGGAGAACAAGCCCTATGAGGAGCGGCTTAAGGAGCTGGGCATGTTTAGCCTGAAGAAGAGAAGGCTGAGGGGAGATATGATAGCCATGTATAAATATATGAGAGGAAGCCACAGGGAGGAGGGAGCAAGCTTCTTTTCTGCTTCCCTGGAGACTAGGATGCGAAACAATGGCTTCAAACGACAAGAAAGGAAATTCCATCTGAACATGAGGAAGAACTTCCTGACTGTGGGAGCCGTTCAGCAGTGGAACTCTCTGCCTCAGAGTGTGGTGGAGGCTCCTTCTTTGGAAGCTTTTAAACAGAGGCTGGATGGCCATCTGTCAGGGGTGATTTGAATGCAATATTCCTGCTTCTTGGCAGGGGGTTGGACCCGATGGCCCATGAGGTCTCTTCCAACTCTTTGATTTGATTCTATGATTCTATTTTATTCTAAAAGCCAGGTTTTGATATCCTTCTTGAAAGATTCTAAGGTGGGAACCTGTTTAGTCTCTGTGTGCCATTTTAAAGTCAGTGCAGTACCTCATCCACACCTATCCCATCTGTCAGCTAGTAGATCATGCCCCCAGCATCATACAGTTGCCAGTGGAGAACACAGTGGCATCTACACAATAAGTAGCAGCATTTCTGTAGTCTGATTCACAAGTACAACATTATCTTCCCAAACCCAGATATACTCTTCTGACAGTCTAAGAGAGTACCACCTTCATAGTGTGCCCATCCACACCTCACTCTCCTCAATTACTAAATGAACGTGGGGAAACACTGTGGCAACTGAAATGTGGGACTCACAATTGCAGGGGGAAAGTGGAATTACTTAATTCAGCTTTATTCCCTACTAAACTGATAAAAGTTCTTGGCCTATGATTCCCAAGCTGTCCCAATCTAGCAAATATTGTTTTCAAACAATTAACTAAGTATATTTGTGCACTTCATTGGGAACTTTATGCTTATTTATTGCTTACAAATTAAAACCAAAATTGAAAAGAAAAAGAGACTCCTGATGTTCAGAAATTACTGTAATTCAAAGATAGAAAAATGTATTAGGAAAAAGTGATCCTTTCATCTTTCATCTGTGTTATTTTCATGTGGGTTTTAAAAGCAAATCTTCATTAGGAGATTATGAAAGGGAGAGAAAAAAAGACAATGGGTCTCTCTCATGTCATATTGCACAAAGGCCTAATCCTGCTTGTTGTGTTCACTCTGCTGCCAAGATTAATCTGTTAGTAATTCCTACATTGAACTTCAAATGCCATGGTATCATCTCTTTTGAGGATGTTTCTACATTTTAAAATCATTCTTTGTCATTTGTTAATAGGTGTAGAACCATAGGCTCGTTGTCTTCACAAAATAATAATGGCTTTATTATTCTTGACACAAAGGAAAAGAGAGGGAAATTATAGTGGGGAATTTTCAATTTGACACTCAAGAGTCCTCATGAAAACAGAATTTGCTGGAAAGTCTTGGAAAAAGAGGTAACTAGCCACTTCTTTCAGTTGCTGCCATGAGTCAAGGGGGGGGGGGTTGTTCATCTTGGTGTCATGTACCATGTTTATTACTGTTTTTTAAATAATATATCTACTGTATATTGCACACTATAGCTATGCTGTAAATATACAGTGAGAAAACCATATTTGTTATATTCAGGACTTTACAGATTTGGGTATAAACAGATTTTATGGCATGGTAGTAGTTTCTGATAGAGTGTTTGTGTATTTAAGTATTTATTTATCGTGTCATCCGCAACCAGAACATTGTATTACATTTCTAACAGAACAAAACAAACGAACAGATAAAAAAACAAAAAAAAACCCCACAAATTTTGCAAACTTGGTAGCTGATTAAATGTCCTTTGACCAGTATCTGGCCACTTGGAGTGCCTCTGGTGTTGCCGCAAGAAGGTCCTCCATCGTGCATGTGGCAGGGCTCAGGTTGCATTGCAGCAGGTGGTCAGTGGTTTGCTCTTCTCCACACTCACATGTCGTGGATTCCACTTTGTAGCCCCATTTCTTGAATTGGCTCTGCATCTCGTGGTGCCAGAGCGCAGTCTGTTCAGAGCCTTCAAAGTCGCCCAGTCTTCTGTGTGCCCAGGAGGGAGTCTCTCATTTGGTATCAGCCATGGATTGAGGTTCTGGGTTTGAGCCTGCCACTTTTGGACTCTCTTGCTGAGGTGTTCCAGCGAGTGTCTCTGTAGATCTAAGAAAACTATTTCTTGATTTAAGTTGTTGACGTGCTGGCTGATACACAAACAAGGGATGAGTTGCAGATGTCTCTGCCTTGGTCCTTTCACTATTGGCTGCAACTTCCCGGCGGATGTCAGGTGGTGTAATACTGGCTAAGCAGTGTAATTTCTGCAGTGGTGTAGGGAGCAGACCCTGTGATAATGCGGCATGTCTCATTAAGAGCCACATCCACTGTTTTAGTGTGGTGAGATGTGTTCCACACTGGGCATGCGTACTCAGCAGCAGAGTAGCATAGCACAAGGGCAGATGTCTTCACTGTATCTGGTTGTGATCCCCAGGTTGTGCCAGTCAGCTTTCCTGTGTTTAAGTGAGAAAGGAGTATTTTAATACCAATTAAATCCACTACAGAGATACCTGTATTGTTCTAATCAGTTAACTTAGAAGAGTGTAGAATTATTTGAATGGAGTTGAACAACCCAAAATATTGTCTGTTCATCTGGCCAAATATTCAGTGTACAGTTGACCCTCCACATTTATAAGTTTGATTTTTTTTCAGATTTTATTATTTTCTAGGAATCTCTAGGTTCTCCATTGTGATTCTATGGTCAACTTCCTAGAGGGAACACATCTCTAGGAATCTTTAAATCCTCCAATATGATTATGTTATTGGTTTCCAGTGAAAAATGACCACAGAGTTGTGTTGTAAGACCTAGGGATTCCTTGGGAGGTCTTCTATCATGGGGAAAAATGCATTTTTATTTGCAGTTTTTCACTTTTGAGAGGGGACGTGACCATAACCCCAGTGAATACGGAAAATTGATAGTGTATTTAAAATTTGGGAATGCTAAACATTCCCAAAGCCCCCCCCCCCCAGCAAGTCATTATTATATTTCAAGATTAACACATTATACTCTTTATTTTATTTTTAAATCAAAACCCCCACTTAAAATTGTTTTTAATGGCCTAAATCTCCCAAATCATCAGTGTAACGTTTTTTAAATAGAAAGTACATATTATTTGTTTATACAAGAATTCTGTTATTATTGGCATTACCAAGATGTTTAAAAGTAGCGCCGTATCTAAGATAAACCAAGTAGACTTTTTGGAGCCACAAAACTCCTTCTTTCCCTTTAATGTGATCCCATAGTACTAAAAATGAAATCAATACAACAGGTAAAATATTTCCTTTTAGCATATTACTTTCAATTGCTGCTTATTATGGCTGGATGGCATTGCTTTTTCACTCAAGGCTAGTACCGATAGGAGGTTTTCCTTTTTCTTATTCTTTTTGGAAGAGGGAGATGCATTCAGGTTGGTTTTATTCTTGTAGCTAGTTTGTATGATGGGGAACATCCACACCTTCAACCCACATCCAGTTTATTTGTGAATCATTCTTGTGCACCATGCAATGATAGGCTGAGATTTTGAAACATAAATTGTTCAATTTTTGAGAAACAAAGATCTGCCTCCAGCTTTACACTTTTTCGTGTATGTTGTGGCTTCTGATGTGCCTGCTAAATGCTGTATTTATTTGATACAACTATGGCATATTGTAAGAAAGAAAGAAACTACCCATTATATTGCAAACCACTAGTTGTTACCTTCTCTCTGCAGTAATATAATTCTGGAAAAAGAGGATCCTATAACAGTGATTGTTCTATTTTGTTAGTTGTGCTGGGCAATATTTAGTAGCCCTATTTAATATTGGTTAAACCATAGCAAGGTTTTGCTTTGATACATCTACTGTATATACTCGTGTATAAGTCTAGAAAATCTAATCAAAAGATGGACCCCAAAAACCTGGGTTGACTTATTCATGGCTCAGTATAACTTCAACTCTTTTTTTTAAATGAATCACCCCTTCTCTGCATGTTGTGGCAAAAATCAAGAGCTTAGTCCACCCCAGAGTAATCTAAAAGAAGCACCAGTCCTCTCTATATTAGGCCACTGCTTCTAACCTTTTTGAATGCCTGCATGGGAAAATAGCAGGAGTGGGTCTTTCGTGCTTTCCTTCAAAGGAGCACCAAAAGGGCAGAAGGGATTCTTTATTTATTTTTTATTTTATTTAAAAGTTTTGTATACTGACCTTCTCACCTCTCTTGAGGGACTCAGACCGGTTTCCAACCATAATATCACATACAATCAATAAAACATTATAATTCATATTACAGTCAAACATTAAAACAGCAATTACATTCAATAACTACAATGGTCAGTTGTCACACTAAAATCGTTGCTCATCCTCCTCCATCCATATCTCAGGGTGTTGGCTCACTCATCGAATGCCTGTCTCCATAACCAAGTCTTCACCTGTTTCCTAAATGTCAGGATAAAAGGGGCGGTTCTGATCTCCAGTGGGAGAGAGTTCCAGAGTCGAGGGGCCACCACCAAGAAGGCCCTGTCCCTTGTCCCCACCAGACGCGCTTGCGAGGGCGGTGGGACCGAGAGCAGGGCCTCTCCAGACGTTCTTAATAATCTTGATGGTTCATAGGGGAGAATACGTTTGGAGAGGTAAACAAGAGGTAAACTTTAGTATTAGTATTAGTGAATACTGTGCCTTAACTTCTATCAGAAACAGAACCACTCCTTTTATTAGAGTGTTGAAGGGCCTTAAAAAATTCCTGAGTGCAAAAATGGCAGCAATAATTTCTTCTTTCCATGGATTGACCTTCTCCTTATCCCCGGGTCATATCAAGTTCATGGTCTTCACCACAAAACCTGCCCTTGACGTATAAACAAGATCAATTTATATATGAATAGGGTAATTGTCCTTTCTGCCTAGGTTTAACATGTCTTTTAGCAGAAAAACCTTTTCAATGGTGCTCCACGAAAGACCAGGTCTTGTTTCCACCTAGAGAAACCTGCCCAGCCACCATAATACACAGGGGTGGCTCAATCCATTACGCAAAGTAAGCATTTGCACTATAGTTGATTTTGCTCAGGGGCACTCTTGAGGCGCTCTTGGAGGAAAATAGACCTTGACATATGCGAGTTGTAGTTACTGGGATGTATAGTTCACCTACAATCAAAGAGCATTCTGAACTCCACCAGTGATGGAATTGAACCAAATATGGCACACAGAACTCACACGACGAACAGAAAATATATATCAGTGATTGGTTGGGGGGGGGCGCCAAAACACTGTTTGCTTACCGTTGAAAATTACCTAGGGCCGCCTCTGATAATACAATACACATTAGAGTAATATCAAATTCAAATAAATTACCAAATTGATTATTCTCTCTTCTTTGCTGGCAAATCCCCAATAATGGCTGTTCCTTGTTTCAATTTCCCTTCGTCTTTGCTCCATTTTTCCATTTGACTTGTATGGCTGTCGTTGCCCATGTGTTTCCTCTGAAAGCCTATGACATCATCTCAGATATAATCTTATAATATCATTTAGCAAATCTCATGAGTTGCAGCAATCAGTAAATTCAGGACAGTGGGAGTAAATGAGGCAAAGGACTATTTGAGGAAAGAGTGAGAACGGACTGTCAGAAGAACAGTTAAAAGATATGAATCTGTTTGTAAGAAGTGCCAAAGATTGCTAAGAATAAAAGGTGTTTTTGGTACTAAAACCTAAATGAACAAGTACCAGATACACATCAATATTTTGATCCCATTGCAGATCTCAGAACCAAGCTACTGTACTACTAAAAGGATCCTAAGAATATGCCAACATGCTGAAAGAATCCAGAATTAGGATCATGCCCTACATCCTGGACTTCCAGCTCGTTTTCCATGGAAGTAGTTAGTTACTAACAATTAAGCATTTATAATTAATTCATTTTCCAATAATAAAGGTATAACCCTATCATATTACTATAGCTGAATGAGGGATAAGTTTTCTACTCTCTAAATTGACTGTATCTTAAAAATGATTTTACAGTTATAAGGGTTAGCCTCAGTAAATGGAGACGAAGGAAGAATAATTACTAGATAAAAGCAGTCTAAATTCAAAAGAAAGCTTTTAGGACTGAGCCAGGGGTGTTGCGTAGCATTTATAGTTATGGTAACAGGTTTTTAATAGTTTTAATGGATTTAAATGTTTGTGTTTAATAGTTCAATATTTAATCCTATTTTAGTTATTGTATGTTGTTTAGTTTTTAAACTGTAAATTGCATTGTTTTTAGTGTTGTTACTGCTTTGGGAGAAATAAAGTGGGAAATAAATGATGATGATGTCATTAGAATCACATTGAAAAACATATCTAAAGTGGAGGTGTTGATGGATCAAGGTGTTCTACAATACTCATGCAGAATCAAGAAAACCTTGTATCATTTTTATATGTTATATATCTCCTTCATCTTCATTTCCCATTCTCCCTCATCTCTCCTTCATCTTACCTTTTCCTCCAAAACTAAGGCTCCGTCTACACTGCCATATAAAATCCAGATTATCTGCTTTGAACTGGATTATGTGGAAGTGTAGGCTCATATTGTCCCGTTCAAAGCAGGTAATCTGAATTATTTGCTTTGATAATCTGGATTATATGGCAGTGTACATCCATCCTGAGAAATCAATCTCTAGCCTTGACTACAAATATTTCTGAGACTGACTATACAAATAGCAATCACTATATAGGGACCTCCATGGATATGTGGAGTATCAAGGATGTTGAATCATAGAATCATAGAATCAAAGAGTTGGAAGAAACCTCATGGGCCATCCAGTCCAACCCCCGGACAAGAAGCAGGAATATTGCATTCAAATCACCCCTGACAGATGGCCATCCAGCTTCTGCTTAAAAGCTTCCAAAGAAGGAGTCTCCACCACACTCTGGGGCAGAGAGTTCCACTGCTGAACGGCTCTCACAGTCAGGAAGTTCTTCCTCATGTTCAGATGGAATCTCCTTTCTTGTAGTTTGAAGCCATTGTTTCGCATTCTAGTCTCCAGGGAAGCAGAAAACATGCTTGCTCCCTCCTCCCTGTGGCTTCCTCTCACATATTTATACATGGCTATCATATCTCCTCTCAGCCTTCTCTTCTTCAGGCTAAACATGCCCAGCTCTTTAATGCCGCTCCTCATAGGGCTTGATCAAGGTGTTCTATAATACTCATGCAGAATCAAGAAAACATTGTATCATTTTTATATGTTATACATCTCCTTCATCTTCATTTCCCATTCTCCTCCCTCGCCTCTCCTTCATCTTACCTTTTCCTCCAAAACTAAGGCCCCATCTACACTGCCATATAAAATCCAGATTATCTGCTTTGAACTGGAGTATATGGAAGTGTAGGCTCATATTGTCCCATTCAAAGCAGGTAATCTGAATTATCTGCTTTGATAATCTGGATTATATGGCAGACAGGCATGTAGCCGGGGGGGGGGGAAATTTTCAGGGTGGCCTGTGAGAAGGCCTTACTGCTACATTATTTAAACTGTTATGTTTATTCATATCATGATCTGATCACCATGCTCAATATATCCCATATGCATGGGGGTATTGGGGTAACGATACAAAAGGTTTGCTAGGGTAGACCCTCTTTCACTCAGACTCAGCCCCCCCCAACCAAACTCAGCCCCCCCCCCCCGAAACAAAATCCTGGCTACGGGCCTGATGGCAGTGTACATCCATCCTGAGAATTCCATCTCTAGCCTTGACTACAAATATTTCTGAGACTGACTATACAACTAGCAATCTCCATATAGGGACCTCCATGGATATGTGGAGTATCAAGAATGTTGAAGTCTAATGAAACTGCATAGAAGCGCTGATTTCTTTAAAACCTTAATATGGGACATAGCTATGTGGTCATGTCAATTTAAGCAATCACAGGTTTATTTCTTTTAGTTGTCCCCAAATAGACTGCAGTAGCCACATTGGATGTTCAGATTCATATAGCCGGATGCTTCTGTTTAATTTCCATTGGATCATAAAATGCTCCCACCGACTTATCCATGAGAAGCCACTGCCAACTGAAATCTTCTTTAGAGTATTCATTTTAGGAGGAAGGCTTATGGATGCAGATACTACAGCCAATTTTTTAAAACCAGCCTGCAGATGATAGGCTACAACACATCATCCAACCTTATTTCATAACAGAACATAAACTAGAAAAATTAATGGTATGAGTGAAGAGGACAGCAGACTTTTAAAGTCGATATTCATTTTGATTCAAATTATTCTGGAAATAATTTCCAAAATATTACTTTTAATGTAATAGGCTCTTTTTACATAACAGCCAAACAATTTTCACTTGTTGCACAGGGACAAAGCCTTCCTAGTAAGTGACTATTCAATGTGTCCAATATGTTTGCTGTTCTCTCCCACTTTTTTCTTTCTCTCTTCACACTCAAAAGGAAACGGACTTTGGGTACATTTAAATGTAATTACTAACCCCCTCCCTTTTTGGGGAGGCTAGTGGTTGAAAGAAAATTAGCTGCAAACAGCACATCCAAAGGAGCTACACAAGGTGAAAAAGTTAATAAGCAATGCTGTGGCATTTAATTTACTGGTAGTAGATTTGTAGCTGAGAAAAATAGCAAGTGGCCGGTGGACAACAGAGTATTAATTCTCCCTTATATTCAAAGGTTGACAGTCCTATTTCACAGCAATCCAAAACCTTACTTCAGATTTCAGGGAGAGAAAATGAACTTTATTAGAAGAACTCCAGAACTGAAGCTCTTTGGGAGTTTATTCCATATCCATTCTTGGTGGTAACCCACAGAAGACCCATCGGGGTGGAATTGCGCATCCTTAACATCAGTGTTGTAAATGCAGTCAGAACTTATAGTTCAAAAGAGTGAGCCTTAGCATTTTCTGTCTCTATTTATAATTGTGAAAGCTGGGCAGTGTGGAAAGCTGATGAGAAGAGACTTCTAATGAACTGCCAGAAAGACAAATCAATAGGTGTATAGTCAGTCAAGATGGAATTATTGGTAGAAACCAAGATGGCTATTGAACATACCAAAACTCTTTGGAAAAGACAATATTACTCAGTAAAATGGGTGGAAGTAGGAAAAGAGGAAGACCATGTTACCAGTAGATCAGTTCAACAAAGGAGGTTATGGTCCTGAGTCCATAATCTGAGCAGAGCTGTTGATGATGAAGATCTCAAGCTCAGTCAAGCTCAGTGATGATAAATATCAGTGGCATCAGATTGTGACATCATTCATCCTACATTATGCTTTCATGACTCATAGCCATGGTGGCCATATGGAGGTTCCTGCTACAGGTGCAGTATGTCCTGGGGATTATATCCTGACCACAACTCCTAAGGCAAGACTATCTCTTTCAGGCTTCTAACGAATTCAGTCATTCTCCCCCACCCCCATTTGTTTAGGACATCAATATCCCAGAATCCCCTACAACTGCCTATTCTGGCTGTAGGATCTTACGACCACATCACATATGAAAAAATATGTGTCCTAGGACTCTTCTGCCCCAGTTCACTAAGAAAGCCCACACCACCCATCAGACAACATAGGTTGACTTCCAGCAAGACTCCATGGGTGAACTGGGGTGGGGGGACAGCATGGAAGGATGCTATGCCACCAACATGGTAGCCTCCCTGTGTTCAATTAGGAACAATGGGGCCACAGTGGGATTGAGCTGCATGGCAACACTTTCCCATGTGTGATGGGGAAGTGTTAGCTGCCTGGCAGGACACCAGAATTGCCCCACGGCTGCCTTGATTGGCCATGAAGGCTGGCAAATTGCAATGCCGTACCATATGATGAGGTCCTAAGGTGTGAAATTCAAAGTGGCTGGATGACTAAAGTTTCAGTACTAACCAATGATGCATTTCATTGCTATTGGAAATGGAACAAACCGAGACAGAAGATGAAACTTGTGTTAATTTGGCAACCCTATTAAGAATAAAAGGTAAAGGTAGTCCCCTGACATTAAGTCCAGTCATGTCTGACTCTGGGGTGTGGTGCTCATCTCCATTTCTAAGCCGAAGAGCCAGCGTTGTCCATAGACACCTCCAAGGACATGTGGCCGGCATGACTGCATGGAGCGCCGTTACCTTCCCACAAGAGCGGTACCTATTGATCTACTCACATTTGTATGTTTTCGAACTGCTAGGTTGGCAGAAGCTAGGGCTGACAGCGGAAGCTCACGCCGCTCCCCGGAATCGAACCTGTGACCTTTCGATCAACAAGCTCAGCAGCTCAGTGCTTTAACCCACTGCGCCACCGGGGGCTCCCTATTAAGAATATGTATATGTATCTCCTCACAATTCCGTTTATCTTCCTGCCCTCCAGCTCTCACAAGTGAGTGTTAGCCATATATTCTTCAAATAAGATGTCTTTGCGAGTTTTATGATAGCATAATAATGAAAATAACATGTTCTTAAGATTGACTTGATCACTTGCATACACTGCAAGGAACCTAAATAGAATGTGATCCCAGATCTTTCTGTTTATAACAAATCATTTTTATAACAAATCAAATCATTTTGTATATGTGTGTGTTTGGGTAGACATGATGATGCAGAGAAATAATGAAAGGAGAAGTTTGTGGGAGTAATTTGTCAGCTAAATTAATCTCAACATAAACTATGTTTGTTCAAAAGGCCATATTGCATGTTGGAATTCTATTACCTGCTGAGGATGACAGCTACTTTAACATTACTCATTTGACTCTTTCTGACTTTATTTCCCATTTTATTCACAACCAGCCTCCTTGTGAAAAAAGTAACATAATTATAAATACTTGTTCAGACACTTGTGTTATGGGTGAGTGGATTAGTTCAGGAAGGCAATCTGAGAAATAAACACAAACTGACATAGTAGTACAACATTCTGTTGTTAATACTTGATGCAATATAGATATTATGAATAAATGCTAAAATGTTGAGATAATGTAGCCAGAAAGCTTTTCAGGAGTATTTTGCACTGTAGTTTTCGTTTTCTACTCTATTTTGCTTTCAAAAAGAAGGGAAAAAAACATTCTTTGCTCTAAGGTTCATAATAACTGAGTGTATATGTGCCTTAAAATTGCCTGTCGACTTATGACAATCACATGAATTTCACAGGAGTTTTTGGAAGAAGGAATATCCACTGGTGGTTTAGCTATTTCGTTCCTCCTTTCTATACCCAACACCACTTGGTATTCATTGGTGGTCTCTCATTTGCTTACTAACCAGACTTGAGCCTGATTGGCTTTTGAGAGCTTGTACTCTCACAGATTTTACCCTGTCTTTGGATTTGCTTCTCAGCCTGTGATCTTAACTTATTTCATTCTACTATTAATAGCAGCCCAACATCTGTCTCTATCATGAATTTGCCATAATGAGCTCCTCCTGCTTGCATCTCAAACTGAGTCAAGAGTGCTCATGGCTAGCCAGCAATCAGTAGCACTTGGCATCCCATCCTACCTTCATCCAGGGCCATAGTCAGAAAATTTTTGGGGGGAGGGTTGAAAATTTGGAGGGGGGGGAAATTTGGGGGGGGGGTGAAAACTGCCTCCTAGCTCACACTGAAGCAAAGAGCACAGCAGGGGGCAGAGCAGCCTTCAATAGCCTGCAGTTCCGCCCCTGTCAACCACCTCCACCAAGTCTGGCCTCCTCAGTGAGAACATTCAACACCCCCCTACTTGGTTGCTTCGCTACATCGGCTATTGCTGCAAGTAATGACAGTGTGAATAAATTGTCAATATTTGCTTGAGATAATGCTTGCAGTTCTGGAGGGACTCTTAATTTTTTGCGTTTTTTTTTTAACCAGTTAAAATTCATGAGTAAACCAGGTTTTTTTTTAACCTGAATTTTTTTTTGGGGGGAGGGGGTTGAACCCCTAACCCCCCCCCCCCCAGCTACAGGCCTGACTTCATCCCTTCTGAACTAAGTATACTATTAGAGACGTAAACCAAACATTTGTCTTGAGGATATGACATTAACTGAAACGCACTCAGGGGCGGCTCAACCATTACGCAAAGTAAGCATTTGCAGTATAGTTGATTTTGCCCAGGGGTGCTCTTGAGGCGCTCTTAGGGGAAAACAGACCTTGACATATGCGAGTTGTAGTTACTGGGATGTATAGTTCACCTAAAATCAAAGAGCATTCTGAACTCCACCTATGATTGAATTGAACCAAATAGGGCACACAGAACTCCCATGACAAACAGAAAATATATATCAATGATTGGCTGGGGGGAGGGCACCAAAATACTGTTTGCTTACCATTGAAAATTACCTAGGGCCGCCTCTGAACGCACTTTCCACCGTTTCAAAGTCACAAATGTAATAAATCTCATAAGTCTTGACAACCAAGAAATTAGCAGTGTTTTCTCTATTCATGTGGTCACTCCATGCATGTCTGAATCCAGATTTTTCAGAATTGTGGTTTTTGTAGTGCTCCTCCACATGGGCAGTAGACTCAGGCCTGTGCTTTTTCATGTGAGCAAGCTGTCAGTAAAGAGAGTTAGGACTAGCATTCTCCGTTCCCTAATGTGTTTTGTTATCCTTTATATAGAGCATTATGTATCACTTAAATGAAAATACATTGAATATGTATGAAAAGCAGGATGCGACAAAATAAAACAAATAGTCTCATTTCTAAGCTTGTCTAACTCCGAGGCAATCTTATATCATGCAAGTAATGCCTTCCAGCATTTAGGGCAACAAAGAAGTAACGGAAAACATTGTGTTTGTTTAGTTTTGTTTTCCTGAGAAAGTGTGGCAATGAGTTAATTCTCCAATCAAACGCAGCACTTGCACACATAAAATATCTCATCTTCTCAGGCAGGAAGGTGAAACTTAGAAAGTGTTAAGCTTAGGTTATTTCTGCCTGGATAAATATATGAAATATTTTCTTGGCTTTTATATTTAGTATCCTGGGAAAGATGCATAGCCTTTAAGAGGTATTGTGGATGCTGGTCGTCCTAGTCAAAGATGCTTGGAGCTCAAAAGAAATAAACGCTGAAAAGTAGTTGTGTTACACCCACCATTACCTCTTTTGCTTGAATCTTCTCCCTGAAAACAGACATGATATTAACACCACTTTCTCCTTCAGTTCCCTTTTCTGAAGCATACCCTACCCTCCAACTGTCTCCATTTGTCATCCCCTGTAACCCCAATTTTACAGCTGCTTCTTATATATCCCTGTCCATCTGTCCTCCTACCACCTTTCTTCTTTGTCATCAAGCTTGCTTCATTTGCTTTCAATTAAGTGCAAAGTGCAAAAGTAATTTGCATACAATTTACTCAGCAAGTAGAGGACGAGAAGAAGGTGCAAAACCTTGCCCTTCCTAGGAAGCTCAGGCAAACCGAACTGCTACAGTCTTTCCTAACTTTTGTGTTCTTCCTCATTAATAATTTTCCTCATCTTGAGCTACATGTGTCCCAGTTTTCATCAGCAAAATGTTAGAAGCTATATAACTCAACAATTTCCATCTCTAACTTTAACCAAATCTATGAACAAAGCAGAATTGTTTTAGCAGTCTAAAATTGTACAAGGAGAAGAAATGACAGTAATGTTGCTGAAGCTTGTTTAGGGTTGTCCACATCATGCAGAATTGTAGTATAACATTACATGCAATTCAGTGTATTATTTATGAATCTGATTTCTTTCAATAAGTAACAGTTAAGGATAACCACAGTTTGAGATGTGGTCATTTATGTATGAACTTTGGCTAACTCCAATCAGAAACATAGGTTTCCTTGTGATTGCACCAGGGAATAGATGGAAATGTTATATCAGAGCTACACAATTTTCTCATTATTTTGTTGCACAGTCTTCTATATTTTAATATTCAGAATGATGAGTCCCTTTGGGGAGATAAAGTGTAATATAAATAAAGCATTATTATTATTATTATTATTATTATTATTATTATTATTACTATTATTGACACAAAAACACAGTATGTCACAGCAAACGAAATATATATGCTGGATTTCATATCACAAAATCACAAGTCAAACACTTCCCAAGCGTCTAGGACTGTGTGATGTATTTTCGAATGATGTGTGCAGATCCAAGTAAGGTGGCCTTTGGCAGTTGACAGATAGTGATTTTGTCGATGTTTATTGTTTTCAAATGCTGGCTAAGATCTTTTGGCATGGCACCCAGTGCACCAATGACCACTGGGACCGCCTATACTGGTTTATGTCAGAGCCGCTGCAGTTCAATTCTTAGGTCTTGATAGCGGCTGAGTTTTTCCTGTTGTTTGTCTTCAATGCTGCTGTCACCTGGTATTTATTTATTTATTTACAACATTTTTACCCCGCTCTTCTCACCCCCGCAAGGGGACTCAGAGCAGCTATGGTGACATCAATAATCCAGACTTCTTTCTTTTCCACAATCGTGATGTCTGGTGTATTGTGTTCCAACACTTTGTCAGTCTAAATTCGAAAGTCCCACAATATTTTTGCGTGTTCATTTTCCACGACCTTTGCTGGTCTATGATCCCACCAATTCTTTACTGCTGGTAGGTGGCACTTGTGACATAAGTTCCAGTGAATCATCTGGGCCACGGAGTTGTGTCTTTGTTTGTAGTCCATCTTGCAACAGCTGAGGATATGGTTCATGGTTTCATCACTCTGCATTTTGGATCATCAGATGATTTTTCAATCCTGGCCTTAATGGCATTTGTTCTGATGGCTTGCTCCTGGGCTGCAAGAATCAGGCCTTCTGTCTCCTTCTTCAGTGTTCCATTCATGAGTCATAACCAGGTCTTCTCTCTGTCACCTTTTTCTTCAATTTTGTTAAGGAACTGCCCATGCAATGCTTTTTTGTGCCATTATTATTATTATTATTATTATTATTATTATTATTATTATTATTTGTGTATATTCTCAAAAACATAACAGGGAGCTGGTGAGTATTGCTGCTTCTCTCCCCACCCCACCCTGGACACATTGACTCTGACTATTTAGGTCAGATGGGCTCTTGATCAATTCTATGGCAGACAAATGCCGTATAGATCTGATCAGAAGAAACAGAGAGTAAGGCCATCTTAATGAAGCCTTGCCATACAGGAACCCTTCATTTGTACTACTCCCTAACTCATCTGAACAGTTGGGCCAGTTCCAGGAAAGAACCAGCCAGGAAAGAACCAGCCTTACTCTCTGTTTCTTCTGATCAGATCTATACGGCATTTGTCTGCCATAGAATTGATCAAGAGCCCATCTGACCTAAATAATCTCCCCCCTCTTTCTTCTCTTTATAACTGGAGATCCTTGCTTTTGACAGCTTTCTTGTCTATATGTCCACTTGCTTCAAACTTTTGTCTCATCTCCTGTTCTATCTGACTGAGCCAAAATGCATCTCTGTAACCAGGATAATAGTGTCTGCATCAAATGACAGGACTTTGCATAGAAACATTGTCCAAAAGATGGTGAGTTTGTGCAAAAATGAGCACAGCTTGTTTTTGAGTATAGGTTGTTCCAAACTGCAGACACTTTGATCCTATAAACCTGTTTGGCATGTAATGAACCAGCTATATCAATAAATTATATGGCTGTTTCTTTCTGCCAACACAAATACTGCATCTGAACTGATAAAAATAAAACAAACCAATGGTTGCATTTTCTTTTGTTTTGTTTTTTTTCATCCCCTACACAATAAAAAAAGCCTCTGCTTCATTTTACTAGGAAGTTTAATCATGTTTAAAATCCAAGCTGACATTTCATTTTCTGGTAGGAGTGGCAGAACACAAATGTATATTTTTCATAGTGCCAAATCTGTTCGTAAACTCTCTCTTACACAGTCTTTAGTTCTGTTTTTTCCCCAATATGATATACAGTGCAAGAAGCACAATCCAGTGAAAGCTGCTGTATTTTAGACTGAAATGGGAGATTGGTATTTCAATTCTCTTACCTGCCACCATGGATATATGATTCATCCTATGCCTCTTAGGTCTGGATGCATCCAGTTGTTCACTTTATGATTTGTTAAGCAGTCTAGTCAGACTTCCTTTCCACCAAAGGTTATACAGAGACTTTTCTGTAGTTTTGGATGAACAATGTACCTCAACAAAGGACATGTGTGTATTGAGTTGAGACCAATGTGAAAGTAGATGTACAACCCAAAATGCACTTAGTCTTATTGACTAAGATGTTTGCTGACAACCTTAATAACAATCTCTTTGACTCTCCGATATCCCACTACTGGCATTTTGATCGAGGTATTTATTTAAAGCTATTTTGTTTCTAAGGCAAGGGCTGTCATCAGTAATAGACTGGATGTGAGTGCACAAACTGAAACATAATCCTGAAAAGAAAGGCAGTTCAGGAAACAGAGATTCCCCTGTTGTTGATGGGGTGACATTACCTCTCAAAAATGTTGGTTCGCAGCTTGGGTTTACTTCTGGATTTAGTCCTAAATATAGAAGCCCAGGTTTTGGTGATGGCAGGAGTATATTTGCACACTTGAGTGTTTGCATCAGCTCAATCCATTCCTTGAGATGTTGAATCCAGCCACATAGATGCATGTCATAGTTACAGGCTATTTGGATTGCTGTTACACAACCTATGTGCAGGGGCAGCTCAACCCATTACACAAAGTAAGCATTTGCAGTATAGTTGCTTTTGCCCAGTGGCACTCTTGAGGCGCTCTTGGGGGAAAATAGACCTTAACATATGCAAGTTGTAGTTACTGGGATGCATAGTTCACTTACAATCAAAGAACATTCTGAACTCCACCAATGATGGAATTGAACCAAATATGGCACACAGAACTCTCACGACGAACAGAAAAAATATATATCAGTGATTGGTTGGGGGCACCAAAATACTGTTTGCTTACCATTGAAAATTACCTAGGGCCGCCTCTGCCTATGTGGAACTACCTTTGAAAACTTTGGAAACTTGATCTCATCTTTTTTTAAAAAAAAAAACTACTGGGACTGGCTACAGAAAGCAAGTTGCTCCTTGCAACAGCTTCATTGGCTGCTGGTGCATTTACAGACACAATTTTAAGGTCTGGTTATGACTTACAAAATCCTATATGGGCATGGGTCAGGTTGTTTTAAATAATGTTTGTCTTTGTTTTGAGATCTTCTGGGAAGGTATTTCTTTGCCAAATCATCTTCAAAGATACTTCTAGTGAGGAGAACACATTTTTATGGCTACTCCAAGAGTCTGGAACTGCGTTCTCAAATTAGTTAGATTGAAGCCCTCTCTCTACATTTTTCTTGGCAGGTTTTGTCAGTCCTTTGAAGAAAATGAATATTTATTTGCCATGTTGATTTATTTTTTTGTTCTTTTTATTTGGTTTGTTTTTAACTGGGTTTTGTTTTAATTATATTTTATATTTTCAACTTTGTGTGCTATAATTATTTTTAAGATACACGTGTTTTAACTTTTGTAGAACCAAATTGATTCCCAGGCTGAATAATACTGGATATAGGTACATATATTGTAACAGTAACAATTTTCTGCATATATTTTGATGATTTGCAATTTCATTTGCATGCCCAGATTCCTTACATAGTTTCCAGTTTGCAAGAGTATTGGAAATCCGATACCAAAGAGATTCCATTCAAGTTTCTCCAATTTCCTTAATCACAGAAACACACAGAAACGTGCTACACTAGCATCGGCACAGCAGAGTAACAAATGCATGAAGTGAGACTGTTGATTGTACAGCTTGTCTCTAAATTGTATTGACATGAAAAGGGCTTAAGCATTTAACTGTGCATTTGTTCCATTGATTTCAGGAGGACAAGTCACAACTAATGGTTCCTGGAATGTAGCCAGTGTATTTTCTTCTTTTTGGTGTTCAAAATTATTCATAATATGATTATAGGGCAAAGTGAAGATGAATCTTCATAGAATCCTCAGACCCAGTAAAAATGCTGTTAGGTAGAGAATAAGTGAAGAGGTAGAGACAATTGTTTATGTTTATGTGGAGGATAATGAAATGTGTTTTCACTGTGTATCACTGTGAAGGAAAAGAAAATTCAAGATTGAGGACATTATCACGGGGAATAGTTTCTTTGTGTTACATCACAGTTGACGAAAAAGCGAAAACTAGTGGTCTGTGAGCTTATTGCTTAGCCATCTGTTTCTGGTGATTTATAGCAATGGCTTACTGCTCTAGCTTCAGTTGAGAGTTCTTCTGGATCCCAGTCAAAATCCCACTGTAGAATCTTTCGGTTTCTTCTTCTGCCTTGGTAGTTGGACCATAGACTATGGATATGCTGATGGGTTTTCCTTGAAGTCATCTTCATATTATTCATTCAGACTTTGCATTACAGGAGATTATCTACAATTCCAAAAAAAATCCAAGATATGCCCAAATGTTCATGTAATGAACTGTCCTACCTTGCAAGACCAGGGTTAGCTCTGTATAAGCCCAATAGCTTAGCATCCATTTTGTGGGGGAGCTAGGGGGCAGCCATCTTAGGTAAAGACATTTCCAAGAGGGGGCGGAGCCAGAAGGCAGCCTGGGGAAAATGTGGAAAGCTATTTGATTGGTTGGGAGTCCTAAAGGATAAGTGGGTGGAGCTTAGCCAAGTGAAGACAACGAAAAGGAGCCAGAGGGACTTTTTGAAATCTGACAGTTGGGAAACGTTAGTTGGTGGGAGACAGTTAAAGAAAGTTGTTGGAATTTTTGAAGCCAGGAGTTAGTTAGGGAAAGTCAGTGAGCAGTTGAGGAGAAATGGTTTGATAGTGGTTTTTTAGCACAGACCCTGGAATTGGGCTGTTTGGAGATTAGAAACTAGTTAGTGGAAGACTAATAGTTTCCTGTGAACTTTGAAAGGTTATTTGGAATCTGAAGTTTTGAAGTGTTGAACTATTTGAAGTAACCATTAAGCTCTATACCATTCTGCAGCCATTAAGCTCTATACCATTCTGCAACCATTAAGATTCAATGCCTGTTCTCATGTAAACAAATAAACATCTTTCTTTGTTTTTAATATTAGTGGCAGCACTACTTAAAAGACTTGGTGTTTATACCCTCTGTGCCCTGCGTCCTGGGTTCGAATTCAGACTACTCCAGTCTACTTCAGCATAATCCAGTTAAACCTCAAATAATCCTTCCTAATTTAGTTTAACATAAAATAATCCATTACATTCTAGTGGCAGCAGTGGGATGACTGAATAAAAGCCCCCCCCCCTTGCCTTGAAGATTTTGGGGTCTGCCCCGGTTAAAAAAATAATCCATTACACTTCACATGGATGGCTGAGATAGTGATACATTTACTCAGAGCTCATAATTATTGTTTCAAGTGCAAAAATGTTAAAATAATGGATAAAATTGCTTTTATGCTATGTGCACAAAGTGCATATGAAGCATAAACAATGTTTGTGTTTTGACTTGGGTCCCATCTCAAAGATATCTCATTACTTATATATATGCAAATACAAATATTACAAAATCTGAAATATCCAAATTAAAAACATTTCAGGTCCCTAACATTTTGGAGAAGGAATACACAGCTTCTTTAACCTTTGATGGTTTTTGCTACATCTCTCCTCATTATTTTGCAACCCCCCCCTCCCCAATTCCTTCTTAGATTTTCATTTCCTGAGTAAAGCACTGTGTAATCATCTGACTGAAAATGTCCCATTCTTTTCCATTTTAACACACTCACTCCAAATATTGCAATGTTTATATGTTTCATTTCTTGCTTAAATATGCCTAAATTCCCCTGGTTCATGCTTCTCGGTTTCTATGTTCCAATAATATGTACTATTCTGCTTCAGACTTCCCCTTCCCCTCTGAATACATCAAGAGCTGGATGCCCTTTTGGCTTGAGTCCAGCTGTTTCATTAGCCACCGCACTACTCAGTTGTCCACTGTCCTTCCGCAATAGCTTCTTGTGTTCCTTCCAACTTGGGAATGTTATCTTCTGGCACTATCACTTGTTTTGCCTTGGATGGCTCCATCATGGCTCCATTCAAAATAATCTAGACAGACTAGAGAGATGGGCCAAAACTAACAAAATGAAGTTCAACAGTGACAAATGCAAGATACTCCACTTTGGCAGGAAAAACGAAATGCAAAGATACTGAATGGGGGACGATGCCTGGCTCGAGAGCAGTACGTGTGAAAAAGATCTTGGAGTCCTCATGGACAACAAGTTAAACATGAGCCAACAATGTGATGTGGCGGCAAAAAAAGCCAATGGGATTTTGGCTTGCATCAATAGGAGCATAGTGTCTAGATCTAGGGAAGTAATGCTACCCCTCTATTCTGCTTTGGTTAGACCACACCTGGAATATTGTGTCCAATTTTGGGCACCACAATTCAAGAGAGATATTGACAAGCTGGAATGTGTTTAGAGGAGGGTGACTAAAATGATCAAGGGCCTGGAGAACAAGCCCTATGAGGAGAAGCTTAAGGAGCTGGGCATGTTTAGCCTGAAGAAGAGAAGGCTGAGAGGAGATATGATAGTCATGTATAAATATGTGAGAGGAAGCCACAGGGAGGAGGGAGCAAGCTTGTTTTCTGCTTCCCTGGAGACTAGGACACGAAACAATGGCTTCAAACTACAAGAGAGGAGACTCCATCTGAACATGAGGAAGAACTTCCTGACTGTGAGAGCCGTTCAGCAATGGAACTCTCTACCCCGGAGTGTGGTGGAGGCTCCTTCTTTGGAAGCTTTTAAACAGAGGCTAGATGGCCATCTGTCAGGGGTGATTTGAAAGCAATATTCCTGCTTCTTGGCAGGGGGTTGGACTGGATGGCCCATGAGGTCTCTTCCAACTCTTTGATTCTATGATTCTATGTTTCTATGGTTCTATCATAATAAAAGGCAGTACTAACAAGCATTAGCTATGGCACTACTCTCATTGTCTCTGAGAGATCCTTTCCCTATTAGTGCTGCTCAGTAGTGTGCCTTCCCAGAATAGGAAACTCCTAGCATCATGTCCCAAATGCACTTTACTAGAGATTTAAGATTGTTTGCTCACCGCACCTATCTCCAAAAACCTATCAATTTCACCTGTCACGTCCAGCATTTTTAAAAATTTATTCATTACATTAGGCCCGGCCTCAGTTTTAAATGCGTCGTGGTGTTACTGTCTAATGTTTATTGTTATTGTTTTAATGTTTATTGCTTTGCTTCATGGGTTTATTTATTGTTGTATTTGTTATGCTGTTGTTTCATTGATGTGTTGGGCCTTGGCCTCTTGTAAGCCACACGGAGTCCTTTGGGAGATGTTAGCGGGGTATAAATAAAGATAATAATAATAATAATAATAATAATAATAATAATAATAACAATAATAATTTGTCATATTTAGTCTGGCTCCTTACATCCTAACTTGGGAAACACTAATAATAGCACTGCTACTGTCAGTATTGCCTGTTGCCCCACATATAATCTCAGTGCCTTGGAGGGTTAGTACCATGGATGAGAAAACATATAATGTGAATTTGAGAGCAATCAAGGGTTGTTCAAAACCAATAGAGGTTTGCCTTTGACTTCATAAGACATAGTATATGGCATAAAATCTCGGAAACCAGAGACAATTTGTTTTTTAAAATTAATAACTACATATTGCAGAGATTTCTATGTCTCTGTCATGATTTTGGATGAGTTGATTCACATTTGTTATTAAGAGTTCCTGAACATGAATATCTCAGTATGAAGTGCAACACTTTCATTAGTAGCAGCTTTATATTTCACAGTATTTATGGCAAAATGATAGGCAAATTATGCACAGCTTCATACAGATATGCAAAAGAACTGCAATTATCTGTCTCATAATACAGCAGCAATGTGGCCCAAATGCAGAATGATTTACCATTCCCAATTCTAACATTTGACTAAATCTCTATTTTATACATTACATTTACTGCAGGTAAGATCTTGTCATACTGGATATGAAATGTTATTAATTTCTTTGATTGCACAACCCCAGCAGCTGTTGTTTACTGTCTTTTAAAAAAATCATACAAGTTATGGCTTAAATTCAAATGTCCAAACTGGAATAGATTGATTGATTCAGTTGGTTTTCTTTATGAAGCACCTTCACTGGATAAAATGATTTTATTTCTATGTGACGGTCATCTCGAGGCTTGACTACTGTAACTCCCTCTACATTGGCCTTCCTTTGTCAGTGATCCGGAAACTGAAGCTGATGCAAAATGTGGCGGCTCGTCTTCTCACTGGGGTGCCGGTGAGGTGTCGTATCACCCCAATTCTACAACAGCTGCACTGGCTACCAATTGAGTACCGGATTACTTTCAAGGTGCTGGTACTAACCTTTAAGGCCTTATATGGTCTGGGGCTGGCGTACCTAAGGGCCCCAGATATTACTTTGGTTCGAGGAACAAAATTTGCTTGAAGTCCCCAACATCCGGACTTATCATCTGTCCTCTACTAGGCAGAGAGCCTTCTCGATTGTGGCCCCTTATTTATGGAATGCCTTGCCAGTTGAAACCCGAACTATCCAAGACCTACTTGCTTTTCGGAAAGCCTGTAAAACCTTTCTCTTCCGACAAGCTTTCGATGGGTGAATAACTCGGGACTATGTCTGTTCTTGTTTTTATTGTATTTTAAAATTAATTGTATTGTTTTAATCTTCTGCTGTAAACCGCTCCGAGCCAAATTGGGAGTAGCGGTATACAAGTCAAATAAATAAATAAATAAATAAATAAATAAATAAATAAATAAAAATGGCAATGCTGATCCTAAGTACCCCACTCCATCACCAGAGTCCACCTGGCCAGCCAAGAGTTGGCTTCAGGCTTGGATGGTGCCTGATTACACATTCCCATGTGGCCTGCAGCACCAGAATCCGTTCACTGCCATGGAACAACCATCCACATATTGCCCCTATTGCTTTGGGCTTTGCAATGTCCACTAGACATGAACATTGTGCTAGTCACCACTCAGTGCTTGTAATGATGATGTCCAGAGCAAGGACATGATGCGAGAGCAGCAAAAGGGGGGGGGGGAGAGAGGAAGCACCTTTTCCTTACCCCTTCCACTCTCTGAATGCCTTGTCACTCTGGATATCATTACAAGGGACGAGTGCCATTTTCATCCTCAGTTGCCTGAGCTTGGGTGAAGTGGGATGGCAGTATAAATAGTCAAACTGCTTCCCAAGTAGGAATTGGCATAATGGTTTAAATGGGTCCAAAGTTGCTCTGGATTCTCAGAGAAAATTCAGGGTAACCTTCCATTTCTTTTATCATGTTTCAAAATTGCATGTCTTATGATGCTTACACCTCTCTTCAGGCATGGAGTCTGCTGGATCCCATCGCATGATGTCAGTCTACTTCTAGTGGGTCTATGTGCCTGAAGAGAGGTACAAGTATCTCAGGAGGCGGTACCAGCAACATTGGAGGTTTGCATCTCTCATGTTGCATACAAAACAGTGTTGGGGGGGGGGGAGTTGGGAGGGATAAGTTGAGGGGCAATGTTGGTGATGTGAGATGCGGGCGACTCAAATCAAAAATCAAATCATTTATTTCGGTCATTGTCCAGCACAGGAAATAGAGTCACATTTTCATACAAACTTGGTATGTTTGTTACATTGAAAATATAAATATAACTACTGGAGTACAATTTGGGTGAGGGAGCGGAAGTGGAAACAGGGTAAAAACATACAATGCCCAGATCCATCACCAAATTGTGGATTCAGGGAAGAAGCTTACTGGATGCACAGTTAACTTTTGGGACTAGTCATTCCCTGACGGATTTTGTATGCTGCTGCACAGAACTTTGCAACATTGTAGGTTGTAGCTAAATTAATATCTGCAAGTAGCACCGAGGTATAAAATTGTTCTGAATGACCTGGGTGTTTATATATCAGAGGTAAGATAAACTTGGCACGGATATCCCTGTAGAACGGGCACTGAAGGAGCACATATTCTATTGTTTCTACATGACCCGAATCACAGGGGCAGAGTCTCTCTGGGAAAGGGATCTTCCGGTAGCGGCCTTCAAGTACAGCTGATGGGAGAGCATGGCATCGAGCTAGCATGAAAGCCCTTTGATGAATAGGAACCTCTAAGTTTGTTAAATATGCCCTAGGGGACGCAAGATATCTGCTGTCTTCATTGATAAGGAAGGTTGGAACCGAAGCCAGATCTAGTTGTCGCTCTGTGTCTGTGATACGTTGTTTAATAAGTGCTTTGGCTTGATTGTAATCCATAGCGAATAGTAGACCTGGAGAAAATCCCAATGAGGAGATTTTTGATGCTACCACCCGCTTCCATATGGATTAGAAGTCATCCTTCATGGTTAGTGGGGCAAGACCAAAGGGTGCACGGGATAGTCTGAGCCAGAGGTTGAGTATGGCCACCCACACCCTGGCCTCCACTCTCATAAAGCCCGTCTCTAGTCGCAGGGTGGCATTAGAAACGCATTTAGGGACCTGCAAGGCCGATCTCAGAAACTTTGACTGAACAAGCTCTAATGGGGCAAAACTGGGGAAGGGGCCCAGCTAAGCACCATACAAGAGTTGGGCTAATGACTTAGCTTCAAACGGGTGACTCGTTCCCTATGCCCCATGCCAGATTCACCAAGATCCATTGTGAATACCCCTGCTATCATCTGAATCAGGGACCTCAATGTGATGAAGTCCTGTGATAATCTAAATCAGTTTATCATGTAGCCACCAGGCCCTGCTATTTTGGGGGAAGGGGATAAACTGTTAGTGAAGACGCACCTTAATTGAGACTAACAATAGTATTCAGGTCTATGTTACACACAAACTTTGGATGTCTGTGCCCAAAGATTCAGGACCAGAATTTATGCATTCTTTGATTACTCATTTATCAAGGACATAAGTCACAAAGAATATAGATATCTTAAAGAGGTGCAGCATCTGTATGACTCATCAACTTAAGTTTTTAAAAGGTCATTGCATTATTCAGTTATTATTTAATTTATATTTTTAAAATGAAGGGGGACAACGTATGAAACATGTTTAATTTCCACAATTTTAATCATGATAAATCCTAAGGGAGTCACTTTAAGAGAACACGTTTCAAAGGGAAAAAAGCAAAATAAATAAATACACAAATAAATAAACAAAAGGAAAGCAAGTATTTTTTAAAAAAGGAGATAAAATTTTAAGTTTTCAGATTTGCTAAAGTCTTTATCAGGAGTTCTGGAATTAAGAATAATATTGACACATTAATTAGCCTGCATGTATAATGATTTGATTTCTATGTGATAAAACCCGTCTTGTTATTAATTAGACATTTAAGATGAAATCTGATTATCATGTGGGTGGCATAGAAAATGGTACAGTTTTGTCAAATAAATGCCAAAAATGCTGTCAGCAGAGTTGGGAAGACGTGATTTCCAAGTCAATCTATCATTCCCCCTCAAAACTTCCTTGAGTGAGTGAACCTAGAATAGATTTTCATGCAGTATATGGCAATGGGCTCATTGGCCACTGGTACAAATTGTATTACATTTCTAACAGAACAAAACAAACAAACAGACAAAACACAAAATTTGCAAGTTTGTAGTTGATTAAATGTCCTTTGACCAGTAGCTGGCCACTTGGAGTGCCTCTGGTGTTGCTGCAAGGAGGTCCTCCGTTGTGCATGTGGCAGGGCTCAGGGTGCATTGCAGCAGGTGGTCAGTGGCTTGCTATTCTCCACACTCACATGTCATGGATTCCACTTTGTAGCCCCATTTCTTGAGGTTGGCTCTGCATCTCATGGTGCCAGAGCACAGTCTGCTCCAAGTCGCCCAGTCTTCTCTGTGACCAGGGTGGAGTCTCTTATTTGGTATCAGCCATTGGTTGGGGTTCTGGGTTTGAGCCTGCCACTTTTGGACTCTCACTTGCTGAGGTGTTCCAACGAGTGTCTCTGTAGATCTTAGAAAACTATTTCTAGATTTAAGTTGTTGATATGCTGGCTGGTACCCAAACAGGGGATGAGCTGGAGATGTCTCTGCCTTGGTCCTTTCACTATTGGCTGCTACTTCCCGGCAGATGTCAGGTGGTGCAATACTGGCTAAGCAGTGTAATTTCTCCAGTGGTGTAGGGCGCAGACACCCCGTGATTGTTTTTTTGTCGTGTCAGGAGCAATTTGAGAAACTGCAAGTCACTTCTGGTGTGAGAGAATTGGCCGTTGGCAAGGACGTTGCCCAGGGGACGCCCAGATGATTTGATGTTTTTATCATCCTTGTGGGAGGCTTCTCTCATGTCCCTGCATGAGGAGCTGGAGTTGATAGAGGGAGCTCATCCGCCTCTCCCCAGATTAGAACCTGTGACCTGTTGGTCTTCAGTCCTGCCGGCACAGGGGTTTAACCTGCTGCACCACCGGGGGCTCCTAATAGTGTGGCATGTCTCATTAAGAGCCACATCTACTGTTTTAGTGTGGTGAGATGTGTTCCACACTGGGCATGGGTACTCAGCAGCAGAGTAGCATAGTGCAAAGGGCAGATGTCTTCACTGTGTCTGGTTGTGATCCCCAGGTTGTGCCAGTCAGCTTTCGTATGATATTGTTTCTAGCACCCACTTTTTGCTTGATACTGGTACAATGTTGGATGTAGACCATGAGAGTGGATCCTTGGTGCCAATTCGTGTTTGGATCCATGTATACTCAACTCCCGTTATATACTATGGCGTTATAAAATATGTGGTTTATATAAAAATGGATTTTATGGGAAATATATTAAAGGGATTGAAGGTTGAATCCATGGATGGTTGAATCTGTGGCTATAGAAGGTCAACTTTATTACTTTCAAGCTCAGTCAATCTATAATAGTTGGAGGTTACCATGTCAATGCGGTGATACAGCCATGGGTGATTTTAGTTAGAACTCATCATTGGTGAAACAATATCATACAAAACAATATCATACGAAAGCTGACTGGCACAACCTGGGGATCAAAACCAGACACAGTTAAGACATCTGCCCTTGCGCTATGCTACTCTGCTGCTGAGTATGCATGCCCAGTGTGAAACACATCTCACCACACTAAAAGAGTAGATGTGTCTCTTAATGAGACATGCTACATTATCACAGGGTGTCTGCGCCTTACACCACTGGAGAAATTACACTGCTTAGCCGGTATTGCACCACCTGACATCCGCTGGGAAGTAGCAGCCAATAGTGAAAGGACCAAGACAGAGACATCCCCAGCTCATACCCTGTTTGGGTATCAGCCAGCACGTCAACGACTTAAATCTATAAATAGTTTTCTAAGATCTTCAGAGACACTCGCTGGAACACCTCAGCAAGCGAGAGTCCAAAAGTGGCAGGCTCAAACCCAGAACCTCAACCAATGGCTGATACCAAATGAGAGACTCCCCTCTGGGCACACAGAAGACTGGGTGACTTGGAAGGCGCTGAACACACTGCGCTCTGGCACCACGAGATGCAGAGCCAACCTTCAGAAATGGGGCTACAAAGTGGAATCCACAACATGCGAGTGTGGAGAAGAGCAAACCACTGACCACCTGCTGCAATGCAACCTGAGCCCTGCCACTTGCACAATGGAGGACCTTCTTGTGGCAAAACCAGAAGCACTCCAAGTGGCCAGATACTGGTCAAAGGACATTTAATCAACTACCAAACTTGCACATTTTGTGTTTTGTCTGTCTGTTTGTTTTGTTCTGTTAGAAATGTAATACAATTGACTGGTTGCCCTGACACGACAAATAAATCATTGGTGATATCATCCTTATTCTGGATATAGTTCCTTTACATTTCCAAATAAAACTGAGATGGAATTTGCTGCCTCATTGGCTACTGGCAAGTGATCTGTTAGATGCCACAGAGTTTTGTATGTGTGTTTCATATAAAACAGGCAGAGTTATTTGAATACATTCCTTTTCAGGTATAGGTGATTTTTGCTTTTATAGTTATCTTAATTTAAATCCTAAATAGTTTTGTGTGAAGAAACATACTAGTTGTAAAGCCTTGCAGTGCTCATCCTACTTTTGTCATCAGTGGGATGGCAAATATCAGTTTAGTATGCTTCTTTAGCTTTGCTCTAGCTTTATTCCTGTAACTGGTCTCAAAAATCCTTAGCAAAAAATTATTTCCATTTGCTCTCAAATTCTTGTATGGAACAATTAAAGTAACATCATGTTAACATCCCCTTGTTTTCAGCACAAGATTTAACTGCATGTTCCATCCTCTATTGCTGAAGTTAGTGACACTTGCTTAATGTATTAACTTATTATTAACTTGCTTAAATCTTTAATATTAACATGCCAAATTCAGGAGAAAAGGAGAGGAAGTTATCTTTTAAAAATTCAAATTGTCTTTGGTTAAATATTTCTTGTTAATCTAATCTGGTGCATTCTTTCAAATCAGAAACCATTATTTCAACGTATAGGAGTTGTTTCAACATGATTCATCTCATTAAGTTTTTATGATATTTTTATTGTACATTAAGTAAACGCTAAGTAATGAGCAGCAGTTTCTCCAAGCCTGCATTGCAACACCAACATCCATTAAAATCCGTATTGGGAGCTTAAGTGGTACAGTGGACCATATCACAGAGATATAGTCTTAAATTATTAACAAATATTACACAGTAAAGATTGTACAAAGGGAATGGCTTGTGCAATTTTCTGTATGAAAGAGAGAAAACCACATTTAAGGAAAGGTATTAAATAGGCAGGAGACAGTCAAGAAATGTAAATGCTGTTGATAGTTCGAGCTAGAGTTGACCCATGGGACCAATTGTTAAATACTGAGCCAACACTTACATAATTTCCATTAATTCAGTAAGCCGACCTTAGGTGCTCCCACTGATAGGATTTAGCTATATCTTGATAAAAGGCACTAAGTATACTCATATTTATATACTTGATAAAAGTTTGCTACACTGTCCTTATATCCCAGGATCTGATCCCAGATTTTTTTTGTTTATCCCAGATTTTATGGCAATGGAGACTCATATAATACCGTCGAGAGCAGATAACCTGGGATCAGATCCTGGGATATAAGAACAGTGTAGAAGGGGCCTAAGTATACTCACATTTTTGTCTTGTTATAGCCTCTTGTTATTTATTTATTTATTTATTTATCATTTTGGGTATTTCTATCCCACCCTTCTCAACCCCCGAAGGGGGACTCAGGGCGGCTTCCAACCGGCATACCTTGATGCCTACAATTCACATAGTAAAATACCTAGGAACAATAAATTGTAACAGTTAAAACATTATATTAATACAATAAAATACAATAAAATGCCAGCCTGGTGGCCATCGTTTTGCCAAGTCTGCAATTAATAAATTCATTCCGCTTATCATAGTCCGTTTCCAAAGCTTTAGTCATCATTGTCCATTGTCAGTCTGCCAGATAATCCAAAGGCCTAGTACCATATCCATGTTTTTAATTTCATTCTGAAAGAGAGGAGGGACGACAATCTAATTTCCCCGGGAAGTGAATTCCACAGGTGGGGGGCCACCACCGAGAAGGCCCTGTCCCTCGTCCCCACCAATCTTGTTTGTGACAAGGGCGGGGCCGAGAGCAGAGCCCCTCCAGAAGATCTTAAATTCCTAGGCGGGACGTAGAAAGAGATACGTTCGGACAGGTACGCTGGGCCAGAGCCGTATAGGGTTTTATAGCTCAAAACCAGCACTTTGAATTGTGCTCGGAACTGAATCGGCAGCCAGTGGAGCTGATATAACAGAGGGGTGGTATGCTCTCTGTATGATGCTCCAGTTAGACAGATTGTGAAGATTTTCTGAAATGTCATAGAAGACTGGGAAATCTTATTACCAGAAATGATATTCTTTTTTAGCTTGATTTATTTTATTCTGATGTTTACTTTATGCTTCTCATGTTACTGTATTGTAATGCACTTCTGGACTTGGCCTCATGTAAGCCGCCCCGAGTCCCCCTTGGGGAGATGGTGGTGGGGTATAAATAATAATAATAATAATAATAATAATAATAATAATAATAATTATTATTATTATTATTATTATTATTATTTTATAATGGCAGTAACATTACACTTATTTATTTATTTATTTATTTATTTATTTAGAACTTTTTATATACCGGTCTTCTCGACCTCTAGAGAGGGACTCAGGCCGGTTTACAACACGATTCAAAAACAGTAGTTTAAAAACATCACACCATATAACACACTAATACATAAAATACATTAAAAGCAATCATATAATTACATAAAGCCAAGTCGTCCAAAAGAAATCACAATTCATTACCATCCGTCCGTGTGGCCAGAAGTTCTTGACTCACTCATCAAATGCTAAATTCCAGAGCCAAGTTTTCACCAATTTTCTAAAAGTCAGGAGAGAAGGGGCAGTTCTAATGTCCAGTGGGAGAGAGTTCCAGAGCCGAGGGGCCACCACCGAGAAGGCCCTGTCTCTTGGCCCCACCAGACGCACCTGCGAGGATGGTGGGACCGAGAGCAGGTCCCCTCCAGAAGATCTTAACAACCTTGATGGTTCATAGGGGAGAATCCGTTCGGACAGGTAAACTGGACCAGAGTCGTTTAGGGATTTATAGGTCAACACCAGCACTTTGAATTGTGCTCGGAAGCTAATTGGCAGCCAGTGGAGCTGGCGCAACAGAGTAGTAGTATGCTCCCTGTACCCTGCTCCTGTTAGTAATCTGGCTGCCGCTCGTTGGACTAGTTGAAGCTTCCGGGCAGTCTTCAAAGGCAACCCCACGTAGAGAGTGTTGCAGTAGTCTATACGGGATGTAACCAGAGCGTAGACCACCGTGGCCAAGTCAGACTTCCCAAGGTACAGGCGCAGCTGGCGCACAAGTTTTAATTATGCAACAGTTCCCCTGACCACTTCAGTAATGTTTGGATTTCTTTAAATAATAATAATAATAATAATAATAATAATAATAATTATAGCATGAGATAAATGATATCTCCCTTGTGTTGTCATCTTGAAGCTCAGGGAACCAGAAACCATTGACTGCCCCCAGACCAAGAGATGTTCTGGGATTTTTTAAAACAGAATAATAGAGGGACAAAAGGAAATAGTCCAAATATTTTGAAATTTGCAGCATATCCTGTCTTTTGAGGTTCACCTAACATTGTCATAGCAGCAGAACAAAGTTAACCTGCCTATTGTTCCTCCAACAATTGACGACAATCAAGGGAAGTTTAAAATTCTTTTCCAATTACTGTAGCAAAATTCATTTTATTGTGAGAGAACAATCAGCCAATTATTACTGCGTAACTTGCCACAGCACAACAAAAGCTGCTAACTGCCTGCCCCTGCTCTTTCTGGAGGTAACCTATTTTTCTTTGCACAATGGTCTGAAAGTCTTTTGGTGTTTATTTGAAGTTGCTGAAGTTTCTTACCCAGCACAGCTAGCCTCCTAAATGTTTATTTATTGAGGTTTCTCCCCATGTTACTTTCTGTCAGGAAAGTGTTGGTGGGGAGGTGTCAGAGAAATAGCAAAAGAAAACATTACTACCAGTAAGTAGAAGAAACCAAAAGGAAAAGATCTCTAAAGGTGATGGGAGACTTTTTCTGAGTTTTGTGTAGTGAAGTTCTGTGTATCATAGGAATGAAATTCCTTTGTTGGTAGCAGCTACTCAAACAAGCAGAAGGCATGCTACAGGTTATCAGAAGATCAGCAAATCTCTCCATTTATTTTAGTGGATCATCAAATCAAATTTCGGTAGGAACTGCCAGTAATAGAATTCTTGAAGATAGTGGCCTGAGGCTGTTTCACTATATACACAACTGTAGAACTATGATTTCTCTGCTATTGAATCCTGGGATTTGACATTTAATGGGAGGTATTTCCAGTTCTCAGAGAACTCTATGTTCTTAATAAACTACAAATCTCAAGACTCCATTTGATTTTTCTCTGGAAGTTACAGAGAAATTATAGTGCCCTATATTATACACTTGGACAGATGGTTCTTAGTCACATCTAAAAGGGTTCTTAGGATTATTTAAATTGGGACCTCATCACAAAGTTCCATGGGTTCACCACAATTCATGGCAAATCCATGGGATCCTGGCGGGGGGCATGGAGAATTTATTTATTTATTTATTAACTTTATTTGTACCCTACTACCATCTCCCCAAGGGACTCGGTGCGGCTTACATGAGGCCAAGTCCAAACACAACAATACAAGCAATAAAACAACAAGCAATTAAAAACATAGACAGTAAAATAAACAGCATATCAAAAAACAACACACAATTAAAAACAGAGGGGAGGCCAAATGCAAAGTTAAAATTGGGGATATGCTGGGACATGAACGGAAGATGGTACTGGTGTTTGTGGAAGGGCATACGAGCAGACTTAAAAGACGTAAAGTGCTTTAGAGGACAAAGTGCTATGGGATCATTATTCCGGAAAGGCACACTGGAACAGCCACATCTTCAAGTTCCTCCTGAAGACTGCCAAGGTTGGAGGTCTGATGTCTTTAGGGAGTGAGTTCCAAAGTCGGGGGGAGGGGGCACCACCGAAAAGGCCCTCTCTCTCGTCCCCACCAACCGCGCCTGCGATGCTGGTGGGATCGAGAGCAGGGCCTCACCAGATGATCGAAGAGATCGTGTGGGTTCATATACAGAGATGCGGTCACAGAGGTAGGCGGGTCCCAAACCGTTCAGGGCTTTGTAGGTAAGAACCTGCACCTTGAATTGGTCCCGGTAGATGAAAGGCAGCCAGTGGAGCTCCTTAAACAGGAGGGATGACCTCTTTCTGCAAGGAGCCCCGGTTAGCAATCTGTCACTCCATACCCTGAATCGTGTGACTTACCAGGAACCTCATCTTAGAATGCATTCACTGGTAACATTTACTGGAAAACAAGTGATAGACAAGTTGTTTTGGAGGGGAGGACTTTGCCCTTGTATTTCTAATTTCTAGAATAAATGTCAAATTTTCAAAAATCCAGTTTAAAATGCTGAAGGCTATTCATGCAGTGGCACACACTAGAGGGCACCAGTGCTTAGAAAATATTCAGTGAAATGTATACCTCAGTTCTTAGATACAGAGGAGCAAGTCATGGTTATGAGAACTATTGTGTCCGTGTCAACTTCAGCTTTCTTAAACCCCTGAAGTTTATTTTGTAGCCTGGATGTTATTACTGATGTGCATAACATTACAAGCAAACAATATTTTATAATTTGAGGTTTTCCTTTTCATCCAATGTTTCCTTATCAGTTTGCTGTTAACAGTGTTTTAATTCTCGGTGTTTCCCTGCATCCCTTCTCTTCAGTTCCTACCCAGTCTTCTTTCTCTCAGTTTCTCTCTCCATATTCTTTGATGTTCTTTCAGCTCAAAGAGAATGAATTCTTTTGCTGGAGCCGGAGTTTACTGGCTCTCCTATTTATTGGTTACAGAAGATTTTTTTGGTCCTTCTTTTGCTGAGTAATTCATGCATTCACATCTCTTATTGCCTCAGTTGCAAGTAGCTTTGCTACTATAGACTGAACATTTAGGCCAATCTCACCTAGATTAGCTAAAGACTTCTCTTTCTGTAGACTCAAATCACTTGCTAAGTCCTATAGTAGAATTACTATGGTATATTTAAAATAATGTGGACTTTGCTATTGCCCTGATGGGACCATTTCATAGTAGAACACAAACTTTCTCTGAAAGCTGATTTTTCAGAGACAATGGGCAATTACATATTTTTGTACTATGCATCTATTAGGCCTTGCTTTATTGATACAGATTGAATATCACTTACTGTATCTTTGTGGCTGAGTGTCAGCCCCCCCCCCCCAGATTTTGGAAAATCTATATTTGCATAAATGCTCATGATTAAATATCTTGGAGATGGGGTATAAGTCTAAACATTAAATTCAATTATGTTTCGTGTACACTTTATACAGATACCATGAAGGTAGTTTTGTACAATACTTTGATGATTTGTTGCATTAAAACAAAGTTTGTTGTTTGTTTCATGAAACAAAGTTTGTGTATACTGAACAATGAGAAAGCAATGTTGTCACTATCTCAGTTACCCATGAGGGAAAATTTGGATTTTGTAGTATTTCAGCATTCTGGAATAATGGATTCTCAACCTATATTCAAAAACGTAACAGAATATAGGATAGTCCTAGCTTTCCACATAGAAAATCCCATATCCATCTCCTGCATGCCCATCTGTGATGATGTTTCACTACTTCAGTCCATTCACAGGTGCCTTTTCATGTGCCATAATGTGGGGGAGGGGGAGGGAGAAGTATTTTCTTTTTAAAACGTTTTACTGCCTTGTACTGAAACAGTTTCCCTTTAAAATTGGCTGGGGCTTTCTTATGAGCTTTTTCTTTGAGGCTTTATATCACAGGCTTGAGACACTCTTGTAATAAACAAAGTAACAAAGTTTATTTATAACTTCTGGCTCCAACACTTATGATTACATTTGTGTGTTCTGTTACAGTCTTGAGTCTTACATTCAATATCATCCACTTGGTTAACTTTTCCTATCAAACTTCACATCAACAAATATGTTACTTTTTTCATGCACTCTTGACAGAACTATATTCTGCCTTAAACAACACTGGCATTTCTTTGTTTTCCTTAAAATTTGAGCTCCATTTTCCTAACTGCTTTTCTCTCACAGAAGTTCCTAACTGTACCTCACAAACAGGAATCCCTAACTGAACATTTCTGACTCTCTAACTGCCTATTTTTAAACTTAACTCTGCCCCTTTTGGAATGTTTAGCTCTCTTCCCCCAACTGCCATTCTGGTTCAGTGGCCTTTTCAAATCCTGGCTTACACTCATCTGCATATAGCCAATCGGCTGCACTTATGCAAATTAATCTTGCCTCTACTGTTGCTACCCCATTTCTGCCAATTCTGCCACATTGCAACATAGAGCTATACATCAAAATTTTAACATAGATCGACAAATTTGTTACACCATCCTAAAAAAAGAAGAGACTCCAGTAGTATTCTGTTCTTCTTCTTTTTTTAACAGAATAGCATAAGTAGTAGGAAGGCAGCATAATAGCTGCTACAAGTCAAAATATACAACATGACTGTTGCACAAGTCTTTATGGTCCAGTTCAACAGTCTATATTTGCAGTTCATATGTGTACATAGCCCTGACTGTTGGTAGATCAGTCCAACACAGGCATACTTAAACACACTGAAATTTCTGTGATGCTTTATTATTTAATATTTATCTAGAAATAATGTTCCCTTGCCTTCCACTAATACATCATTAAGGTAAGTTTCAGGTGTTTTCACATCAACAATACAGTTTTCACAAAGACAAAAATAAACAACCAACTCACTGCTTTCTTTCACACACACCCAATGTTCAGAAACCATCATCATTTTTTTTAAAAAAAATCATTAAATGATCTTAAAAAATCATCCTGCTTTTTATGAATTGTAATTTCAGGTGTTGTTGGTGTTTCAAAATGTGTGTATATTTTAATAGCTAAGAACTTTACATATTACTATGTTTTATTTAAAATTGTAATAATGCATTGTGAGGTTTTTCCCCCTGAAAATAACATAATTAACCAAGCAAGCAGTAAAACCAACTGTTATTAACAGCATAAGTAGGAAGGAAAATGTTTCCAAGGCACTAAGAAGAAAAACTAACAGTGCTTCATCACAACTATGCTTCCCCCATCACATGGGGGAAGCATCGCTGAAGCAGTACAGATCCATGCTGATTCCATTGGAGCCAGCACAATATGGGCAATCTCCTGTGTTTGGAGGGAAGCTTCCTAGGATGCTGAGAGGAGATATGATAGCCATGTATAATAGGGCTGGGCGGTTTTGTTCGTTAATTTCGTAATTCGTTATTAATTCATTATTTTTTTGATAACAAAGTGATATTGAACCATTCAGGAGCAACTAAAAAATGAAACAAATTTTTCCAATTCGTTTCGTAATTGTTTCGTAATTGTTTCGTTATTATTTCCGCATGTCTGGTGCAAGTTTTAGGGTTGCTGTTTGTTTTATCAGTGAAAAAAAATATAATTATCACACCAACAGACAACAACAGAGGGAGAGGGTTTTATTAGCATATTGCGTGATCGCGCCCGCCATTAACGAATCGATTTGTAATTGTTTTGTAATTGTTTCATAATTGTTTCATAATTTCCGAAATTTCGTAAATTTTGAACTTTTTAAAGGAAAATTTCGGAATTCTTTTAAAAATCGAAATGCAAAAACCCCCTAAAAACGAATCGAGTTTAGAAACAAATTTTTCAGTGGTTGCCCAGCCCTAATGTATAAATATGTGAGAGGAAGCCACAGGGAGGAGGGAGCAAGCTTCTTTTCTGCTTCCCTGGAGACTAGGATGCGGAACAATGGCTTCAAACTACAAGAAAGGAGATTCCATCTGAACATGAGGAAGAACTTCCTGACTGTGAGAGCCGTTCAGCAGTGGAACTCTCTGCCCTGGAGTGTGGTGGAGGCTCCTTCTTTGGAAGCTTTTAAACAGAGGCTGGATGGCCATCTGTCGGGGGTGGTTTGAATGCAATATTCCTGCTTTTTGGCAGGGGGTTGGACTGGATGGCCCATGAGGTCTCTTCCAACTCTTTGATTCTTTGATTTTATGATTCTATGCTTCTGCTTTGGTTGTAAGTAGGACTCCATTGGAAGTTTAGTTATGTCTTGTGATTGGCAGCATGTCCATCCATCACTGGACTGGCAGGGAAGTGTTTTAGGATGCTAAAAAAAGCCTTGTGTGATGAAGTGTTAAATCTTCAATAGTCATCTATCTAATCTCTGATAGCTGAGCCAAATGTATGAGATCCATATTTTAAAATCTTAACTAATTTGGGACAAAGAAGCTCTTCAGATAACCTTGGCCCCAAACTTTGTGCTTTAGAGATGCAAACCTAATTATAAAGGCTGTATACAACTCCATTTTCATAAATGGTGCTTAGATGGTCAGTTCATTAAGCAATGTCACCGTTTTAAAGACCTGGGGGTGCATTCTTCTTGTAATTGAAACTGGAAACCTCATATTAAGGAAGCTAACCTTCTAGGCTGGAAAACAGGTAAAGCTACCATTAACATTTGGAAGAATCAGTGAAGGTTTCTTGGGAGCCCCCATCCTGAAAATCTTGATAGTCAGCTTTATTGCCCCATCTATGGTATTATGAAGGAACCACTGGTACTTCCTCTAGGGTACTCTACTCACTGCTAGAGCTGAACATTTACCTTATTTCTATTAAGGCAAAAAGTCCATAAAGTTTTGCTTCATAAGAAAAGCTTTATTAACTGGGAGAATAGTAATTTAGCAAAACAAAGTTTCACTTAATATGATCAGGGTGAATGGGCCCATTGCTGGTTATCATGGCCCCAATCTTATTTTAAGGTTGTCAGAACTTTTTGTTAGAAAGCTGCCACATATCAGCCAGGAGATATGTGGACTCGGGGTGGATACATTGAATTAGGTTGGAAAGATAACTAAACTTTTGCTCAAAGTGGCACCCTTTCCCTTTCAAGAACAAGCAGTCCAACTGCTTCTTGATGAAAACAAGTGGCACAGTTTATTGGAGAATACAAGGATATTTTAAAAACTTGGAGCACAGGTACTTCATATACAACATTCAGTGCTTTTGTGGATAAAGAGAGGCATAGTTATCTTGCCACCTTATCACACTTGAGGTTTTTGGCCTCTTGCTACACTTTGGGAACAGGGACTGCTAAGTGCCATCATATGACACTGGCTTGGCCCGGCCCCATTGATCTTTGAAGTGGTGAGGAAGCATCACAAGATGCGCCCTTGCCAACAACGTGAGCTACCCACATTTTTCAACAGAGCTACCCACATTTTTCTCATCTTTTCCCCATTAAATGCCACTCTGAGTTGCCTTCGGGCTGATATGAGTGGGGTAGAAATAATGCAAATAAATAATCTATATAAATAAAAATGTAATGTTCAATGTATTGTCGAAGGCTTTCATGGCCGGAATCACTCAGTTCTTGTGGGTTTTTTCAGGCTATAGAACATGGCCATATAGCCCAAAAAAACCCACAAGAACTGAATGTAATGTTCGTTTGTGGGGTTAACAGAACTCAAAAACCAGTGGGGGAATTGACACCAAATTTGGATACAAGACACCTAACAACCCAATGTATGTCCTTCACTAAAAAAAAAATGATTTTGTCATTTGGGAGTTGTAGTTGCCGGGATTTATAGTTCACCTACAATCAAAGAGCATTCTGAACCCCACCAACGATGGAATGGAACCAAACTTGGCACACAGGACTCCCATGACCAACAGAAAATACTGGAAGGGTTTGGTGGGCAGTGTCCTTTGGTTTTGGAGTTGTAGTTCACCTAAATCCAGAGATCACTGTAGACTATGATGGATCTGGACCAAACTCTACACGAATACTCAATATACCCATATGTGAACACTGGTGGAGTTTGGGGAAAATAGAATCTTGACATTTGGGAGTTGTAGTTGCTGGGATTTGTAATTCACCTACAATCACAGAGCATTCTGAACCCCACCAACGATAGAATTGGGCCAAACCTCCCACACAGAACCCCCATGACCTCCAGAGTGGGCCACAGCAACGCGTGGCAGGGAATGGCTAGTAAATAATAAATTGAGACAGGTATAGGGCACCAATGCACCTTCCCCCATTCCCTCCTTGTGATGGGGGAAGGAGGGAGGGCATGCAGGGTGCTGCAATTACAAGCAATATGGAACAGGATGGCAGGGGAGAGGGGCTCACCTGTATGATGAGATCCATAGTAAAGGCTATAGCATTATCAAAGCAGAAAAACAAAGAACAACCATCAGTCATACAGTCTTTTGTGACAATGCAGGGTGATTCAATTCTGTCCTTCAGTGTGTATAAAATTGGGTGTGAACTGTGTAAGGCTTCTGACATTTTAACACAGACGTCAACACATGCCTTGTACTTGTATTTTATTTAAAACTAGGCGTCCCCTACCATGCGTTGCTGTGGCCCACATGGAGGTTCTGTGTGGGAGGTTTGGCCCAATTCTATCATTGGTGTGATTCAGAATGCTCTGTGATTGTAGGTGAACTATAAATCCCAGCAACTACAACTCCCAAATGCCAAGATTCTATTTCCCTCAAACTCCACCAGTGTTCACATTTGGACATATTGAGTATTTGTGTAGAGTTTGGTCCAGATCCATCATTGTTTAAGTCCACAGTTCTCTCTGGATGTAGGTGAACTACAACTCCAAAACCAAAGGACACTGCCCACCAAACCCTTCCAGTATTTTCTGTTGCTCATGAGAGAATTGTGTGACAATTTTGGCCCAATTCCATCATTGGTGGGGTTCAGAATGCTCTTTAAGTGTAGGTGATCATTTTTTTTTAGTGAAGGACATTCGTTGGATTGTTAGGCGCATCGTGTCCAAATGTGGTGTCAATTGGTCCAGTGGTTTTTGAGTTATGCTAATCCCATAAATGAACATTACATTTTTGTTTATATAGATGAAGGGGATCAAACTGAAAGTTGTACTATGATTATATAGCAAAAAAGGTCTTTTTAAACTCTATATCCCATAGGAGGCTATTCTAAGCTACAATTTATATTGCTTCTCAAAAGCTAAATTAGTTGGGAACTATGGTAGTTTAACTAGTGTTAGGGAAGTCTATTCTCCAGAGCATCCTTTCACCCATTACATTATACTGGCTTTTAATAAATAGTTCTTCCAAGTTTTCTTCTTCCCTATGCACCACTCTTAATGCAGGAGAGTGTATTTCTGCTTCCCCCCCCCCTTGTTTTATTTCACTTTTGTAAGTTGATCTTCTGGGATTTCCCCCCTTAATGTTTTTATTTTATTGCTTGTATTCTGCTTTGGATTTCTAGTCTATTATTTTATTTTGTTCTTGTTTTTTTAAATGGATATAGCCATGTTGCATTGTGCCTAAAGTTTGACATACTTTGCAATATCACTGAAGTCCTTTCACATAATATATCACCACATGGGGCATTTTGCTCCATTTTGCTACTTTGTTTCATGGCAAGGAGATTGGACCTGCTGTGTACCATCACACGCCCTGCCCACATTCCTTCCAAAGTGGCGTGGAAGCACCAAAAGGTGCTTCCTCCATTACTATGGGGAGGAAAGTGTATTTTGGGTATCTACCTGCATTTTCCTCCCCCTTTCCCCATATGGTGGGGAAAGCATGGTGGGGCAATGTGCACTGCCACCCTTTCTCCCATCTGAGCAGGATAAGGACCTGTCCCATCCCCAGCCTATGATGGGGTAAGCAGGAAGGGTGTGTGAGGCCACAAGCTGCCCCACACACCTTCCATTTTGCCAGTGATTGGAAGAGCTCCGTAGTCACAGCATTGTAGTTTCAGTTAAACTGCTGTGGCCTCATCCTACATAATCTTGTAGTTTGATGGACTGTGGTGGTTATTAATAAGAATAAGAGATTAAATTCTTACCTGCTTCTTCTTAAGGTGTCAAGACCCAAAAGCCTCAAGAATGCCAAACACAGTATAAAAGGTCCAAACAAAGGTTTATTAAACACAAAAAGGCTTAGAGACACTTAACACAGTGCCTCTAGCACAAACTAAGAGTCTATAGCAACTACTAAGCAAAAAACCCAATTTAAATATAATCTGGATTATACCAGAGTATAATCTGGGATAACAAAAAGTTACAGCAATCTGATTGAAATTCAAAAGGTCCAAAAAGCACAAGAAAACAAGGTGGGAGCATGCAAAATCGAAGTCCGAAAACAGTCCGAAGTCCAGGCAAGTCCAAAATGAGATGAAGCAGTCCAAACAGCGAAGTCATCGTCAAAACACAGTCCAGAGTCAAAAGGAAGGTTGAAGTTAGCACTTACGGAGTTCCAGCCAGAAGTCACAGAAACACAGAGATCTGTAGTCCAAGGACCCAAACTTGAGAGTAATGGCAGTAACAAAGATCCAAACCCGATAAGGCTCTTTGCCTACTGCAAAGACCCATTGAAATCAAACCAGTTTATATCCTATAACTCATCATCAGAGGATGAACTGCTCCCCACCCTTTCATCATCACTTTCAACTGCCCCATTCCCTGCAGCTGAGCACTGCCTCCCATCTCTCCACCTTTGCCAGTGTCTTTCAAGACTTAGGTCTTCCCAAGTGTTCCCAGATTGCCAGTCTTCTGCAAACCCCTCAAAGTCATCACTGGATGTAGGCTGAGTACAGATGCCCCTAATCTCCTGCACACGGGTCCAGTCTAAAGCATCCTCCTCCCCATCGTCACTCCCAGTCCCATCACTCCTTTCAAAACCCATAAAGTCTTCATCTTCTGTTGGAGTGCTAAGTATATCATGGATGCGCTTCCTTTGGATCTCCTCATCTGATTCTTCTCGAGTAGCCCGCTTAACTCCCCTGCTTTCCTCTCCTTCTCCCATTTCACAATCTGAGAAACCCTCAAAGGACTCAGAATCAGTTGGAGCCATGAATATGTCTCTAATCCGCTTTCGCTACTGCTCCTCCTCCAACACCTGCGCAGCCCTCTTCTCCCTTCTACCAGTAGTAGTAACGTTACTATCACGCTGTACTACAACATAAGGTTTATGCATTGAACTGTGACACTGTAGAAAAGGGTTCAATTCCTTGCTTGTCCATAGAATCAATTGGGTGATCTTGGCCAAATCATGTTTTGTCAGTCTCAGAAGACCCTGTGATGATTTCATTTAAGGGTTAAAGTAAGTTGGAAAGGTCTTGAAGGTACACAAAGAACTCAACAAAGATTCTTTGGCTCAAAATCCTTAAACTGTCAATTCCAGGATTCCACAGAACATTGCCATGGCAGTTCAAAACAGAACCTTAGCGCTATCATTTTGCATTGTGAAAGGACCACTGCTTAGCAACTTGTTCCTGAATCAGGAATACCCTCCTCCATCCCAGCTACTTTCCTTCCCATAGCAAAAGAGAAAAATGAAGATCAAATATTAGTAAAGAAGCATAACAGATAACTGAGAAACAAGGTATGTCAATTTATCTGACCCATATTCTGCAAAACTACATATAAGATCATCTTTCTTTTGATGTTCACATAGTATATCACAGAGGAACAGGAACAATGGAAATAATGGGGGAAAAAAGAGGTGGACATATTATGGAAACATATTTGAGACTCAGAGTCTTTACTTTCATAAGTTAAGGCTGTTCCCCTTAGGTGCCAGTTGTCTACTGTATTTTCATTATTTAGTACAATCCTCAGACTCCTCCTCCCTGCCTCCTCCAACACCTTGTTCCTTCCATTTTTGAAAGCATTTTTAAGAATCCTTAAATGGCCATTGGGTTATCCCTAAATTTACAAGTCCTCCAATAAATTCTTAAAAACATTCAGCAAAAAGTATGATGGGCTATTGCATTTTCCCCTCTTTTTAATGGCATCTCTCCTGGTCCACATTGTTTTAAAGCAACTGGTGTTAGCTGCTTACTATTCTGATCACATAGTTTGCCTCATTCTGCAGTCATCGTGCTATCTGCGGAGACAGCCTTGACTACAAATAAATCTCCAAATGAAGCTGACCAAGGCAGTGACCTGGGAGACTTGCACTGCCTGCTGAATGAATTTTAAAAATTGCCATACAAACTTTACTCCATTATACCTCTGCAGAAATGTGCACATTTTCTAAATTTAAGGCAACAACCATTAAACTAAAACCAAACATGGGGTTAGTGTTGTGTATCATAATATCATACATACATAGGAAAATTAGTTATTTTTATTTCTACAAGTTTATGGAATTAATTGTTCGGCCTCCATATTGACTTAGCTTAAAACGACAAGTTTATGCATATAAAATATTTAATATTGTAGGTCTGCCATTGAATCTCTGTTACAGTAAATTTCTCTGTTTCCCTTCTTGCTTTTGTTTAGATTGAGGTAATGTGCTGCTTTGAAAAATAAAGCTTAATTGAATTACACTTTTCAGTATTCTGCCTTGAGCAGTACTTACTTACTTAGGCGATCCCTCGTTGGACGAGTAAGATGGTCTTCCATGATGGGTTTCCTTGTGGATTCGTAGGTGGTTGTGGAGCCCTATTCTTGACCCGCATCTTCTCCCACAGTGAAGGCATTGGTTTCCAGGTGGAAGGTGGTCGGGGTTGGCTTGACGCGCCTTCCTCCTGGCATGTTTCTCTCTTTCACCCTCCACTCGTACCTCCTCGAATTCTGCAGCACTGCTGGTCACCGCTGACCTCCAGCTGGAGTGCTCAAGGGCCAGGGCTTCCCAGTTCTCAGTGTCTATGCCAGAGATTTTAAGGTTGGCTTTGAGGCCATCTTTAAATCTCTTTTCCTGTCCACCAACATTCCGTTTTCCAGTCTTAAGTTCAGAGTAGAGCAACTGCTTTGGGAGACGGTGGTCAGGCATCCGGACAACGTGACCAGCCCAGTGGAGTTGATGGCAGAGGACCATTGCTTCAATGCTGGTGGTCTTTGCTTCTTCCAGCACGCTGACATTTGTCCACTTGTCTTCCCAAGAGATTTGCAGGATTTTCCGGAGGCAGCGTTGATGGAATCATTCCAGAAGTTGCATGTGACGTCTGCAGACAGTCCACGCTTCGCAGGCATATAGCAGGGTTGGGAGGACAATAGCTTTATAGACAAGCACCTTGGTATCCCTACGGATGTCCTCAAACACTTTCTGCTTCATTCGGGAAAATTCTGCACTCACAGAGCTCAGGCGGTGTTATATTTCAGTGTCGATGTTGACTTTGGTGGAGAGCTGGCTGCCAAGGTAGCAGAAATGGTCAACATTTTCTAATGTTACACCATTAAGCTGTATCTCTGGCATTGGGGAGGGGATGGCTGGTGACTGCTGGAACAGCACTTTGGTTTTCTCGATGTTCAGTGACAGGCCAAGCTTCGTGTATGCTTCTACGAAGGTGTTTAGAGTGGCTTGTAGATCTTCTTCTGAATGCGCACAGACAACATTGTCATCAGCATACTGGAGTTCTATAACAGATGTTGTTGTAACCTTGGTTTTGGCTTTCAGTCTGCTAAGGTTACACAGCTTGCCATCTGTCCGATAGATGACTTCCACTCCGGTGGGAAGCTTTCTGTCAACAAGGTGAAGTATCATAGCAATGAAGATAGAGAATAGAGTTGGGGCAATAACACATCCCTTGAGCAGTAAGGCCTGGGAGTTTTGTTGAACTAAACAGGCCTTATTTCTAAATAAACAGATATACAATGACAAGGTTTACCTTCCCTTTGAAATATATTTGACATATGTATGCACTAAGAAATCATATGACTGACCACCCCTAGTAGAAACCTAACACAGGAAATTTCCTGCACATATATCTCTGGAGAAATAGAGAAATTGCTTGGGAAGAAAGTTAGCAATTTCCAAAAAGGACACACAAAATAAAGAGCTTGCTCACTAGAACAGAATTCGATGTATTCACTTTATGAGGTAACCTTCACTTTTTGTTTGAAGGATACAAGGTCTGGGAATTGATATTGACACAGATGACTGAGAACCATGAACCAGGAAATATTGATTAGTTTAAGCAGTAGTTCAGGGGATTATGAACCATTCTGGCACACAGAAGTTTCCGTCTGGCTATGGCATTTACCAGCTCTAACAATTTCAGCCGTTTTGACAGAAGTGTCATTGTTATTGCTGCAACTGCTCTCCCACTCATACCTTATTCAGCAGCTCCTAGCTCCTTCCAAAGAAGCCAAATGTTGTTTTGTTTTATTGCAATGCATCTATTACACAAGATTGCAGGCTTCCATACAAGTAAAATCAATATAATTAGATTAAAACCTTTGAAAAGGAAAACAATAATTTAAATAGAGTGAAAACATGTTAAACACATTAACAAATTAGAATGTTAATTTTTAAAAATCAAAACTACCATATATACTCAAGTATAAGCCGACCCAACTATAAGCCGAGGCACCTGATTTTACCACAAAAAACTGGGAAAACTTATTGACTCAAATATAAGCCGAAAATGGGAAATGCAGCAGCTACGGTTCAGTTTCAAAATAAAAATGGATGGCAATAAAATTAAATTAATTGAGGCATCAGTAGGTTGACTGTTTATTAATATTTACATAAAACTGTAAGATAAGACTTTCCAACTCTGACTAAACCATTATTCTAACCTTCTTCAATGTACATGTGTTTACATATCCTTCCAATAATAATAGAGTAAAAGAATAAATTTAATAATAATAAAAATAATAAAGCTAACCTATCAATGTAATAATAATAATAGAGTAAAATAATCAGTAACCTTGACTCGAGTATAAGCTGAGGGGAGCTTTTTCAGCCTAAAAAAAGGGCTGAAAAACTAGGCTTATACTAGAGTATATACAGTATTTTAAACCATATACAAAGCATTTTAAAGTAAATCAGTGGTGCCCAAAAGCTTTAATAAGCAACCATATTTTACACGGCATCTCTAAATGGAGCCAGTGTTGTTAGCAATTGAGCACCCAAAAGAAGGGCTTTCCACAACTGTGGTCCTATGGTTGAGAAGGCTCTCTTCTACATCCATATAGATTAGGCATGGGCAAACCCAGGCCCGTGGATTGGTCATGGCCTCTTGGGCTCTTCCCCTCAGTCCTCAGTTGCCTCAGCTCTCCTCTCGGCCTGGGGACCTGGTGGCCCTCCACATCCTCACGGCAAGAGACATAAGACTCTTGGCGTGTCTCCTCCCCACACTGCAATGTCCATGTGCAGATATCCAGAGCAGCTATCCCTTAGCTTTATCATGCAATGTGGTTTACACTTAAGTGTGTTGATTTTGCTTGAACTGGTTTAAAGCCTCTAATTTCCATTACTGCATATATTCACCTCATGTGTTTTTTTTAAAGGCTGTGTTTCTGGACTGCCTTCAATCCACTTTAAGGAATCAGTGTAGATCAGGGGTCCTCAAACTATGGCCCAGGGGCCGGATGCGGCCCTCCAAGGTCATTTACCCGGCCCTCGCTCAGGGTCAACCTAAGTCTGAAATGACATGAAAGCACACAACAACAACAACAACAACAATCCTTGTCACATCCCGCCTTGACTACTGCAACGCTCTCTACGTGGGGCTGCCCTTGAAGACGGCCCGGAAGCTTCAGCGAGTCCAGCGCGCGGCAGCCATGTTACTAACAGGAGCGGGACGCAGGGAGCATACAACGCCCTTGTTGTCCCAGCTCCACTGGCTGCCGATCTGCTACCGGCCCCAATTCAAGGTGCTGGTGTTGGCCTACAAAGCCCTAAACGGTTCCGGCCAAAATACCTATCTGACCGCATCTCGGCCTATGAGCCCACGAGGACCTTGAGATCGTCTGGGGAGGCCCTTCTCTCGATCCCGCCTGCCTCACAGGCACGCCTGGCGGGGACGAGGGATAGGGCCTTCTCGGTGGTGGCCCCCCGGCTGTGGAACACCCTCCCTGTAGACATCAGACAGGCGCCCTCCCTTATGACATTCCGCAAGAGACTAAAGACGTGGTTGTTTGAGAAGGCGTTTGACTAAGTGCTACAACAATTGGCAATGATGATTGGAACGGAATATGGAAAACGAGATTGGATTGTGATTCTATGATGAGACGTCGCGAATGATTTAGTGTAATTGTATTATTGATAGTGATGCTGTTATTGTTGTTTGTGATATTGTCTTTATTATAAATTGTTTTTATATGTTGTACACCGCCGTGAGTCGCCCTAGGGCTGAGAACGGCGGTCTACAAATGCAGTAAATAAATAAATAAATAAATAAAATCCTATCTCCTCAGCCAAAAGCAGGCCCACACTTCCCATTGAAATACTAATAAGTTCATATTGGTTAAAATTGTTCTTCATTTTAATTATTGTATTGTTTTTAAGTGTTCTTTGCACTACAAATAAGATATATGCAGTGTGCATAGGAATTAATTCATTTTTTTTTCCAAATTATAATCCGACCCTCCAATACTTTGAGGGACTGTGACCTGGCCCTCTGTTTAAAAAGTTTGAAGACCCTTGGTGTAGATGGTGCCTCACAATGCACCAGGGCTTTCAATGCATATCCAGGGTTTTCTGCCATTTAGGCAAAAACAGGAGGATATTTGAGACTTTGCAGGAAACTTCAGCGTATCCATGAGCTTCAGTCTTGATTATTGGATCTGATTTCATCTGGCCGGATCCCTGTCCAGTAGGGCTGGGCGGTTTCGTTTTGTTAATTCGTAATTCGTTAATAATTCGTTAATTTTTTCAATTACAAAACGATAACGAACCATTCTGGAGCAATTATTTAAAAAAACGAATTTTCAAAAACATTTTGTAAATGCTTCGTATTTCGATATTGTATTCGTTTCGTTATTGTTTTGAGGTCGTTTCGTTATTATTCCGCATGTCTGGGCCAGTTTTATGGTTTAATTAGTGAAAAAAAATTATAATATCACACCAACAGTCAACAACAGAGGGAGAGGGAAGCTTCAGAAGGTTTTGGAGGTTTTTTAGCGTATTTTGCGGTCGCGTCCGCCATTAACGAATCGATTCGTTATTGTTTCGGAAATCGATTCGTTAATTTTTTACCATTTACGAAATTTCGTAAATATCGAACTTTTTAAAAGGAAAATTTTGTAATTATTTTAAATATCGAAACAAAAAAATCCCCCAAATACAAATCGATTTTAGAAACAAATTTTTCCGTTGTTACCCAGGCCTACTGTCCAGATGGATATCATTGTCATCACCCTGTCCATGTGTTGATGAGTGCAGGGGAAGGAGACGGCTTTGTTTTTGTTGCTTCTGCCACTGCCATTTTCCAGCTGCCAGGGAGCTCCTTGCAAGCACCAGGCCATTACAGTCAGATCTGCTGAGGTCATAATGGGACATTTGCATGACCAATAAGAAGGGGGGGGAACAATCCACTACTTCCTTGCTAGTTATGCAGGTATCTCTTTCTGATATCAACAGATATCTCAGGTAATATCCAAGTGCTCATAACAAGTTCTTGGCCAATTAAGATTGGTAGTGGCAACATGGAAAATATGGTGATGTCCTAGTGTGACCTCTATGGACCATCTGGACATCAACATGGCACCTCAGTGGGGGTTTGGCCTGATGTGTCTGGATATCATCATGTTTACTCTGGAGACAGCTGATCATTTTAGACTGGCCTCGGATTACGCAGCCAGTGTAGATATGGCCTTGGTTAAAGTTTCAAGAACCTAGCCAGCCTTAGGTTTGAATTTAACATGGTACCACAGTAGAATAGTGATGCTGTTACTGAGAAAGAAGATGAGTAATACTGTTGCTGAGAAGGCTATGGAAAAAGTTTCCAAGCTGGGTATAACTGTCAAATGTTATGGTTGCTATGGTCCTTTGAAATTTCTATGCATATTAGATTTGGTTCTGTGATTTCCATGGCAGCTGGTTCACATTGTTATTGTTGTTGTTTACTCAAGGTGGCTAAAAGGGCTGGGTAACCACAGAAAAAATTGTTTCTAAACTCGATTCATTTTTAAGGGGTCCATCACGTTTCGTTTCTTTAAATAATTCCAAAATTTTCCTTTTAAAAATTTCAAAATATACGAAATTTTGTAAATTTCGAATTGATTCGTTAATGGCGGACGCGATTGCGCATTATGCTAAAAAAACCCTCCAAAAATGCTAAAAATATGCTGAAAAAACCTCCAAATGGGACAAGGGGAACTTCTAAAGCTTCCCTCTCCCTCTGTTGTTGACTGTTGGTGTGATAAAACAAACAACAACTATAAAACTTGCACCAGGCATGCAAAAATAATTACAAAACAATTTCGAAACAATTGCGAAACAATTTCGAAACAATTTCGAAACAATTACGAAATAAGTTGAAAAATTGTTTCGAATCTATTTGACTCCTCACACTATTCCAAAATGGCTCAATATCGGATTGTAAGCTAATTTAAATACGAATTAATAACTAATTACAAAATTAACGAACGAAACTGCCCAGCCCTAGTGGCTAACAGTCATACACTTTGTTCAGTTTTAAACAAAGTAATTAAACAGTATTGTGTGTGTTACGTTAAGTTTTAAAACAATATGAAATACATATTGAGATTCTGGATATGGAATGCGGCATGGAGGAGGGGGGGTGTTGCGCCAGCCGAGGGGCCCCCATAGAAGTGGTGGTGGGGAAGGGGAGATGAGGGAAAAGGAGACTATTAATTCGGCCTAGGGATCGTGTAACAACATTAGTAATTCCAAACCGGTCTCCTGATATGGTAAACTGGTG